>JAEQBH010001074.1:0-394681 GCA_016808115.1 Tetrastigma voinierianum | reverse complement strand
CACTTAAGGTGTGCATAATCTCAAGGAAGAAAGATTCACATGGTATTGTGATCTAGGGGATCATGCCCCCCCAAGTCCTCAATTGACTTTTCCTTAATGAACTTAGTGCACGTGGTGTGTTTAAGATCTCAAGTATAGACTAAGTTTCAAATACTCTTCTCAACCAAATTCAACTCACCCTTTTGATACAAAAAGATTAAAGTAGGTTGAGAATGCACCTTTTTTTTATTTCATTCCTCTCATTCTCTCTTTTTTTCTTGCATGTAGGTGTGCAATACCAAGATTATCTAGTTGATAGCCCTTGTAGCCGAGATCCATCGATGGCTCCTAATCAGTTGGCTTAGGGCATCGTGCATTAAGTTCCCATGGACTTTATTCTGAGCTAGCCATCCAAACAACAAGGTACCTACAAGGTGAGACTGATGTTAGAGAAGTACTCTAAAGGCAATCGCCATTAGCACTTCTTGTACACACTACATATTATTTAATTTGAAAGGCGTCTTCGTTAATTTGATATTCATACGTTGAATTGATATACATCTTTAATCGAATTAATGAAGTCCATGATACATGACATAACATGAAGGAAATCATGATGGGATCATGATAATAAGATTCCTATCATGTGCAATTATGTTAGTGTTTAAATTATCCCTAGTCATAGGATTAACAAGACTGGACATTGTTGATCCGGACATACTAGCACACGTCATACTCTTTGATTGGATCAACAGGTAGATCTTATAAACTATGATCATGAGTTGACCAGAGTTGACGTGTGGATGCTTGCTAAGAGTAGCTAAGTACATCAAAGACATATAATGAGACAATCATATGGATTATCTATTTAAATGTAGGCGATTCTCTCATCATAAAAATGGTGCAAATATCCTTAGACTTGAGATGCTCAAGGATATCTTGGATGCCGATTCTATACTTTGACCTCTGTCCATGTTGCCTCTTAGAGGTCGCTCTTTGGATGATAGTCGGGTATAGCTTGAGGTGTTTGAAGGTGATTGAGTAGCTAACAAAAGATTTACCACTCCCAATAGAAGGAGGGTATACCTATGGCCTCTTGTCGGAATCATTACTTGGAAATCTCTAGCCATAGTGGAAATGCCTTGAAGAGTGTCTTCAAGTGCATAACTGATGAGTAATGAGTTTGGGGACAAGATCAAATATTACTTGGGCTAAATGTGGCGTAGCCAGTCTAGTGGGAGCTACACATTGTCCATGCTCTAAACCGAGTGGGGTATAGATTGGTAAAAGGACTATTTTCACGGTATTTGTCTATGGGAGGGTATGTAATCATACCACCGACTCTCCTATCAATTGAGGGTAATGATGTGTTGCTACATGCCGCTCATGACTTGCTTGATTCAAAAGTTGAATCTAGTGGCCAACATAACCGGGAACCTAATGGGTCACACACTTAGAAGAGTGTGGAGCTTATATGAAACGAATTTGGATGTGATCCAAATATGAGGGAGTTTATTCTCGAGAATGGAATGTCATGGGATTAGAAAATCTCGGAGTTCAAGGCCCCTACTAAAAGCAGAGTAACAGGCTTCAGTTTGTTTCTTCAAATTCTTAAGGTCGATGAAGGAACACACCATAACT
Organism: Tetrastigma voinierianum; assembly: GCA_016808115.1. Lineage (NCBI taxonomy): Eukaryota > Viridiplantae > Streptophyta > Magnoliopsida > Vitales > Vitaceae > Tetrastigma > Tetrastigma voinierianum. The sequence continues at coordinate 393,061 of JAEQBH010001074.1, read as the reverse complement.
CATAGGGATGCGTGTAGCCTATCATCACTTATGGTGAAGGGTATTTTAGATATTTCATACGCTAGGGTTTTCATGTAAAAGCATCTTTATGAAAAATCCTAACAATAACACAAGACCAAGCCATTTTGTTCTCTTCTCTCATGAAGGTGTTCAAGAGAGTTTGACAGGAGTTTCTTTAAGAACTCCTCTTTGCGGAGATCGGTTATGGCTCTTTCTGATTGAGACTCGAGCATCGACTCTTCAGACTGCTTCTCGAGGTCGCTTCACTCTTCGTGTGGATACCGTTAGATACGAACCTAGGACTTGGTTCACTTCGATCTTCGCTACCTCAACCAATAGATTGGTTTTTGAAACTGACACAAGGTAATCCTGCACCCCCCCCTCTTTTGTATAGAATCGGATTTGATGGCCCAAGAGATCCTTGGGTTTTGTTGAGTTTTTTTTTTTTTTTTTTTTAATTTCTGTTGCTTTAGCATATGATGCTACTCACAAAACCCTACAGTGGTACTTGTGTGCATCAAAATTGGTTCTTTGTTGAGAGTTTTCGATTTTTGGTACCCATGTTTTCAAAAGGTTTGAAAATGAGATTTTTGGTTTGAAAAGGGTAGATCCAGTGTTGTTTTTCATGTAAAATGGTCATGAGATGATCAAGGGTGGTTATTATGAAGAAGAAACAACTTGGATGAGATTAAAAGTCCTAAAGTTGGGATTTTTAAATGTTTCTCATCTTTGGAAAACCAAGCAAAGTCAAGACGTTCGTGTTCAACATCACGATGTTGCTCATCAAAACCCAACAACGTCGCGAAGTTTGTGTCCAATGTCGCGACGTTGCTCATCCGAACACAGAAACGTCGCGAAGTTATTCATCCGAGCCTTAAAAACGCCATGACGTGAAAATGCCGTGACGTCCCAAAGTTGAGACGTGATAACGTCGCGACGTCCCAATGTTGCGACGTGATAACGTCACAACATGAGAACTGGCAACGTTGTGACGTAAGGTTCTGCTGGTGCCTTGTTTGTTTCCTTTCTCTTATGGTTTTGCACCAATTTCGAACATGCTACTCTAGTGTGTTTAAAATAGAGATGTGCAAGTTAAAACCGAACCTTTCAACTTTAAAATTTCTAGAATTATGGATTTCAAAAACCATGTTGAAATTACCTATAAGAGAACTTTGGACAAAAACGTCATTTTGGAAAATTTTCGGTTCAAGGAGTTGAATCGGGATTATGGTTCAAGGAGTTGAACCAATTGGAGATTTAAAACTTGAATTGGTTTTTATGATTCAAGGAGTTGAATCAGTTAAAGATTCGAGAGTTAAATAGGACTTGTGATTCAAGAGTTGAATCGGGTTCATGATTCAAGAGTTGAATTAGGTTTATGATCCAAGATTGGACCAAAGGTTCATGATCCAAGTTGTTGAACTAATTTGTTCAAGTGTTGAACAGAGGTTATAGTTCAAGTGTTGAACAGAGGTTATAGTTCGCAAGGAATGTGAGGTTATATGTCTATGTTGAATTAGTTAGAAGTTCAAATGTTTCAACAAAAACACTATGGATCATTTTATTTCAAGTGTTAAGTCTTATGCTTTGAAACGCCGGCATTATCTTAACTTTCAATGGATTACATTAGAGAATGCAAATAAGGGTGTATGTTGTCATGATGGATGATTATGGACTTTTCCCAATGGTGATTGAGCATATTGCATTTGATTATTATTTCTTTTTGGGCAAATAGGGCACGTGTGTCCCCGCCTCTATCTAATTTCTCTATGTACTTCTCTTCTCATCTAAATCCTCCTCAAATGTAACTTGAGGTTTGATGAGTCTAAAACTCCTATATTTTTAAGCCCATTTTTCAAGTATATTTCAATCTTAAAAGTTCAGTTTAATGTAAAATCATGGAGCTTTCATCCAAATTTATGTTTTGTAGGAAATTAAGGAAAAGAAGCATAAATTAGCATTGTGTAGAAAAGAGCCAATGTCACGACATCAGATTTCCAATGTCACGACATTATGTGAAGAAGGTCTTGATACTACTGCAATGTCTCTACATAACCGCGACATTAGCTGAAGAAGGGAAGGCAAAGATATGCCAATGTCGTGACATCATAAGGACATTGTCATGATAAATGTCGCGACATCGACAGTAGGACTAATATGCAATGTCGTGACATTAGCCATGGCTTGAACACCGGAGATCTAAACATCCAGTGTCACGACATCGAACCAATGCCCGCGACATCGTAATTAAGGCAGCTGGCTGTGGCGGCACTAATCCAATGTTACATGAGATCGACGCGAATGTCATCGATGATCCGCCATAACATTGAAGAGGGTCATCAAGAGTCAATGCCGCGACATCACCGAAATGATCGAACAATGTCCAAAGGTCTCAACATTAGCATAACATCAAAGTTCAATCACAGTCGAATATCATGGACATCAATCAAGTGAGAGTTGGAAAAGCAATGTCGTGACATCAGAAAGTAACTCAATATTCAAGAGCAATGTCATGACAACCACTCAGTGTCGCGACATCAACTCAATGTCGCAACACCAGAAAGGCAATGTCATGACATTAGAGTTGATTTGCAATACTGCATCTAAGTGTCGTGACATCATATTCAACTATGACATCGATAAATCTAATGTCGCGACAGCACCACGACATCAACAAAGAGGGCAGAATTTATGGGCTTTTTCAAGTGCGTGATTCTTGCCTCGTTTTTAGGGCCCAAGACATGAGCCTATAAATAGAAGCTCCTAGAAGTAGTGCACGCTTCCAATGACTATTCATCAAGTTTTTATGCTTTTTAGGAGAGCTGAAGTCTCATTGTATATATTTTTCTTTTTATTTTTCTTTTCATTTTTAGTTTGTTTTTGGATTTAGTTTTCTTATTAGAGTAGTGATCTTAATTGGGATTCAGAGCTAAATGAATGTAAATCTAAGCTTCATTTATGTATGAACTTTAATGGAATTTGGGAATTTTTCTAGAATTCATTTTTCTTTAATTTTGAGTACAATTTCAATGAATTTGTTTGATTAACTAGTCATTGTCATTTATGATCTAGATGTGAAAGGCTGAGCTCTCTTTGGGAAGAATATGTTGTTGGGATTATTGATTGCAAATTTTTAATCTTGTTTTAGGTATGAAAATTGGAGTAATTTAGCTGGTATTACTCCTATATTGAAATGTTCTGAATATTAGTGTTTGGTACCTAGAAAGAGCTGCAGTGTTTGGTACCCAAAAAGAGCTGTGGTGTTTAGTACCCAGAAAGAGCTGTATAATGCGCTATGATTTCTAGGAATCCCTCTGAGTGACACAGAGATGAACTACTTAAGAGCAAGGATCAGTCACTTGGGGGTAAATTACTCTAATATTATTTGAACTAATGCACTCTTTAGATTACTCTAGTATATCACTGGTGAAGATATAACCTCTGACTTCAAGGTTCCCTCCTAGGTGATAACATGAGTGTGTTCCCGAGGCATATGATCCACCTACTGATCTAGTAGTTTAATTCTAAGAGATTTCACCTCAGTTGAGAGGAAAAATCTTAACCATGTGTTAGCAAAGATTCTAATAGCTGAGAGGGAATTTTATCTAATTGATGGATGAGGTATCATTTAATTGGGGAGAGCGTCTTTCATGAACATTTAATTCCAGAGGCACCGTAAACAGAAGGTTATTTGATCTAAGAGGGATTTATTTATATATAGCTTCAACCACTTATCGAGAGATATGCATGTTGAGATGAAAATGTGTGGTGCCAGAGAACCACTTGCAGTTACAATCTGACTTATATTTTGATAACTCGAAATCCCCACACTTTATTTTCTTATTTAAACTTGCAAAGTGATGGTCACAAATAATCGTTTTCATTCCCAAAGGTTATTTCACCAGTTGAACTCTTTAATCATGTATTTTAGAATTTCATTATTTCTTTGATTCACTTTACTTTAGAAATTAAATCTATCATTAAATTTGGAAGTTCAAATAGTGAAGATCTTTAGTAGCGAGGGTAGTTAATCTTTAAATTTTCTGATCAATCCTCGTGGGAATGATATCTGGACTTAAAAATCCACTTTATTACTTGTTTGACTTGTGCACTTGCAGTGAGTAGACCAAAACATATTTAAATTGCAAATTATTACTTAAACAACATAAAATAGATTTTATATATATTCAGACAAACAAGTTTTTGGCATGACTGTTGGGGATTGAACAATCTCTGGTGGTAATGCTAAACATTGTGTTGGTCACATCTTTTTGGTCTATGTTGAAAAATCAATCAACCAAGGTTCTTCTTATTAAATGTATGTAATGAGATTACTTAGGATTAGGATAAGTTGGTGAAGATGCAAAAGGAGAAAGATGTATGGAGAAGGTACCAAGAAAGAAGACCTTGAATATTGTAAATTTGATTTATTTTAAAGGATTGTAATAACCATGCATATCCTTAGGTTTGATCTAGTCAATTCCATTTTGTCTCATGGAATTGATTTTAGAATGTCCATAATCATGCCATATAGTTAGAGTATCTATCTTTATAATTTCATGAGATCAATGGATAAAGCATGCTAATGAAATGATGAGACTTATCTAAAGAAAACCCCTCCATTATTAATATTAAGGCTAATGTCTTCCACTAATATGGTGTGAACCTGAGTTCTTTTGGAAATTTGTGTTGTTAAGTAAACCCAAGCCTTACTCCATAGATATGTTCTATCCATGGAAATGAGTTTTCTGATTAGTGGGCTGGCCTTAATTAGACTCATTAGCTTGTTGGGCAAACCTAAGGTTAATGCTGGAAAGAGATGTCGTAACTGGTTCATGGAAAATGCAGTAGAGGTTAGAGATTTGGTGCTCGGAATAAAAATATTTATAAACCTAAACCTCCTACTGCCGTAGCATAGCTACTGCAGTATAGTGGCTCTAGGGTCGAACATAGGGATGGGTTTTCTTCACACAAATGATTAACAGTTGGCTCAAAATGGTGAATTTCAATTTGGATTTGGGTTTCGATAAAAATAGTGAGGGGTAATGTTCGGAAACTGAAAACAAGGTGAAGAAAAGTATAAAAAATAACTTCTTGAAGCCTTGGGCCACAGGGTTTGAAATCCTAAGGTAACTGAGGGGTCCTTGGGTCCCTTTCCTCGCGTTGGGGAGGATGACCTATAGTCATTTCTCGAACCGGATCTTCATTTGGCTATAAAAACTGAACCCTAATAATTTTCTCTTCTTTTTGAAATATAGCACATGAATATAAATGTTCCCGAACAGTGAAAATTTATCTCCTTGATCTACCCTACAGTAACAAATAAATGGCAACTAATGAATCTCAGTGGATCTAGCAATAAGCATCCACTGAACCCTAAAAGATTGTCAAGTACTAGTCAACCAAGGCACATCCAAGGGATTTAAACCTAGAGTGAGAGATAGAAACATAAATGCCAATAAATGTTTGCGTTAAAAACATGAGAACCATTAGTTTACCTCAAAACTGTAGCCCCGTAGCCCTCCTCTTCAAGGAGAAAAGGAGTTTAGCCAACCATCATCTGAGTTGTCATCCTCAGGGAGTGTTTGGCAGCCAAGAAAATGAGAGAAAGGGGGAGAAAATGAGAAAAGAAAGGCTGGAAAAACTCCCACCCGCCTCAGATAATGATGCGTATCAAAAAAGTGTTTTTACAGTAAGTATAAATAGGCTTATATAGCCCCCTAAAAACCAGAAAAATTACCAAAATACATGGAATACCACTATTACATGAAGGGTATTTTAGGAAAAGTTACAAAAAATGGTCAAACGGGGACTGGGTCAAAAATATGGAAAGCAGGTTGCGAAAATTTCATAAAGTCAGAAATCCGCAGTTGTAATTTCAAGAGGTCAAATTTCAAGCTGCAATTTGAACCTGCAAAATTCTGCAAGTTGCGAAATTATTTGCAACCTTACAAAATTTTACAGTGGCCCATTTTCTTATGTTTTCTATTCCTCTTTCCTTTGGTTTCTGATATGCAATACTTAGTTCAACTCGGATTCTTCGTGCTTGAGTTGACTCAATAATTTTGGCAAAGCCGTAGCTTACAAACTACAAAATAGCCACAAAAATGCTATCAAGATAGGTCGGGACCATAATGCAAATCGGTTACTGGTTGATTATACATGCAGTGTCAAAACCCTCCAATAAACATGGTTCAAAATAGCACTATTTGGGCACTAATCACTCCCCCCAACCGACACATTTCTAGTCCCTTTGCAATGAAAGAAAGAAAGAGTAACAAAACAATAACAAAATTGTGTTCTCAAAAAAAATGGTATTTCAAAAAGTATGTGGATGAGTAATGCCTAACCCTCAATGAGAATCACCAAAACCCCGCCACAACCATCTCGAGAGTGAATGCCATATATAGAATTCAAAGATCAAAGAGCCCTTCTGTGAGAATCAACCTAGAACTTCCACCAAAATATAAGTATTTATATGATTAGTTTTCAACAATAAACTGCCAACCTGCACTCTCCCCCCAACCAACCCATTGCAACAACCTAGTACACTAACCAACCTAAATAGATCAGGACCCACTCTTATTCCACAATTCATTTTATGTTGCAGGGGTGCAATGCTGAGGAATCGACTTCACCAAAGTCCATGTAACGGGGATCCACCGATGACTCCCAACCACTTAAGGCTTAAGGCATCAAGTCATAAGGATTTTTCAACCACTAACTCTTCAGGTTTCACCCCGGACTTCAAATGATTTCGAAACTCAAGCACCTACAACTTGCTAAACTCTGCCTATTCACCCATGTAGTGAGCACTAAGTGGGTGGCTCCCAACCAGTTGGCTTAGGGCACCGGGCTTTAAAGACTTTCGCCATATACCCCTCGGACTGTGCTCAGGTTTCAAGGCAAAGCATTGAAAATTTTCTTTTCTTTTTCTTTTTCTTTTTCGTTTTGTTTCTCTTTTTCACTTCTTTTTATTTTGGAAGAGTCATTGACCTTCTTTTCATGGGGGTCCTTAACCTATTAAAGGTGGTTAACAATACTAGGTCAGGCTTTTGCAAGATTTAGGAGGTTTCTACGCTTTTTCAACTTCTATCATGAAACCTCATGTGCACAAAGGTGTGTTAGCTAGAGGAAGTGAAGAAAAGGTCGAAACTTGGAATTCAACTGATTATCCACTCAATTAGGCATGGAACTAATCTAACATCAACATAATTGGACAATGTTTCAACTTTTCATACTGCAAGTTAGGCAAAACACAAAAAAAAAAAGGTGTAGTTTTTGAAACTACAAGTGTAAGCTATATGATATGTATAAAAGAGATATGACTATATTTTTGGATTTACAAAAAGAAACTAACAGATTCACAACCAAAATAAATAGCAAGCTACTGAACAAACAAAATGGACTTGCCAAAATAGTAGTAAAACATAACAGTTTCACTTCCTTCGCTAACTCTTCCCCAACCAAATGTCACATCATTCCTACTTGTGCCTTGATCGAAAGCTGGGGAGGAATAAGTGCTATACTTCCTTAAATGTGAGTACCAAGGATGTCTTCCTCGCCCTCGGGTAGCCGAGGAGTCACGATGAAGCCGGGAGGAGAATCTACTACCATCAAGGTTATCATGTCCAATGAAGCAGAGGGTGCTAGGTGGGTGGTCGCGTACTAGTGCTCGCTCGGAGGATGATCTGAAGAGGTCAGCGTGTACAAGATGGAGAGATAGAAGGCAGGCCCAGGTGACTCTGAATTTGCACGAGGATGGCATGGTTCCTCGTGCAATGGCTAGCCTCTCGTGCATGTCATCCTCTTTAGCTAAATTGTGTGGGCAAATTGCAAAAGATGCCGGACGTGGTCGAGAAGGTGTGGATCGTATCCATAGTAGTGAAAACTCAGTGGATGGAGATATGTTAAGGGCATGATGTACCAGTCCAACTGACGCCGTAGGAGCTGGAGGCACCGGAGGCGAGGTGACGCCGACGATGTGTACAGGAGCAAAGGATCTGAGCCGCGATGGTGCCATCTAGGGTTCCTCAGATCCTCCTCATGTGACGGTCAATCGCATGTCCCCGCCATGTCCCAGGTGGAGGTGCCGAGCACGCAGAAGTCGCCACTGTCACTAGTAAGAACAGCCTAATATCGGGCCAAGGGCTCAATCTGGGGCTCAAGAGAAAACCTATATGCTCTAACACTTGGCATAGTAGCCTCGAGAACAAGGTATGAACTCAGTCTCGGTCGATATCATAGTGGACCTTGTCCTCAAAGTGGAACAAGGAGGTCATGAAAAGCCTTATCAGTGGCTGAACCCAAAAAACCCTGATATGCGATATGAGCCTCCGTAGACAAATTTCTCATCTCCACAGACGATATGTCGAGTGAAGAGGTTGACCGTAGCATATGGTCGATATGAGATACTCGTGAGTCAGTTCTAAAATGATAGATCCGACTGTCAGAAACTTCTAGCTAACAGCGAATCCATTTCCCGGGTATGAGGCACACAAATTGTGAGTTAATGAAGCTTTGCTGTGACTATCAGTTGAATGTAGTCGTAATGTCGGCGACCAAAGTGTTCCCCTCAATGTACCATCATGAAAGTGGATGGCAGAGGATGGGGGACTCGGGCCTGATGTAATAGTATGGTAGAGTTCACCATCACCTTAGGGGTAGCAAACCTCGTAAAAGGGTCATAAAAGGCTCTAGGGAGTACCGATGCACAAGCCACATGGAATCTCTGAGCTCGAGATCGGCACCAAAAGCTGGAAAATCATAATATGTTTTATTGCAGACTTCCTTGGTACCGGTAATCAATTGCCCGAAGAAATGCAGAAGATAGGACGCTAGATTATAGAAGCCGGAGATAAAGTCCGAGGTCATCAAACTTGGCCCCCGAACAAGGGGAACAAGCCTGGGCCTCAAACTCTGGATGACTTTGTCTGGGCCCAAGTCCCGCCCCTTTGAGGTGGGTCCTCCTGCATAAGCAGCCAGTGTGAGGAGGAGAGGCCCAACCCGTGTATCATACCCGCTAAAGGAGCAAGATGAATAGGCATAAGAAGCAACAACGGCTGCAACAGGAGGAGTGCTTTGACCTTCGGCAGGGGCGACGACATAGTCCATAGGGGGTGGAGAAGAAGGTCGCACTCGAGGCCTAAAGTTGTGCCCACCGCGTGTCTTGGCCATGCTAGGATGTTTGGAGAGAGGAGGGAATGGAGAGGCTGGGAGGATTTCTTTTCTTTAGAAAAGTGTTGAAACGAAGGAAATAAAAGGGGTTGGGGTTTATATAGAGGGATTGGGGAAGGTGAAAGGGTTAGTTAATTAGCATCCATAAATGGGCACTAAAAACTAGGTTAAAAAATATGGGGAAATTTATGGTAGGGTGCAAGAAACGAAGAGATGCAGGGAGACGAAGAGGCAGGAAATCGAAGAGATGATGATTCGTGCAAAGTAATTTTCGCAGTTAATAAATCTCTGCACCCTTCAAATTTCAACCTCTGCAGATCTACAACTCGCCATACACATGCAAAATAGAATACCAAAAATTATGAGAATGTGCATATGAAAATGAGAAAAATTACAAAGAAAACTAGCTAAGATTGAGGAAATTATGTAAAATTAAAAATAAAACTCAACAAAATTTGGAGTGGTTTCTGAGTCTCTGCAGAAACCACACCCACTCAGGTAGCCTTTCAGGTTCAAGGAGGATAAAGGAGGACATGAGGGGATCTCCTGTCTCGTCGCTAACTATACTGCATAGGGCTTTAGCCTCTGCCCATTGACCTTGAATACCCTGCTATCCTTGGAATTAAGCAAGTCTGCTGATCCATTAGGATGAACTTGATGGATGATGAATGGACCAGTCCATCTTGACTTGAGCTTACCCGAGAAAAGGTGGAGCTTCAAATCATACAAAAATACTTTGTCCCCATGCTTGAAAGTTTTGTGGGCTATTATTTAATCATGTCATTTCTTCAATTTGTCTTTTACAAATTTGGAGTTAAAGTAGGCATCGTTTCGTAATTCTTCCAATCTATCACGCCGGCGACCCTTTTAGCCGCCTCTTCCCAAATCCGTGTTCACATGACCCACTATGGCTTATATTCAATCTCCACAGGCAGGTGGCATGCCTTGCCATAAACTAGGTGATACGACGACATTCCAAGAATGGTCTTGATGGTTGTTCTGTATGCCCATAGGGAGTCCAGCGGTCTAAGAGACCAGTCTTTCCTGTTGGAGTTCACCACTTTCATCAATATGGTCTTGATTTCCCTATTGGCAAGCTCAAATTTACCACTAGTCTGAGGATGATAAGGGGTGGCTTACTTTGTAGCTTTACAATTGTTATTTAGCCAGGAGGTTCTCAAAAGGTCTGTTGCAAAAAGTGTGAACCTCCATCACCGATTATGGCCTCAACCCCAAATCTTGAAAATATGTTTTCCTTCAAGAATTTTAATACCACCTCGTGGTCCGTCAAGCTTACAGATGGAACCGTCAACCCACTGCACATAGTTAACTCCCACCAATATGTATATGCATTCAAAGGAAATCGGAAATGGCCTTCATAAAGTCGTATGCCCAAACATCGAATAAATCAACTACTAAAATCGGGGTTTAGGGGCACTCATGTGATCTGGAGAGAGATCTTCCCTAGCTCTATTTGTCGATAATGACATATGTTATGGTCATCCTTGAAGAGAGAAGGCCAATAGAACCCAGATTGGAGCACCTTCATGGCAGTCTTCTGGGAAGCAAAATGACCTCCACACGCACTCTCATGGCAGTGACTGAGTATTCCTTGTTGTTCTTCCTTAGGCACACATATTCTAATTATCTCGACATCCTCAGATAATATCTTAACAAGAATACTCTTCCTAATAAGAGGGAATGAATCTTTGCAAAGAAGAACTTCCTGTCTTGTGCCTTCCAATCAACTAGTATTCTCTTGTTACCAAGAAATTGGCAATGTGAGCATAGCAAGGGGCTTTCTCTACTAGCAACAAGTGGACTCAGAAACTTGTCATCGATTGAGTGGTTTGGAGGTTGCGGTGCTATCAAGGTCACGAAAGATGATCCACAATAACATTCTCCACCCCCTTTTTATCCTTGATCTACAGGTTGAATTCTTGAAGGAGGAGAACCCATCTAATAAGCCTAGCCTTAGCATTCTTCTTGGTGAGAAGGTATTTCAAAGCCGAATGGTTTGTAAAGATAATGATGTCCGACCTCACCGGCATGCATCGCAATTAGCTCCAAGGCATGTAATTCACGCCATCGCTCTTTCTCAAAAGAGGGTATAATTCCTCTATGTTTGATTCAAAGTTTTGCTTGCATGGTATACCACATAAGGTTTCCCTTCTTCTCTTTGACCGAGAACTGCTTCGATGGCAAGATCACTTACATCGCACATAACCTCAAAAGGTAACTACCAGTTGGGGGCCCTCACTATTGGTGCAGTGGTCAAGTAAGCTTTGAGCTCCCCAAAGCTCCTTTGGCACTCATCATCCCCTGTAAATTTGGCATCCTTTTCCAGCATCTTGTAAAGAGGTTCGGCAATTTTCGAGAAGTCCTTGATGAACCTCCTATAGAAACCTGCATGCCCAAGAAATTGTCTTATTGTTTTCACATTTGTGGGAGAAGGGAGTTTGGAAATTAGCTCAATTTTTGCCTTGGTCAACTTCAATTCCCCTGTTGGATATGAGATGAGTTCCAGAACCCTTGGTTTGATCATAAAATAACATTTTTCCCAATTCAGATCGTGTGCTCTTCTTAATGAATTTGTGCAAAACAAGCTTCTGTCAGATCAAGCATTCTTCAAAACTACCCCCATATACCGTGATGTCATCCATGTAGACCTCCATAATGCGTTCCACCATGTCACTAAAAATACTGAGCATACATCTCTAGAATGTGGCAGGGGCATTGCATAGACTGAAGGGCATTCTTCTGTAAGCATAAGTCCTAAATGGACAGGTGAAGGTAGTTTTTCTTGGTCCTCTACTGATATCTCGATCTGGAAATAGCCTGAATAGCCATCCAAAAAGTAGTAGAAGGGGTGCCCAAAAATTCTTTCAAGGAGCTGATCCATAAAAGGTAATGGGAAGTGATATTTTCTTGTCACTTCATTGAGCCTCCTATAATCAATGCATACCCTCTAATTCGTAGCAGCGCAATGCAAGACCTCTTCTCCTTTTTCATCGGGCACATAAAGTGGTCACCCCATATTTTTTTGGCACAACCTGAGTTGGACTCACCCAGGTGCTAAATATGGGGTATATGATGCCGGCTTGTAGCAGTTTAAGAACCTCCGTGACGCATTCACTTTCCCGCAGATATGAGGATTTAGTTTATGATTTCACTCGGTTTTCGTTTCTTTCCAGACATAGATATGGTAGGTGCAGACTAAAGGACTGGTACCCTTCAAATCAGAAATTTTCCACCCAATAGCCTATTTGTTCTTCCTGAGGACTTCTAGCAGACTGCTCTCCTATGAGGCATTCAGCAATGAAGAGATAACAAATGGGCATTGGTTATTTTCTTCTAAATATGCATACTTTAATTCCACAGGTAGAGGCTTGAGGTCAAAATCCTGGGGCTCATTGGTTCCTTCTTTTTCCTTGTCATCCTCGGTAAGCAAAGGCAGATTTTCTTCTTTTTTTTTTCTCCATGGTCCATGCACAACACACATTTCCTGGGTTTCCTGCAACTCTCTAGACAAATCAGATAACTCCTCAATCAACACATCATGTTGCTGCCGCCACCCTACCTTCCACAGTGTCAATTAATCAAACTCCTTCAACCCTCGTCCACTCGTGATTCATATGCTTCGCTAAATGGAAAATATTGGAGCTCAAAATTCATGTTCACGAATGTAAGTTGCATAACTCCATTTCAATTGATGATCGTGATTGAGGTGGCCAAGAATGGTCTTCCAAGGATTATAGGTACAATTAGCTCCCACGTAACCGGTTCTCAGATAAGCACAACAAATCTATAGGATAGTAGGATTTGGTCCACTTTGTATCAACATTATCCCCACAAGGTCTCTTCGGGATTTTTATGGATCTGTCTGCTAAAGATAATGTGATAGTGGTGGGCCTAAGATCTCCTAAACCAAACTTCTTATACACTGAATAAGGTAGCAGGCCGAAGACTGCTCCCAAGTTCAGTGCTGGGTTTCACACAAGTTCCCGATGTTCACCGAGATGGTAGGACAACCCGGGTCTTTGTATTTCACTGGGGTCTTGCACTAAATAATGGAACTGACTTGTTATGTCAGGAAGGCCTTTTTGTCAATATTTAACCCTCTTCACTCGTGCAATGTGTCCTTTAAAATTTTTGAGATAAGTCGAACCTCGCTTGATCATGTCCAATGTGGGGATGTCACTTTCACCGTCAAAGACTTCTAGGATTTCAGCCTAGTTGATTGCCTTCTTCTGCCTTTAGTGCTTTCGGGAGGAAAGTGGGGTGTGCTCTTTCTTCACTGCATCTTCTTTCGATCACAATTCTTATTCAGTTTAGCTCTCTTTTCCTCGTTCAGCCTTCCCTTTCCTCTATGCCTCTTCTCGCCGGTTTGGGGACCGGGGCCGCTTCAACCTCCTGGGACCCTTCCCCGTGAGTGATTACTACTACCCCATCCATCCCGGGAGGTGGTTCATCGAAAGAGCTCAATCTGCACTCCCCTAGGATCAATGGTTCGGTAGCGGAACTTTCCTTTTCGCACTCCGTCTGTTAGGTCAACCTAGAAATTGAATACTGCAGTTGTCAAATTTCTGGGCAATATTAGACTGCAAGTTCTCAATCTTCTTGTTCAGTGTGCTTTCTACTGTATCAATCCTCTAATTAGCTTAAGCATTTACTGCCTTCTATTCTTCCACAAAACTGCCCACCACTTTGCTAAAATTCATTATAACTTGTTCAACTGGAGATGAGGATGGTGGTGGCTGTGGTTAAGATGAGGAGCCATACTGTTACGGTGCACCAGGGGGTACATATGCTGGAGGCTTTGGTTTCCAGGAGAGGTTAGGACGGTTCCTCCAATTGGGATTATATGTGCTGCTGTGTGAGGCATTTGTTGGTGGTTTGTTAACCCACAACATTGTCTTGTTCAGCTATCATCTCCCTCATTGAATGAATAGTTGGACAATGCTCTCCTTAGTGCTCGGTAGACTAACAAATGAAGCAAAGCTGGTTGGGCAAAGACAGTGTCTCAACACCGCCGTATCATTTTCATGTTGATTTCATTTCAAGCTCTTCTAACCTCTCGACAAGGTGGATAGCTTGCCTTCATTTCCATGTCCTTCGCGAGGAATATTCCTCTCGAGCTGGATGTGAGCCTCATCCTCCCTACTTCTCTCTTGGCTTGGTTCATCCTGCTTTAGATTGCCCCACCCACATAGTTTAGGAAGTCCATGGATTCTTCCGGATTCTTGCTCATGAAGTCCCCTCCACACATAGTCTCTAATAATTATTTCATAGCAGGGGACATTCCCTCATAAAAATGATTGACTAGCATCTATGTTTCAAAGCCATGGTGAGGACAGGCATTGATGGTTTCCAAGTACCTTTCCCAATACTGGTAGAATTTCTCATTTTCATGGGCTGCAAAGTTGTAAATCTGCCTCTTCAGATTGTTGGTTCTATGCGTAGAGTAAATTTTCTTCAAGAACTCAGCCTTCATTTCTGTCCAATTCCGAATGGTCCTCGGCCTCAGAGAGTTAAGCCAAATCTTGGCCTTATCCTTTAGAGTCAGAGGAAAAAACTTCAGCCTCACCATATCCATATTGGAAGCATCCTCTTTGAAGGTAAAACAGACTTCAAGTTGGATGTGTGAGTAGGGGTTTCACTTCCATCTCCATGGAGCCTGGGAGCAGGCACAATGCAAGGTCCGACAATCATGTCCTCTGCACACAATACATGGAGAGTGCACTCAAATCTTAGGGGAATGTATGTGGTCCCTCATGGACCTATATGCATTGGGATCCTCTCGCACCCCATGTTGGCCTGGCTACCCTCAGTGGAGTTCATCTTATCATCGCCTGCCACTACAGCCTTGTTCCTGTTGGGCACTAATTCTTTCAAACCTGCTTGATGTGTTCCTATCCCAGCGGTGCATAAACTCCTATATGAACAACACATAACACTAACAAGAGATAGAAAAAAAACAAGGCTACAAAAGAGGTTATTGTAAAAAAAAAAAATTGTGTATGGATAGTAAAATAATTGAATTAACCCAACAGTGAACTGCTAGGAAAATTGAAAGAGATAAAGTTCACTCAATACTGCGGATGAGGATCACAAGTTCAATAAACTCATCACTTGGGTAATAAGGCACCATCTCGATTAAACGGCACCATTTGGTTCATGGAAAAGTGAGAGGTTAGAGATTCGCGCCGGAATCAAAAATTATTTATAAACCAAAACCCTCCTACTGTGAGTATTAAAGCACGCAAGATGGGGTTTCAGGTAGAACACATGGACAGACCTTTTTCGCACAAATGAATTGGCTCAAAATGGTGAATTTCAATTTGGATTTGGGGTTTCGATAAAAACAGTGAGGGGTAATGTTCGAAAACTAAAAACAAAGTGAAGAAAAGTATAAAAAAATAACTCCTTAAAGCCTCGAGCCACAGGGTTTGAAATCCTAAGGTAACTGAGGGGTCCTCGGGTTCCTTTCCTCGCATTAGGGAGGATGACCTATAGTCATTTCCCGAACCGGATCTTCATTTGGCTATAAAAACTGAATCCTAATAATTTTTCTTTTTGAAATATAGAATTTATTGAACATAAATGTTCCCGAACAGTGAAAATTTATTTCCTTGATCTACCCTACAGTAACAAATAAATGGCAACTAATGAATCTCAGTGGATATAGAAATAAACATCCACTGAACCCTAAAAGATTGCCAAGTACTGGTCAATCAAGGCACATCCAAGGGATTTAAACCTAGAGTGAGAGATAGAAACATAAATGCCAATAAATGTTTGCGTTAAAAACATGAGAACCATTAGTTTACCTCAAAACTGTAGCCCCGTAGCCCTCCTCTTCAAGGAGAAAAGGAGTTTAGCCAACCATACTCTAAGTTGTCATCCTCAGGGAGTGTTTGGCAGCTAAGAAAATGAGAGAAAAGGGGAGAAAATGAGAGAAAGGAAAAGAAGCGGAACCCCGCCGCTCAGATAATGATGCAAAATAAAAAAAGCAAAGGTCTTTACAAGAGGTTAACAAATGTTTATATAGCCCCCCAAAAACAAGAAAATTACCAAAATACATGGAATACCACTATTACATGAAGGGTATTTCCAGAAAAGTTACAAAAAAATTGAATAAACGGGACTAGGACAAAAATGGGAAAGCGGGTTACGGTACCTAAACCCGCGGCTAAATTTTTCCAACCTTGCAAAATTTGTAAGGGCCCATTTGTTTCATTTTCTCGCCTCCTTCCTCCGGGTTTCTGATTTTGCACACCGAGTTCAACTCGTATTCTTCAGGCTTGAGTTGACTCAATAATTTTGGCTAGTTTAGCTTGCAAAACTACAAAATAAATGCACAAAAATGCGATCAGTAGTATAGCCGGACTCACTGTGCAAATCTGTTACTATTGTTGATTAGTACACAAAAAGTGCTCAAAACCTTCAATAATCAGGGTTCAAAATAGCACTATTTGGGCACTAATCAGTAACGTCTCAAAAATACCCTAGAATTTTTATAATAATTTATTATATTTTTAGGGTATAAATCGAGTCAAATGGGGATTTTCTGGGAATTGATAAATGATTAAATGAAAATGTTAAATGTTATATGATTGAAAATTAGTATATGATAGAATGATATATGCTAAGTGATTAAATGATCGAACCCAAAAATTAACCCAAGTGAAAAAGGGCAAATTTGGAATTTATGAAATAAGGACCTAATGGTTAAATGAAAATGAGCTTAAATGCTAAAGTGATTTAAATGTTAAGTGGTATGTTAAATGGGAGTGATAGAAGACTTAAATGCCACAAATGAGAAATAAGACTAAGTGTGGAAGGCCAAACATGGCCTTACACTTAAATGGGGTTTAAATACCAAATTTTGGTCTAGGAAGCTCATTTTTGAGCAAATCCCGTTTTTGGGAGACAAAGAGAGGAGAAAAGGGGAGAAGAGCTAGGGCTTGAAGAAGATCATGCTTTGTCAATATTCCCATTTTCTTGCTCCTTTGTGATCAAGCAAATTAGAAGTGAAGATTTGAAGAGGCTAAGGTAAGAAAACAACCCTAACTTTCCCTTTTTGTGATTTTGATTTTGGGGAAAAGCCCTAACTTGGGAAAAATAGGTTTTTATTGATTCTAACCCATTATTGGAGTGGTTTTGTCACGCCCCGATTCCCGGTCCAACCCGATCATGATCCGAACCTGCTTTCAAAGTAAACCATATATCCGGGACTCTTTTACTTTTTTTTTTTTTTTTTTAGCTTAACTTATAATTGTAGTATACAAATAATTTGTAATAATCAAAAATCATTACATACACAAAGGAACTACCACCGGAGTGGTATCCATTAAAAAATCTATACACATATGCTAAGTCCCATTTATTATATAATTACTATACATGTACATATCTAATACAAACATCGAGATTGCGTATCAAAGGCCGGTGAGCACCTATCTCGAGATGGCCCGCATCATAAACAGGAATGCCCCGTCCTTTATCTTCTTAGTACCTACACGGATTGAACACCCGCGCGTTTTTACGCCTTAGTGGGAACATATAGACCGAACTAATTAACAACAATAATTTCCATCACGATCTTTTACATTTACTCTTCCTATGCATAACGGCTTCATTCTTATGACTTTTTAATCATATCATGATTATACATGTGCTTTATCCTTTCGGCTCCATATCATTATCACAAACGTATCACATCCATGTGTCATGTCTTTTACAAGTTTCAATTCATATCTTCTACATGTATGGCATGTCAGATCATATTCAAACAAACTTATACATCTACAATGGCAAATCGGAACAGATCAAGTCATATCAAAAACATACAGGGTCAAATCAGACTATTACCATTACATATTAGACTCATATCATTATCACGGCCTAAGCCATTAATCAAATCCCTTTAGCAATTACATTTTCAAGGATCCTGACGCCCGCCTAATTTCTTTTCATATCGCTTTATTAAATTTTCATTTTCAAAAGTGTCGCGACCCGAATCCCTCGACTCGATTCCTTGCGCATGGATCCAAGCCTGAGTCTTGGCTTATCCGACATTTTCAATCAAAAGCAATTTTGTTTGGTTTTATTAAATTTTCGTTTTCAAAAGTGTCGCGACCCGAATCCCCGACTAGACCCGGTTGGCGAATCCAAGCCGGAGCCCTGGCTTAATTCCGAGACATTTTCAATTATCTTCCCAAAAACATTTTGTTTGTGTTATTCCATTTGCACTTTAATTAAGCGAAAGCATCCTTTATTTCGCAATATCATAAATATTTACAAATTCAAAAGACTCCATAATATTCACATTTAACAAATTGCATTTACAAAATAAATGCCTTTATAATGTCCGTAATCTAAAAGATACTTAAACAAATACAATTTTTAATGTCATTTTTCACTTTTCGGTTTGTGATTTCACATATAGCCATAGAAGTCGACATCTCAGACGTATCTGGGCCAGTAACCCCACCTTGTTTGTCATTCAAAGAGCAATGTGGGTTTCACATTTAATATCACCATCTCACATATGGCTATAGAAGTTAGAGATTCACGCATGCATTCAGCTGGTGAATCCCGTCTCCGCTTTATTATTCAAAAGAGCAAATGTGATTTCGCATTCAATATCACCATCTCACATATGGCTATAGAAATCGACATTCACGACAGATTCAGTTGGTGAATCCTGTCCTGTTTGTCATTCAGTAAAGCAGCCATTCTGACATTCAATATCACCATTCACATTCGCTATAGAATGACATCTCACGAATGTATTCGCTTGGTGAATCCTGTCCTGTTTGTCATTCAGTAGTAATGTGATCTCGCATTCAATATCACCATCTCACATATGGCTATAGAAATCGACATTCACGACAGATTCAGTTGGTGAATCCTGTCCTGTTTGTCATTTAGTAGCAATGTGATCTCACATTCAGTAATTACGGTTACCTTTATGACGAATTCAGTTGGTGAATCCCGTCATGTTGGTCATTCAATAAAAATGTGATTTCACATTCAATATTTACGATTTCCTTCATGATCTAATTCAACAGGAATCCCATCATGTCGGTCATTCAATGATACATTTCAAATTACTTTTATGCAGTAATTTCACTTATAGTTCAAATACATGCACACATGCATATGTGTGACAAACATTTCTGATAACAATAATTCAAATCGATATATGCATAGACATATGTATATTTCACAAATAAAATTCATAATCGATCATAAACACATTCTGTCTTCATGTCATTTATGTATGACAAACATTTCAATAACAATAATTAAATCAATATATATATATATATATATATATATATATATATATATATATATATATATATATATATATATATATATTTCACAAATAGCATTCATAATCGATCATAATCAACATTCTCGTCTTCATATCATTATTGCCTTTTTTCTCGGGTTATATGATAATAATCATATAAATTCAACTACATTATGTGTTTATTTTTCATTCGTATTCATGTTTCAGCCGTTTTCATTTTCCATATCACATTCATGTTTCATGAACACATTTATACATGTCAGATTTTCTATATTTCCTTACTTTATGCCTTACTACACATGGTACCCCATACTTAAAGTATGATGTCTATGAAATCACACCTCATTCATATTTATTCCTCATAGAATCTACTTTACTTAGAAATTGGAATCATTCAAATCGGATCATCAAACTAAAAGTTATATTTTCATGCCAAACTAGTCAATTTATCGATATTACACTCGGGACAAATAGATGCTCATTTTCCAAAGGTACACTTGCTTTCAGACTTTTAAATATAAGGTGCTATGGTTCTTCCTCCAATTGAATCACCAAACTGTGGAGAACCGAAACTCGAGTTAAGGCCCTAAATAACTGACTCACTTTATGTTCAAAAACCGAACCAGAAATTGTTTTGAACATAGCCCCACTTTGAGTGAATTTTTGGGCCACATAGAATCATAATTTGACGATGCCTATTTCTATATGTTTGGTTCTCCTTGAAGTCTATTTTAATTATCCACTTTAATCACTCAAATCGAATGAGAAATGAGAAAGTTATGACTAAAATACGAACACTCACAAAAATGTTATGTGTACTGCACTCCTGTTCAAGAGAATAAGACAAGTTCGGTTCGAGGGTCAGACCGCACAGCTCAAGGTGTACCGGTATAGGTCACCGAAAAATGCCCATAATGTGTGTTTTTCTCCCATTTTTCCATATGTTGATACCCAAATCAACCCAATACTCCATAAACACGTCAAGACCACTCCAAATTCATCTTATAATCTCAATTATACTCAAATCTTCATTCAATACATATCTTTCATAAAAAACCTTTCATGATTTTCTCCAAAAACAACTCTAATATGGGTCATAACCCATACACAAACCAAATACAAGGATTTGTTAGGGTTTGTTCTAACCCAAACTCCTTTACTTTGCAATTAAACCATGAATCCAACTCAGTGGAGGATTCCAGTGCTTTTTTCTTTGCACTATCTGGGTTTTACCCCTTACTTGGCTACTCGCTAGATGAAATCCTTTCAAAACCCTAGAAAGATCAAATGACAAACAAGAAACCCATGTTCGGATGAAATTCTATCAAACCTTAGGTTTGGGGCAAGCTACTAACCATGCAATTGTATGGAAATTCATACAAGAATTCATAGTTCCATACCTTTTTGGCCTTGCTTGAACTTCTCTCCTTCATCTTCTTCTTCTCTTCCTCTTCCTCTTTCTTCTTTCTTCTTTCTCCCCTTTCTTTCTCTTCTACGCTTTTGCTTTCCTAAAATGAGACCAAATTTGGTCTTAAATCCCATTTTTTAAGTTAAGCATGCTTTGGCCAAGCCAAAGCCATTTTTCTTTTAAGTTTCTAATTGCATCTGTCCTTATTTCTTTCTTATTTCCATTCCAACTTTCTCAAATCTCATAATGGCATATAAACTTCTTGATTTATGCCTTTTATGTCCCCATGGTAAAAGACCACTTTAACTTGTCTTTCCCATTATACCACTTGGTCCTCAAGTGTAAATTACATATTTACCCATTTGCTCTTATTAATTCCTGCTCTATCGCTTTATTCTCTAAAATTCCATTTAGCTTTTAATATACCCTAAAACAAGTTCAAAACTACTAGGGTATATTTCAGGTGTTATGTCAGTAGGATTCCACAGATTACAGATATGAGTTTGGGATGAAGTTATTTGAGTTTTCAAAGTAGAATGGCAAACTACTGAAGAACTCGCATTGGTACCGGTACCGTGCAGGGTACCGCTTACCATTACGTAGGCAAAGTGGTACCAAGATTGATCAAAGTGGTACCCGCACTTATTCACCCGAAAAGGTTGGCACTGACATCGATTGGGTAAATGCACCGATGCTTCCCAACGCCCCTAATTTTTGTACCTCAGATTGTTAAGCCCTAAATTCAGATTCGATAATATAGGAACCTATTGAATGACTACTTAGGGTTCAAATAAGAATGAAACTAAGTGAAAAATGCACCGTACCTCGCCACCTCGGCGAAGCGATTTTGATGTTGGTAAACTTAATGCCCCTATGATAATATAGTAAGTTCCTGAACACATATAATTGTAGAACTACCTAAGACCGGATATTAAATGACACGACACCTCTGTTATGTGGGCAGGCATGTATAGTACTTTGGTACTCTCTGATTGGTGACACAACACTCTCTGACCGTACTTTGGCACATTTAGTATTTCGGTACTCTTATTGTTTTAATCTTATCCTCCGTCGTTGTTTCGACACTCTTGCTTCAGGTTACAACACCTCGCATCGCACTACATACCTTGGGTACTTATCAGATGTGTCCTACTCATTTCTTATTACTGGTTTAGGTAGTCAAATAGTTATATGATAAGAGTCTGAATAACAAATAAGGTTAAAGTAATGTACATCGTTTTGCTCTGAATGTACCTACGGGTACCTCTATACAAGTATAAGCTCTGTAGTACCTACAGGTACCTTTGTACAAGTATAAGCTCTGTAGTACCTACTGGGTACCTCCGTACAAGTATAAGCTCTGTAACTCCTACGAGAGATCTGAACAATAAGTACAAGTATTGTATAAGTTTGTTATTTGAATTCATGAAAAATTCTAATATCTACTACTGTATATTTGTTACTGTTATATGTCTACTGTAAGTGAGTATCAATCCATGTGTACATGTATAAGTCATAAGTTTCCCACTAAGCTATAAGCTCAGCATGGGCTTTAACCCGTAAATACGTAAGAGGGTGTCATGATCTTCCGTATTCTCGTCGGGCCAACACACTTGTTGGGGGTCCATCACCCGTAGGTTTTGCGCTCTAATTATAAATGTAAATGTACGCTGTATATGTATAATGGGACTCAGGACTCCATGTATTGGACTATAAACACCACTACGGTGGTAGTTTTATTTTTGTATCTTTGTATATGATATTTTGATTAAGTTATAAGACTTAGGACCACCAATGTCTGAAAAAAAAGGTAAGGAGTCCCAGTATAGTTTCGAGCCCCCTTCATCTGCCTAGGCGGGGGTTGGGGGTGTGATAGACACAGTTGGGTAAGTGTACACAAGGTGTACACGCATCATGAGTTGATGGCTCAATGATAGTGCACAAATCAATAATTTATAGCACTAGATTCAATAGTTGCATCGAATTGCAATTGGTATAATAATTATTGATCCAAGATGGCTTATTGGGTAAACCTAAGGTCACTCTTAGTGATATTGGATTCCTTAAATGTGTACAATTGAAATTGTTATGGATAAGATACCTACCTTTTGAACCCGAGATAGCTTGTTGGGTAAACCCAAGGTGATTCTCGATGATATTAGATATCGACCCACTAGGAGAACTCCATAACCCAAGGAGATTCTCGATGATATTAGATATCGACCCACTAGGAGAACTCCATATAGGTTCTCTTGGATCAATAGTGAGGGCTATGGATTCATAATAAAATAGTGGGAGCCATAATGCGTAATTATTAAGTCATAATAATCATACATTTTAAGTACAATCTAACATGATCTCTTTTACATCTAGGTTATTAGAATCAAACCATGTCAATGAATGTGAACGCACAATTGATAATGGATGCCAATATTTCTCATTCGTGCCTAACTTCTTTGGATCTACTAAAGAATTCAGAATAGTTTCTAAAGGAAAAATTAGCTCATGTCATTATTGAGCCACTCCCGATCCCCAACTCTCTCGATGCAAGTGAGCTGCTCAAAGGCATATCAAACGTTTGGTTGATAATGTGAGGGCAGACTGATTATCCACACCTCCATGTCACCCGAGTTTTAGAAGATAAATATCAGGATGTACACCCATAAGGTCTAAGGGAACATTATAATGAGAAGACGAGTCTTAAAAGGTTCAAAGTCTCTAAACTGCTTTTTGGTTTCAAGATGGAGGTGGGGACATCCCCAGTGCAGTATGCACTGAAGATGCATAAACACATTGAGAGGTTGGATCAATTGGGTTATTACATAGATCTTGAATTAAGTATAGCCTTGATTCTTTCCAGGTTACGTGATATTTTTTCACAATTTGTGCTTGACTATGGATGGATCAATATATCTACCATACCCGAATTCGATTGACGCGGCTCGAGATAGATGAGGGACAAATGGATGGAAAGAAAGGCGGTGATTCGCCCGAAAAGAGACTTGTTTATCAGGGTCAATTGACATCGAAGAGGAACTGCAAGGCCTACTTAGAGTCGAAGAGGAAGGTATCATCTTCAGGTATTTATATCATTAAGATTAATATTGTTTCTCCTAACAACATATGGATATAAGGATAAATGTATGTTGCCTATACATATGGATTGATATGCAGGCCTAAGGAACAAAGAGAGGAAGCTTACAAAGGAGAGTCCGACCTTCGAGCCGTAATGGTGTAAGAGTCAGCAATGGCCGCTTCATGGACTTATGTTTCAACCCCCGAAAGGATCTTTGTTTAAATTTGGAAGATTGTTGTTATATCCTAGCATTGACAAGGAACATTACTTTTGAACAAGAAAATTTTTATTTATATTTTGTAACAATGGTTGTTACATTATGATGTCTTTTATGCTGGTGGTACATTAAGCAATGGGATTTACATATTAGATATGTCCAATCCAATTTTAAATATTAATGAAAATAAAAGGACCAAAGAGAGATAATTTGAAATCATCTTACTCATGGCATTATCGCCTTGGCCCAAGAATGAGAGACGATGGATCAGCCGCACACTATGGTAGTCAGTCATTTGATTGTGAATCATTTGACAAGTGTGAACTTGCTTGTTTGGCAAAGATGATCGAGTTGACCTTTATGGGAAAGGATGAACATGCTTATGGACCATTATACCTAATACATTTTGATGTTTGTGGTCCTTTTTCCATTAATGCTAGAGGTAGTTTTTTCTACTTCATTACCTTCATCAATGATCGTTCATGATTTGGGTACTTGGATCTTATGAGATACAATTTATGATGGGCAGGGCAGATCTACTCAAGTCACTTTAAAGGTATGCACATGATACTACTATTTAAGTGTTAAACAAGGTCCAATCAAAGTCAGTTGTGGTTACTCCATATGGGATATGGATTGACAAGGATCCTTATTTTTCTCACCTGAAAGTATGGTGTTGTCCTGCTTTGAATAAGTGAACTTTGTTAGACAAGATGGAGGCTAAATCTGACAATTGTCTATTTCTAGGATGTCTTAAGGAAAATTTGGATATCGGGCCTACAAACTAAACAAAATTTGTTTGTTTCACATACGCCTTCTTAAAGAAAGAGTTTATTTTAAGAGAATACAGTGGGAGCAAGGGTGAACTTGGTGTAGTTCAAAGTGCTCAAACGGACATAGATCAACTGACTTAATCCAAAGGTTGTTATTCATATTGATGAAGAAGCAACTAATCCTTTCGAAACACAAGCACTTCGTCGGACAAGTAGGATACGTACTGTTCTAGAGAAATATGTATTTCTCATTAGTGAACAGTGGAATGTATTCCTCATAGAGGTTGATGAGCCCATTACCTACGAAGAAGCTCTAAATAGTTCATAGTCCGATAAACGGCTCATAGCCATGAA
This sequence comes from Tetrastigma voinierianum, assembly GCA_016808115.1. Taxonomy (NCBI): domain Eukaryota; kingdom Viridiplantae; phylum Streptophyta; class Magnoliopsida; order Vitales; family Vitaceae; genus Tetrastigma; species Tetrastigma voinierianum. Next base: position 367,732 of record JAEQBH010001074.1, on the reverse strand, counting down.
GTTAGAGATGGATTCCATGTATACAAACCAAGTATGGACTTTGGTTGATCCACCCAAAGGGATACCTATAGGGTGCAAGTGGATCTTCAAGAAGAAGACAAACATGGAAGATAACATGATTACTGATGACCGGACCAAAACATGTTTGCACATTTATGCATTAGTTATGCATGCAAGATTATGACGTTATCACCGAAGGACTACTATCTAATCCCCGGCAAAATCGCCATAAAACTTGATAAGACCAGAATACATATACAAATTTATGACACTATTGCCAAAGGACTATGAACTAATCCCCAACAGAGCCATCAACTTGTTGACATCATACTATCATAACCAAAAATATCTTAGAGTAGAACAACTTAATTTATCGTTTCGTCCAAATTCTCGCAAGGCACAGGTCGACAAGTAATAAAATGGACATAAGTCCAGATATCGATCCCACAAAGATCTCAAGAATTTTATATCAACTACACTGACTACTCGAAAATTAATACTATTTGGACCATAAATTGATATGGGTGTCCAGCATGAAAGTCGGGAACAACTAGTTCAAAGAGAAATGAACATTCAACAGATCAAATAAAACAAATGAAGGAAAATAAATTCCTACGAAAAGAAATGAATATCGAATGTAGCTTATCATAGGAAGACACATCAAGAGAAACAATAGAGCGAACGATCACCTCCTCGTGAGTTCCCATCGAATAAATTTCTTGATTATCTCAAGTTTCAAAATCAGTCTGCATTTTGTAGTGCACCCGGATCTCTCCACGCCCATTTCGCTATCTCCTTCTTCCGATTCTCTCAATTAGCTGGGAACGAGATAACTACTTTTAACAAGAACTTCCTTAAGCTGGGTATTTTTCTTTTGCAATACTTCATACCCATTTTATGGACTGCATAATCTTAGCTCCCAAGTTATCGGTCACGATACAACTTCAAATTACTCTTCCTCGAAATTAAAATAGATCAACCTTTCCTTGATTAGATCTCGCCTACCTGGATTGGCCTCACTATCCCGAATTGAGGTGAAATCTCTGTTTAAATAGATAAGTCGTTCAACTCCGTTCTGACTTCAAGTGAGAAGAGGATTTATCTTAAGTGAACTTATTAAAGCTCAAAGGATCCCTATCATAGTGTTGGGGCATACCTTCAAAGAAATGTACAGCCATCCTAGGATTGTCTCTCCCCAGGTCACCTGGGAGGACCTCCCTTGAAATCGTATAACGACGCAATTCTTAACTGCATAGTAAACCGATATTCAGATCCAAAATCAATAAACTCATAATCCAAGTAAATCTGCAAACCAAATGAACAAGATGCCGCAAATTACTACAGAAAGATCAATTTCGACTTCACAACGCTCACTAAATGGAAGCCGGGTTCCCCACCATCGAATCACACGAGACAAAGATCCTTCCGATCAAAAGAATAACCCGCAAGTCGAAATCAAATAATCGAATCCCGTAAATTTGTCCGAATCCGATGCATTCCTGTAGTAATTTGAAAAGAAATTGAATTCGTGATTCACAAAGAAACGATAAATATCTGTGATCCAAAAAATAATAAAACGAAAAACGAGACAAACATCTGCTCTAAAATAAAGAAAAGAAAAGAAAAGAAAGAAAAGAAAAGAAAATAAAAGTGAAGCCTAGGCTACCCAGATCTCTCCTTTGATGCGCCTCCGACTTGCTTTACTATTCTGGGTAGCTGCGTATTTATAGGTTTCCAAATTGGGCCCTAATCCCAATATAACTCCGCCGTGGATTTCGGTGAGCAGCTGTGCCCAAGTTATCGCCTCCAATTTGCGACCTCGCCTTTGTCGCGACATCGAAACTCATGGTCGCGACATCGACTTTAAAGTTCCCGTCCCATGAACTCGGTCGCCTGTGCTGTCACGACACCAATCTTGCGCCCTCAGGTTCAGCTTTGATCGCCAGATGTCGCGACATCATAGCCTTATCGCGGACATCCATTCTAATCCTTGGGCAAATTCATCGGTTGTTCCCGATGTCGCTGACATCGATGTTGCTGCAACATGGGCTCAAGTCTCCCGTAACCTTCCTTCGTTTGCTATGATGTCGCGACATCAATATCTTCATTTACATCCGCTCCCGGGTACTGCTTCCTCGAACGGGTGTCCCCGATGTCGCGCGACATCAACTTCATAGTTTCGAACCTTCGCCTGATCTCCTCTCTGATGTCAACTTCGCATTGCGCCTCGTCAGAACAAACCCGCTTGTTCTTGGTGTCGACATCGCCTTCTTGTCGCGACATCACTTAATGCCGTCAGACTGCAGATCGGTTGTTTTGATGTCGCGATTCGCTTACGCGACATCATTCCCTTAATTTCGCTTCCTTCTTCCTCGCGTCTAGACTGTGTTCCCTCGCCGGCCTTATCAAATTCTTCACTTTCCCCGATGTCACGACTTCAACCGGGACCCGTGCAAGACTCCAATAACCGTATCAATGACTCACCGCTTGCTTTCATTTCGCTCTGACATTCGACTGAATTTTTATCCGCTTATTTCTGCATTTTTCTACCGCTTTTTCTTCTTTCTTGCTTCCTTCCTGCTAATGACAAATTGGTGAGTTTCTTCATAATTCTGTATATTAATTATTCAATTTTAACTCAAAATCAAACGTAAAATGGACTAAAAAGAGATGACTTTTAAGCTCATCAAACCCCCTAAACTTAAAATTTTGCTTCGGCCCTCAAGCAAAGAAAAAGAAAGATTTGTTTGTCCTCAAACAAAAAGGAGATTTTTCGCTTTGTTTCGTTTGTTCTCGCAAAGGGTATTCAATTTAATTGAAATACAATGTATGCATCATTTTCTGTATATCTAGCTTCAAGTCCAGTTCAAGGTTAGTTTCTACTTTTCATAGTATACAAAACTAAACTGTTGAAATTGTTTTACAAACAACATAATCATTAGATCCTGTTGAATAATAGATTATTTTCCTTTCTCATTTTCATAATGAAATAATTAACCCCTAAAGTCCTTCACCGCTTTTGATTGTCTCCATATTTCCAAATTCCATAAGTTTGTTTTTCATATTGATCTCCACTAATGTAGGTGATTCTTCAAGATCAATCGTGCTCCTGGGTTTATATTGTTGTGCTGGGGTAATGGGTAGGATGGAAGGAATTTTGTGTTAAGATTACCCCGACCCTTTCTCTCCTCTTGTGCCCTTTCTTCTTATAGCTCTAATAAACTCCCTAGCTTCATGTTTGGGGACATCTCTTTGATCTCTCTTCAATTCAGAACTCGTATGCCCCTATTTTTCACTCAGAATTTCACCTGGGAATTTTTTCCTTTGTTTGTCACTTCATTTAAGGATAGTGTGCAATGTTTTAACTTTTAGGCTTCTAACACTCTTAGCGAACTTTAGGTTAGTAGCTCCCATACCGTATGGCATTAGTGGTACTAGGTGTTGAAACACCCCTAAGAACTTAATTGTTCAAGAGAGTTAGCCACAAGATAAAACTATCCTTTAAGCTGCCTCTTTTCTATTGCATTTTCAAGCCTTGTCTTTTTTCTTTCATTCCTTTTGAGTTCCTCGAAAATATATACTTCAAACTTACTACTTCTCCTTGGATCTCTCGGGTAATCATAGGTTCTTTAATGAGGATTGATTTCTAGAATGGGTCAGGTTTTCTAATAAGTTATTTTTGAAAATAAGCTTGTCGGGTTCAATTTTTTCAACTAAGGTATATGCATCACGATATAGGATGGCTAAATATTCAAACTATCCAAGGATGGCTCAGATTACCTCACATCAGATTACCTAGGATTTCGCCAACTAATAATCTAACAAATTCTAGAATTTGGTTTCAACAACAGGACTAACCATAGAGTACTCACCATTTTACACGAGTATGTAAATTCAATCGATATTCAACAGTTCCTTGACTTATTATTCATACTTTCACAAACTCAAAAATATGTTTTGTTCTCTTTGTATTACTTTCCTCAATTCTCGACTTATCATTAGATATAAGTAACTATCAGACCTTGTGTTTCAATTAAACTCGTATCTCATTTTGTCCTATTCCATTTCAAACATTCCTAATCTAACTGCCTATTCAATTCAGTTCATTACATCACGCCAGCTTTTATTCGAACTAATTTCTACTTTAATGTCCTAATCATGCATCTTCCAGCAACACAATATTGAACCAACAAATTCAAAATGGCACGCACACAACAATTTAATTCAAGTTTCTCATTTTATTTCTACATGTCGTGACTTTAATGCCACCTTAAAACAATATGTTGTCATTATGGCAAACCTTAAAAATTTCCAGCTGGCAACATTTCCTAATTTGTCGCGACATCAAGTTAATTGTCGCGACCTTCTCAACCATTGTCGTGGGACGTTTCATCCTCGTCAGGAAAGAATATATGTCCTCTATGTGTTATGACTGCCGACAACTTTTTAAAGGAAGTTCTCACGCGATCAAATTTCTTTAAAGCTCAATGTTCCTAGAATCTTCATTCCTTAGCTACTCTAAACTCTTCAACATCAAATGAATCAATTTCACACTAACAATTCATACATGTACTAAATTCACTTCTACTGCACTTATAGGAGCAAAAATGCTTCCCTTTTCCCGTATTCCTCCATGAGTCGCTTGCTATCCAAAGAATTGCTCTTCCCTCCTTCCTTGCATTTTTGCTCACGTAACCTGCAATACTGATAGAATTGATTACATCAAACTAAACAAAGTCCCTGTGACACTGCTAATAAATCAACACGACTTCAACTTCTCAAAATTCATATATAAAATTAGGAAATTCGCATTTCTATGGTCGCCTCCCATCACCTCGCTTGAGTCCCACGGATTTTGTTGTTTTGTTCCTTCTTTTAGAGATCCCGCCGAAGCTCTTTTCATTCCTTCCTCTCGCTTAAATAAGCTGGGTCTTCGCCCATTTACTCCTCGGAATTCTTCTCCAAAGATTCGTCTTAATGTCACCGTCCAAATGTACGCTTGACACCACCGTGCATGGTCCAATCCTTACTTGATTTTAACTTCCCCGAAACAACTCTGGGTCTAGAATTAAACAAGAGGAACTTTTCCCCCCCGTCTCGAACCTTCCTTAGGATCCTGATCATGCCATTTCTTTGTCTTATCTCAGATGGTAGCATTATCATAGGCTTCATTTCTCAGTTCTTCCAATTCAGACAGTTGTAGCAATCTCTCTTCCTTTGCAGTTTTGAAATCGAAGTTTAACTTCTTGATGGCCCACATTGCCCTGTATTCTAATTCTAGAGGTAGGTGACATGGTTTTCCGAATACAATTTCAGAGTGGGACATTCCAATGGGAGTTTCAGATGTACTCCGTAAGCCCACAAAGGCATCATCAAGTTTGGAAGACCACCTTTCCTGCTTCGACTAACTCCGCTTTCAAGTATTCTTTAATCTCCCTGAAATTTCTTCGCTTGTCCATTGGTCTCGGGATGATACGCTAGACTCATTACATGTTTGATCCCATACCCGCCATGAGTTTTGCAAATATCTTGTTTGCAAAACGGCTTCCATCACCGACGATAGTCCCGGTGTTCCAAATCCGCTTCAAAATATTCTTTTGCAAGAAGTTCATAACCTGTATTAGCATCATTTCTAGAACAAGCACGCTCCACCCGCATTTTGGAACGCATCAACTCGCTGCGCATGTACAAATCTCAAATGATGGGCGTGGAATGGTCCCATAAAATCCATCCCCATACATCAAATAATTGCACCACCATAATACTTTAGGGCATTTACTGTCGATATTTCCAATCTTCGCACTGGCTACATAACTTGACCTATCTCAAGACAACTTCAAAAGCGTGGCCAATAAAATCCAGACGAGTATTTTATGAGCTGTTTTTCCGAAAAGTGCCCCCATAAGGTGATGCATCGCATCCATCCGCACTTTTCCTTGTTCATTTTCCTCCTCCCGCACACATTTTCTTATTATCATATCGCACCTCTTTAAATAAAAGTGGATCATCCCAAATATAATAATTCATTGCCGCCTGAAGTTTCCTCTTCATGGGGAAGTGAATTCCGAAGGAACTACTCCACAAGCTAAATAGTTCACAATGTCTGCATACCATGGAAGGATTGTGAAAAACCTAAACAGCTTGTTCATCCGGGAAATTCTCTCACATTATTACTTTCTCCTCCTCTGCGTTTTTCTACTCTTGACAAGTGATCGCCTATCACATTGTCACTTCCTTTTTTTATCCTTGATTTCCAAATCAAACTCCCCGCAATGTGCTAAAGACCCACCTTATCAATCTCTGGGCTTAGCTTCCTTTTTCGACATCAAGTATTTGATTGTTGCATGATCGCAGGAATTACCACATGGGATCCTAAATGTATTGCCTAAATTTTTCACAAGCAAATACTATGGCTAGCATCTCCTTTTCGCTTGTGGAGTAGTTCTCAGGCTTCATCAAGGTTTTACTAGCATAGCATGGCCCCGAATATTTTTTTCTTTTCTTTGCCCCAACACAGCCCCATGGCAAAACCACCGCATCACACATTATTTCCAAATCCCCGATCCCATTCTCGGTGCAACCATTATAGGTGCTTGTACCAATCACGGATTCTTCAAAAGCATCCTTGCAGGAGTCATCAAAATCAACTGATCTTTTCCAATCGCATACTGGTCCTCGCTATTTTTGAAAAGTCTTTGATGAATCTCCTGTGAAATCCAAAGATGCCCCAAGAAGCTTCTACCCTTTTATCGCGGTAGGTTGTGCAAGAGTTTTGATAATGGATACCTTGGATTGGTCTACTTCTAGTCCTGTGGCATAAATTTTATGCCCAAGAACAATACCTTCCGTCACCATAAAATGGCATTTTTCCCAATTCAATGCTAACTGTTTGTCTTGGCATCTTTGAAGTATTGTTTCCAGATTGTTTAAACATTGATCAAAGCTGGATCCATACACGGTGAAGTCATCCATGAAAATTTCCATCACTTCTTCAACCAAATCTAAAAATATAGACATCATACACTGAATGTAGTCGAGTGATTACATACGCCCAAATGGCATCCTTCGAAGGCAAAGGTACCATAGGGGCATGTGAATGTGGTCTTCTTGATCCTCGTGTGCAATTGCACCGATTGTATCCCGAGTACCATCCGTAAAACAAAGTGAGGGTGTCCTCGCTAACCTGGCTCCAACATCTAATCAATGAAAGGCAAGTGGGAAATGATCTTTTTCCGGGTCACGCATTCAACTTCCGTAATCACTACATACCTCCATCCTCGCCACGTTCTTGTTGAATCAATTCATTTTTCTCTCATTCATGGATCACAAGAAACGAATTCTTCTTGGAACCACATGGATCGACTTTTACCTAAGGACTATCTCGAGATTGCATGTATGAAACCAAAGATTTAGCAATTCGAGTACCTCTTCGACTACTTCCTTCATTACGGATTCGGGCCTCCTTGATGTTCTACAAATGTCTTGAAGCTTCCAGCAGAATTCGTACAAATAGACGACTGATACCCTTCAATTCTTTCAATGGACCAAGCCATAGACTTTATGTTTCTTCAAGATCCGCGCATTTGTCGTTCTCTCATCACTCCCGCCCAGCGCAGATAATCACCGGTTTTCCGGGTGGTTCTAAGTAAAACATACTTCAAATGACTTGGCAGCTTCTTCAACACAAGCCCTTCTTCAACGGTTTCTCGTTGAATTTCCTTTTCATTACTCTCTTGTTCATCTCTTCCTCGCTTCATGCTCATCACAACTTTCTATAGAATGAAACCGTTGTATGAATAATCCGAGTAATCATCTTCGATATACCGAAATTCATCTTTTCATTGATAAAATTTGATCATTACAATCATTTTGAACATCGTGCATTGAGGTTATAGACTTCATCAACTATATTGAAATTTTCTCTGTCTATGTCTATATTCTGTATGCCCTGGATCAAGTTGAAAGCAGCAGCTTCTTCTCCAACCCTCAAGGTAAGAACTCCTTTTTGCATATCGATCAGAGCAGCTCCAGTAGCTAAGAATGGTCTTCCCAATGCATGGGTACTTGCGACCTTCCTCCATGTCTAGAATGATGAAATCCAATCGGAAAACAAATTTCCCAACAGTCACCAACACATCTTCCAAGACTCCTTCCCGCTTACTCATCGATCCGACATTCGCAATGAAGAGAAGGTGGTAGGAAGTAACTCCCCCAAACTTAATTGTTTGGCAACAGAAAGAGGCATCAAGTTGATACTAGCTCCTGAGTCACAAAGAGCTTTCTGGATTTCAACTCCTTCTATTATGCAAGGAATTGTAAAACTCCCTGGATCTTTCATCTTTTCTGGCAATTCTTTTTTTATCAAAGCACTACAAGTAGCAGTGAGATTCACAATCCCTTCTTCTACGATCTTTCTCTTCTTGCTCGTATCGTCTTTAAGGAATTTTGCGTGAGTGGCATCTCGAGTCACTACTTCAAGAAAGGGCATAATGACTTAGCTCGAAGGTTTTTAAAACTTAGCAAATCAGTTTCTATTTTTTATTTCAAGCAGCCAAGTAAGTGGAAAGGCACCGTGTGTCTAGAGCCTGATGTCCTTCCGGTCCACTCTTTCCTTCTTTTTCCGCTCTTCTTCCTTTTCGGGTCAGTTTTTCCTGTTGTCATATTTTTTTCTTTCATCATCTCTAACTCTTCCCACTCCTCACCGCATGTACCTACGCAGCTTCCTTTGGGATTTTTCTTGGTGTCGCTTGGGAAGGCATCTTTCTTCTGGCTCTGCAGGGTTAGGGCCAACTGCCCTACTTGTGTCTCCAGGTTTTTTAAGGTTGCATTGGTAGTGTTCTGGAAAACTTGAAAATTGGTAGCAGTTGCTCCCACTCGCTAACTCGTCTACGGAGGTTCAACAATTTCTTATTATCCCCCATGAATCAAGATCTCGCTCTTCAAAAAGATGTGGCCCCTCCTCTGACTCCTGGTATTCGCTCCGCAGCCATTTCCTGCTTCAGCCATTTAAATCTTAGTCAAGTGATAACCCCGTGGGGTCTCCAGATTTGCCTCAGCTCCATGGTTCCCTCCACCATACGAAGTTCTCATGGTTCCTCAACCTCGATGATAATGTGCTGGTAGGGTTAGTATTGGTTTGAAATGGTAGTTTCTCGACTCACCCAAATACTTAACCTCTCCAGTATCATAAAATTGTTCATCCGCCTTCTCTCAAAGACTTCCCTTCAATAATTCTCTTCAACCGCCTCCTATCTCACGGGCAAAGTGTATGTCTTTCGCTTGTCCATTCGATGCATAATGCATGCCCAACTTGGCCCATGGCTGTCATCATCTTGTTCTCGCCTGCATCCTTCCTCCAAGAGCGCCCTCTGAAACTCGTGAAGGAGTTTTCATATTGCATTCGCCGTCCTCGATCGCATCCTCGCCCAAGACTTTTATCGCTTGAATGCTCCGCAAAGATGAAGCATCAATGATTCCTTTGATATATCATTTAAGGCATGATATACAATGTCCATTTGGTCTTCGTCTATCCCATGCATTGACATCTCTTCTGAACTTGAATCTTCCCAAGCCACGAGTAAGGCTTTCATCTTCTCCCTGTTGGAACACTATGATCTCTCTCCTTCTCTTGATAAGGAGGATGCAAGGTGGAAAGACCCATAAGTAAGCCTCTACCAGCTCCTCCCAACTGTCAACAGACCCATATGGTAAAGACTCAGACTCCATGTAGTCGCGATCCCTTAAAGAGAATGGGAACAGATGCGCTTTAATGACTTCGTCTAACCCCATTTAATCCATCAGACAATTGATCCCGAGAAATCTTCCTGTAGTGCTGCTTGGGTCCTCAAGTGGGATGGCTTAAACTCGATGCCGAACCATTGTGATATGTCGCTTCGGTTCAAAATTATTGGCCTCTAACCGCAGTTGTCTCACGAGAGTATCTATCCTCAATAACTGGGTCTCCTTAAGTCTTCCATCAGATTCCATCGAGGTCTTTGACCGCTCTATGCCTGCCATTCCGTTCCGTCTTCATCCGCCATGCAGGAGTTTTCGCCTCTTTATCTTCCTCAAGTCAAGTGTTTTCCACTCAGATTCGCCGGAATCGTGATCCCTATTCTCGCTTCCTATGCATTAAACTTTTGTTCCTGAAAACAAAACATACTAAAATTAACAGGATTAGTCTGGTCAACAAATATTTTCAATTTGGTTTGTTAAAGGTTAGTGGCTACAAGAGTCACTACTTGAAACGCTATTTTTGTTCTTTTTCTTTTAAAAATGTCCAAATTAGTATTTCCTTCTTTCATCTGAATATTGATTACTAAATCCTTCGATCCCCGGCAACGACGCCATAAAACTTGATGACCGGACCAAAACATGTTTGCACATTTATGCATTAGTTATGCATGCAAGATTATAACGTTATCAATGGGCTGATCACTATCTAACTTTTAAAATCGCTATAAAACTTGCAGAATTAAACATATATATAAATTTATGACACTATTCAAGGACTATTAACTAATCCCTAAGAACGGTGCCATCAACTTGTCGACATCATACTATCATAACCAAAAATCTCTAGAGTAGAACAATTTAATTTATCGGGTTTTGGTCTCAAATTCGCAAGTGCAATGTGCCTGACAAGTAATAAAATGGACACAGTCCGCATATCGATCCCACGTAGATCTCAAGAATTTTTCATCAACTACCCCGACTACTCAAAATTAATAATACTATTCTCGACCATAAATCGATATGGGTGTCCAGCATGAAAGCTGGGAAATTAACTAGTTCAAAGAGAAATGAACATTCAAATAGACTGAAATAAAACAAATGAAGGAAAATAAATTCATACGAAAAGAAATGAATACTGAACAGTTATCATAGGAAGACACATCAAGAGAAACAAATAGAGCGAACGATCACCTCTGTAGTTCCTATCGAATAAATTTCGATTATCTCAAGTTTCAAAATCAGTCTACAGCATTTCAGAGGTACCGATCTCTCCATCGCTCCACATTTCGTTATCTCCTTCTTCCTGATTCTCTCGAATTACAGGGAACGAGATAACTACTTTTAACAAGAACTTCCTTAAGTTGGGTATTTTTCTTTTGCAATACTTCATACCCATTTTATGGATCGTACACTCATCCTGCCATTCCACAAGCAAGGATATACAACTTCCAAATTACTCAATAAAATAGACCAACCTTCTCACAGATTCCAACTAACACGGATTGGCCTCACTATCCGAATTGAGGTGAAATCTCGCTTGTTTAAATAGATAAGTCGCTCAACTCGTTTCTTGACTTCAAGTGAAGAGAGGATTTATCTAAGTGAACTTAATAGCTCAAAGGATCCCTAATAAGAAAGTTAGTATACCTTCAAAGAAATGTACATTACTCCTAGGATTGTCTTCCCGTGTCACCTGTGAGGACCTCCTTGAAATCGCAGTAACGACACTCTTAACGTATAGTAACCCGATATCTCGATCCAAAATCACAAAACCTATAATCCAAGTAAATTCAAACCTAAATGAACAAGATGTCGCAAATTACTACAGAAAGATCAATTCGACTACAACGCTCACTAAATGGTGTCGGGTTCCCTCACCATCGACCACACGAGACAAAGATCCTTCCGATCAAAGAATAATCGCATCCGAAACCGAACACCGAATCCCGGTAAATCTGGTCGAACTTCGATGCATTCCGTAGTAATTTTGAAAAGAAATTGAATTCTCAGATTCACTTCAAGAAAGCCGATAACATCAGATCCAAAAAAATAATAAAACGAAAAACGAGACAAATGATCTCCGTTTCTAAAATAAAGAAAAGAAAAGAAAAGAAAGAAAAGAAAGAAAATAAAAGTGAAGCCTGTAGTTACCCAGATCTCTCCTTTGATGCGCCTCCGACTTGCTTTACTATTCGGTAGTCACAGATGATGTGGTTTTCCGCCTGTGGCCCTAATCCCAATATAACCTCACTGTGGATTTCAGAGTAGCCGTGCCCGTTATCGCCCAGCTGCGAATTCGCTTCTTCTTGTCGCGACATCGAATCATGTCGCGACATCGACTTGTGTTCCTTTCCATGAACTGGTCGCCTCGTGCTGTCACGACATCAATCTTATGCCCTTGCGGTTCGCTTGATCGCTTGCGATGTCGCGACATCATGGCCTTGTCGCGACATCCATTCTAATCCTTTGCAGTCTTCAATGGTTGTTCCTGATGTCGCGACATCAGGATGTTGTTGCGACATGGGCTCAAGTCTCCTGCAACCTTCCTCTGTTTGTTATGATGTCGCGACATCAATATCTTGTCGCGACATCCGCTCCTGGTACTGTTTCCTTGAACGGGTGTCCCCTGATGTCGTGACATCAACCTCATAGTTTCGAAGCCTTCAGTTGATCTCCTCTTGATGTCACGACTTCAGCATTAAGTCTCTGCCTGTAACAACCAGTTGTTCTTGGTGTCGCGACATCAGTCTTCTTGTCGCGACATCACTTAATGCTGCTGTAGACTGCACTGGTTGTTTTTGATGTCGCTTAATTCGCTTTTGTCGCGACATCATTCCTGACTTCGCTCCTTCTTCCGCCGCTTAGATCAGGTCTTCACGCGCCAGCATCAAATTCTTCACTTTCCCATGCTCACGACTTCTCAGAATCGATCATGTACCCACAATCGATCTTCCAATGACTCACCGCTTGCTTTACTGCTTCGCCATTCGATTGCATTTTATCCACTTATTTCTACATTTTTCTACCGTTTTCATTTCTTTCGCTTCCTTCCCAATGACAATTGGTGAGTTTCTTCATAATTCTGTATATTAATTATTCAATTTTAACTGAAAATCAAACAGAAAAATGGACTAAAAAGAGATGACTTTTAAGCTCATCAATTACCTATAAAGCTAGGCTTGTAGCTAAAGACAAGGAATTGACTATGACGAGACTTTAAGCCCAAAAGAGGTCATGCAAATCCATAAGGATACCTCACTATCGATGCTCATCAGGACTGCTATGAGATATGGCAAATGGATGTGAAGACGACTTTCTGCAAAGGAAACCTAAGTAAGGATATGTGTATAACACAACTGGAGAGGTCTTCACACATAGAAATGGCAATAAAGTATGCAAACTTCAGATATCCATTTATGGATTGAAGCAAGCATCTAGGAGTTGGAATATCCAATTTAATGAGATAATCAAAGAGTTTGATTTTTCACAAAATACAGATGAGCCTTATGTGTACAAGAAGGATAGTTAGAGTGCAGGTTTGTTCCTAATGTTATATGTGAATGACATATTACTTATTGGAAATGACCTCTCAGTGTTACAATTGGTCAATATATTATTTTAGAACTTTCTCCATGAAAGACCTTAGAGAAGCAACCTAAATATTGAGATATAGATCTATAGAGATAGAGCGGGAAGATTGCTTAGTCTTTCATAGTCTACATACATGGCTTAGATGCTAAAGAAGTTTAGCATGAAGCACTCCAAAAGAGGATACGTCCCCATGTTTAGTGGGATCACCTCTCGAAGTTCATGTGTCTAAAGCATAGGATGAGCGGACAAACATGAATCGACCCCATATGATAGGATCAATCATGTATGCTATGTAATGTATTAGACCTAACGTATCATATTCTATGAGCGTCACGAGTAGATACCAGTTGGACTTAGGTGAGGGTCAGATGGGTGGCTATCAAGAATATCCTCAAGTAGTTGAGAAGCACTTAGGTCAGATTCTTACATCTGAGATGGATCTTATTATAAGTAAGATGCCAATTGTTGATCTGATGGAGATGACTCCAAATCTCAACCAAGCTAAATGTTCACATTGAATGATGACATAATCAGTTGGAAGAGTTCCAAGTAGGAGATAACTGTGCATTCTATAACTGAATCAGAGCACATCATTGCCTCCAATGGCAGCTTAGGAAGCGGTTTAGACAAGTTAGTTCATTTATGAACTAGGAGTGGTCCCTTGAATTGTTGATATGATATTGTAGTATAAGGATAACAATGGAGCCATTTCGAGAGCAAAAGGAACCACGGTCTCACTAAAGGTCTAAACTTGTACTCACAGTGATACCATTTGATTTGAGAAATCTTTGGTGATCTTGATGTAAAGATAGAAATATGCCCACTAGAGGATGCATTTGATCTCTTGGCTAAGCCACTTCCCCAAAAGAAGTATAATACTCATATACTTGCCAAAGGTATAAGATACAAAGGCTATTGGCTTTAGAACAAGTAGGAGTTTGTTAGAGAAGTGCACTAAAGGCAATCTCCATTAGCACTTATTGTACACACTACATATTATTTATTATGAAGGGCTTCTTCGTTAATTTGATATTCATACGATGAATTGATATAGATCTTTAATCGAATTAATGAAGTTCATGATACATAACATAGCATGAAGGAAATCATGATGGGATCATCATAATAAGATTCCTATAATGTGCAATTATGTTAGTGTCTAAATTATCCCTAGTCATAGGATCAATGAGACTAGACATTGCTTGATCCGCATTAAACTAGCATTACGTCATACTTCTCGATCGATCAAGTAGATCTTATAAAATTGTGATCATGATTTTATCAGAGTTTATAGCGAGATGCTTGCTAAGAGTAGCTAAGTACATCAGAGACCTATCATGAGACAATCATATGGATTATCTATTTAAATATAGATGATTATCTTATCATAGCAATGGTGTAAATATCCTTAGACTTAAGGTGCTCAAGGATATCTTAGATGTTGATTCTCAGAATTTAACTCGATCCATGTCACTCTTGAGGTCGCCAATGACAGTATAAACTTGATGTGTTTGAAGGTGATTGAGTAGCTAACAAAGGAGGAGGGTATACTTATGGCCTCTTTTCGGAATCAATACTCGAAAATCTCTTACCAAAGTGGAAATGCCGTAAGGAGTGTCTTCAGGTGCATAACTAATGAGTAATGAGTTCGGGGACAAGATCAAATATCACTTAGGCTAGATGTGGCGTAGCCAGTCTAGTGGGAGCTACACATTGTCCCTACTCTAAACCGAGTAGGGTATAGATTGGTGAAATTACGAATTTCACGATATTTGTCTATGGAAGGCATGCAATGCACTATCGACTCTCCGGTCAATCAAGCATATGTGCTGCTGTATGCCGCCATGACTTGCTTGGATTCAATAGTTGAATCAAGTGGCCTACATAACTAGGAACCTAATGGGTCACATAGTTAGAAGAGTGTGGAGCTGATATGAAACGGATTTGGATGTGATCCAAGTATGAGGGAGTTTATTCTGAGAATGGAATGTCACGATATTAGTAGAATCTCGAGTTCGAAGGCCCTCACTAAAAGAGATAACAGGCTTGGGCTTGTTCTTCGGCTTAAGGCCGGTGAAGGAACACGCCCTAACGCATAGGGATGCTTGTATCCTATCATCATTTATGGTGAAGGGAATTTTAGACATTTCATAGGCTAGGGTTTTCATATAAAAGCATCTTTATGGAAAACCCTAACAACAACACAAGACCAAGCCATTTTGTACTTTTCTCTCATGAAGGTGGTCAAGAGAGTTTGAGAGGAGTTTCTTCAAGAACTCCTCTTTGTGAGACAAGGTTTTGGCTCTCTCTTCGGATCGAGACTTGGATTACTAGGACTTTTTCTGAGACCGTTGCCTTGGAGGTTGTTAGCTTCACTCTTCGTGTGGATACTGTTAGAGCCGAACCTAGGACTTGGTTCTCTTTGGTCTTTGCTACCCCGATCGTAGATCAGTTTTTGAAACTGACGCAAGGTATTCCCACATACCCCTTTTTGGTATAGAACCAGATTGATGGCCTAAGAGATCCTTATGAGGGTTTTGTTGAGATTTTTTTTGTTTTCCACTGATTTTAGCATGTGATACTACCCACAAAACCCTACAATTGATCCATCTTTTCAGTCTCAACAGAGGCTAATGAAGTCGTTGTGACTCAACCGCCTGGCTTGGGGCACTAGGCATTCGAAATGTGCTTGGGATTCCGATTTAATTGATTCAATTTTTTTTCTTTTTTTCATAGGTGGGGCTCATTGGCCCTCTTTTGAAGGTGTTATTTCACTAATAAAATCAATCAAGCATCTCAAAGTAAGTTTCACTTGAGAAGAAGGGGCACAAACTTGAAGTGTATAAAAGAATCTTGTGTGTGTGTGTGAATTTTAAGTTCCAAAAAGAAATGGCTTCTTGAAAACAAGGAGGTCGATCAATCCATGTCCCCAACAACCATTATTTTCCTCAAATCCAAGATTTTAAAAATGCTAAGGAGTCAAAACAAGGCTACCCAATCATCAAGACTAATGTCAATACTAAATAAAATAATATTTTTCCCCTTATAATTCATGTGACACATAATCATGTAGAAAATTAAAAACTAAAGCAAATTTTAACTCAAAATTTTCGTTGGAAACTTGTTCAAAGTGTCTCCTCAACTGCTTTGATTTACCCTTCATTAAATTCAAAAATAAAAAAGGTAGGATAAGGGGTTACCTTAATTGAAGAAGAGTGCTCTATCTATGACTTACTCCAATGTACAACTCTAGTTTGATGGTCCTATGTGATTCCTTACGTGGTGGGCAATTCAACATCCGTGACAGATACACACCAAGCAGTTGTAGATCAATGTACTTTGTTGGCATCATGTAATTCCTCGAGCTCAAGAAGATGCTTAATGTTGAGAAAACTACAAAGCTTAGGAAAAAAAGAACAAATCTTCCAAAAATATGAGGTTAAAATAGAAAGTAAAATAAAAATAAAGACAACTACCTAGGAAAGCAAATAAATCCTAAACTACTTTTCCTCAAGCGGTACAATGCATGATGGCATGCTCTCCATGGGTAGATTTCTTTGCTCCCAAAGTGTTCTAAGTGCTTGAGCAACTGCTCTTTGAGGTGCATTCTAAGTGTTTTCAGTTGGGGCTACTTGTTCCTCTCCCGTCTTCTCCACATTCTCAGATCGTTCTTCCATGTTTTGAAGTGGTGGTTCCATTCTAGCAAGTCTACCAGTGCTGGTTCTATCCCAGTGTCACACACTTTTTGTGTTATGCAATTTTACCGCAAGTGTACGGGTCAACAAATAGTAAAGTGGACTCTAGGGATCTAAATATCAATTCCACAAGGAAGGCGTGTGTCGCCTAACTAAACTGCTAACTAAGCTTAATTGAGTCTTCTATTATCTAAGCTATCTAATTAAAGAGGTAATTGTATTAATTAAACTAAACTATTGATCTAAAGAGTCGATCGAACTGTGATTGAAAAACTGCCAATAAAGCTAAGTTGAACACACGATTAAACTAATGGAATGTAATACTAGGGTCGATTGATGGTCCCTAAGGCATTTGTTTCCTTTTTAAGCCACGACCCATGGTTCATTAGTGTATATGCTTGTCGGTTGTCAGTGCTATGGAGCCTCAACCACGCATGTTGGCTCCACTCTCACCGCCATCCCTAGTCACTTCCCAAATGCTGTAGGGCATAAGTAGTGATATTAAATAAATTCCCCTAGTTATTTTATTGATCACCTCCCGGTCCTTACTTTAAAAGCCCTAGACTGTGTAGAGAAACCGATCACCTCCATCTCCTTACGGTCTCTACACAATGCTGCTTGAAGATCTAATTAATTAAGATTAGTTTTCACTATCAATTAATTAACCCTAGAGCATAATTCAATTCATATAAACGGAACTAAGCATCAATTCATTCACAAGCATATAAGCATATATAAAAATAAACCATAACTTCAATATGAATTAAAGAAAATAATGCATTAGGTTCCCAATAATCTTCCCTAACTGAACGATTTAGCTATCCATAACCATAAACATTCCAACAATCATTTCTTTCAAAATAAACATATCTCAAGAAGGAAGGGATGAAAATAAAACAAGTGTTGGTTGCAAATTTAGGCTTCAAACTCCTCTTCAATGGTGGACTTGATCCTTCCCCTCATTTAACCATGCGTTCTTCCTCGCTCTCGCTTCTCTCTCGATCTCAAACTTATGATCCCCTTGACTTAGGCCTCTTCTCCTTTTATATATCAAGATTAGTGGCTCAAAATAGGCCGAAAGTAAAGAGGTGGACGTGACTATCACGCTGCGACGGGCTTTTGTACGTCGCTGAAAGTTGGTCTTGTTACGCCGTGGATGTGATTGATACGCCGCGAACATTTGTTGTTCGCATCGCGACGCGACAAAGTTACGCCGCTGACGCGGACGGCGATGCCGCGACGCGGATCGGGCGCATGTGCGTCGCGGAAGTGACTCGCGACGCCGCGATGTGGTCCGTAATCTTTGAAATTATGCTCTTTGTCATGTTGCATTGTTAAGAGTGATGTTGCGATGTGGGCTTGGTTTTCTGAAATTCCACTCTCTGTCACATTGTAACGTGATTTCTCACATTGCGATGTGAGTATGCTTTTTTGAACTTTGATTTTTATTTCCTTTTTGCTTCCTTTTAATCCCGTTTTCACTCCTTTAGCTCCGAACTTTCCCTACACCACAAAATGAGAGAAACAAGCATTAAAACCTTCAAAATACTCTTAAGAACATGTAAATGTCTAGGTGATTAAAGAGACATAACACGTACAAATTACACCTATCAAATACCCCCAAACTTGAAGGTTTGCTTGTCCTCAAGCAAAGGAAGAAAAACAACCAAAAAACAAAATTTAAGTTAAGCTTTATGTGAATGCAAGTTTGCCCCAAGGATCTTGTCAGACTAACAACATCGAGAAAGAAAACAAGGTTATGTACATTTTAAGAAAACGATTCACCCCTCATATTGAAGTAGTTTAGGCTACAACTCAATATGTATGTGTGTGTGTGTGTGTGTGTGTGTGTGAGAAGTCCCTCCCAAATTAGCCATTTGCAACCTAGATATTTTTATGTGAACACGAATATGATGGATCTCTGTACATTAAATGTATTGGGACTCTATAGGCTTGTTTTTCATAACTTTCTCCACCAATGTAAACAATTCCCAACATTTAGGATCAATAGGTCTTTATTAAGCTTGTAATGTAAGGCTTTGGGTTTAAGATATGGTAAATGATATTTTTCGGCTCAAATTCTGACAGGACCCGACCTGGATACCCTCCCCGTATTTCCCGGGTGGTCCTGCCTAGTGAAGTCCCACTATATACTCCCTAGGGAAGATACGGTGGGACCCCACCCTAAGGAGGGAAGTAACACCATGTATTATTTAATACCCAATTATACAGGTATATATAAAAACCCGCAACAATTATAAATGAGGTTTCATAAAAAGTTCAATATGAATATCAGAGCATTCTAAGAGTATTGTGGATTTAGGGGTACAAGTAAAAATGAATAAGTCCAATACATCAAACACAAATAGATAAATGCAATAGAGCACGCATAAATGTGGCGGAGAGCGACGCTAAATCAAGGCGATTAGGCCTTGCATGAATCGTCTGACCTAGGGAACAAATTTAAAACAATAATGTGAGATAATAAATTCCTGAGTGTC
This sequence comes from Tetrastigma voinierianum, assembly GCA_016808115.1. NCBI lineage: Eukaryota > Viridiplantae > Streptophyta > Magnoliopsida > Vitales > Vitaceae > Tetrastigma > Tetrastigma voinierianum. The sequence continues at coordinate 348,210 of JAEQBH010001074.1, read as the reverse complement.
ATAGTTTATAAGGAAAATAACATTTTTATATTTTCAATGGTTCTTCTCTCAAAACCTTCCGTTCACTCTTTGTAAAGTTCCCCGTTTAGAAACATTTCACAAAACCCAACTTTTACCCCAAGTCCAACATATGCAAATCATGCTCCACAAATAGGTCGACACAATGTTAAGAAAAACCATAATCCGCAATTTATTGACAACATAAGCCAAGCACAAAACATGTATAGCCATCAAGTAATAAGATAACTTTGAAATGCACCAAAATCATGAGTATTAAAATAGTTATACTATATTTAGAGAAACAACAACGTCCATACCACATACCCATCATAAACCGTCGGTAAGCCGACCTCACGACACCGTGACAACTAATGAACCTGTGGTTACACCCGGCCATCACGTGGCAACTAACAAACCTCCAAGTAGACCCGGCCATCACGCGGGCAAACTAACAAACCTCCAAGAGATCCGCCATCACGCAATCCAACAAACCTCCGTGCGTACTGTGCCATCACGCGGGCACTAATAAACCTCCGGCAAGCCCGCCATCACGCGGCGACCTAACAAACCTCCGAGTAAACCTGGCCATCACGTGGCACCCAACAAAACCACGGTAAACTTGGCCATCACGCACTAACAAACCTCCGTAAACTCCGGCCATCACGGCACTAACAAACCTCCGAAAGTGAACCCGTCCATCACGTGTCCTCTAATAAACCTCCAACCAGTCACGTGGCAACTACACAATCCTCCGCAACCCGCCATCACGTGGTAACCAATATAACCGCTCTCTTCTCACATGTACCTTTCCAAATAATACCGTATTAGAGTCGCCCACAAAATCTCAAGATCCACTTTTTTTAACAATAGTTTTTCAAGATAGCTTACAACTCAATCCATGTGTACTCAAAATATCCAAACACCAATTAACTCATCCACGAACACAAGAAACTTGTAAATAATTGAAATAAGTTGACAAAATTCACATGAAATAATAACTTGTTTTATACGAAAACCGAAAAATCATGTTTGAATGCAACCAACCATCCTGATCAAAACAAGATAAAGGTAAAGTATTTTATCACAATAGATATATCAACATAATACCCCAAATCATTTAAAAGATATAAACCACTCATTACTATAGACGTCGCTTCGGCCTCCCGTGCATCTCGCCCTACGTGATGCCCAGAATGATAGATGATAAAACTCGCTTAGGCCTAATAACTAAACTAACAACCTTAGGATGCCCCAAGGCCTTAATAACTCAAGTAGAACTAAGAAAACCATCCAACCGACTGACAGTCCACTATTACGCAGCCCTATAGGCCCGATACCTAAAATTGGGGCTTTTCACCCGGGAGCTAATTTCAACTGAACTATTCACATTCTAAACATCCAATTTACTAATACAACTTCAATTTTGCTACTTGACCAATCGGGTACTTATTTCACCCGACTTCTAATTACCCGAAACAACCTAAAAATGGAAACCCAACCAAACGATGTCCAAAATTTACAAACCACATATCAAATGAAAGTCTAAGAGACTGTGAATCATTGGTACTATTACCTTGGTCCAACAATAACTGTGGTGGCTTAAACTCGATCTAACTCTTCTACTGATGAGCCATGGTAACTTCCAAACGGTGAGGAATCCCCAAAAAGGGACCACAGAGATGAGCTCAACCAAAATGGTGGAAAGGAGCCGCATGGGTGATTCGCAGCGGGCCTGGAAATCGAAAAATCCGGCGACAAATCGGCAAACAATGCCGCTTCCGCCGATCTCACGCCTGAGATGCTGGCTGGCCGTGGAATTACTACGGCTTCGTCCAAGCAGCGGGCGCACCCCTAGGCTTCCACAAGGCAAAGATTTGCAGGCTTGTGGCGCTCCTTTTAGTAATCTTTCCACGCCTAGCACGGTGGTCGTCCTACAAGTTTGGAGAATTTTTTTCAGGTTTCTTTGAGCTCAAGAGGTGCTTTGGGGGCTAGGTTTCTCACACTGCCATGCTTATATAGGGGCCTAGGGTCGCTGGGTAAAATTCTTGCTTACGCTTGACACTGTTAAAACACCGCTTAGATCATCGGGGTTATAACTTTTTATCCAAGTCTGATTGACGTCACTCAGCCTATGAACTCAGACGATCTGCAGGCCTACGAAATGGTGTCTTAGGTGAACCAAACTATTCATCCTGGAAAAGTCAACTTTTAATCCATATATCAAGTAAGCACAAACCTGGTCAAACTTAGTCAAACTTGGTCAAACGTGTTTAAACTCGTATATTTGGTGCGAGTCATTACAAATTCACCCATAGACATGCGTTTTTCTTTCTTCAAGCTTCATTGAGCTTTCACCACCACTACTTCACATCATCCCCAAACTTGTTGATTTCTATAACTTTCTTTGATTTATCAAACTCCTTTGATAAAAATAAGTTATTTTCACTATCTTCTCATAAAAATAAGTTTTTTTATTCTTTGCAATTAATTTCTCTTTAAACTTGAATTACGTCGAGCCATTCTTTGGAAAGAATACCCATCCTATTAACAACACTAAAAACCAGTTTAGCTACAATAGCTTAGGCTACCTCTAGCTAGGTTTACTTTAGGATTATAAATTTTTGTGTGTCTCTAGAACACCAAAGCAACCATCAATAGCTAGATTTTGGACGGATCATGACACTCCCTATTATGATAATAAAGTTTCCATTTCCATTGCTCATAATCCAGTTCTTCATAAACAAACCAAGCATGTAGAAGTGGACAAGCATTTCATTAAAGAAAAAAAATAGAGGGAACAATCTTTATGATCTATGTACCTACTAGACAACAAGTGGTTGATTTACTTACAAAAGGTCTTCTAAAAGGGCAGTTTGAATTTTTAATTAGCAAGCTGGCTATGAAAAATATTTTAAAACCAAGTTGAGGGGGAGTGTGGGAAAATCTCTAATTTTAGAAAATGACATATGACCTCTTAATTTTGGGAAAGGAAATATGTAAATATGTATATAATTGTAACCATGTATTAGCTATGGAGATTTGCTCGTTGTATGTGAATCAAGGATATAATTTTATATAGTTCCCAAAATAGGTAGATATCGGTTATATATTCTGATATGATTAATGAAAGAATATCATTCCCCTAACCTTGTTTTCAACTATTTTCTTTAAAATCTTAGACATTACATAATATCTTTGAGATCAAATGAATTTGGGTTTAATATAAATTAATATCATGCTTCTTAATACCCCTTCTCACGTACAGTTTCATACCTGCAAATGGAGAGTCAAACAAATCAAACAGATTCTTCCAAGGACTTTTCAAATAAACAAATGGGGATCAAATGATCAAATTGTAGAGAGAGGTGTTGAATCCATGACCTTTTGCCAAACCAGGCATTGATACCATAATAAATTACTAAGTAAAAGTTCAAGTTTGTAGGATTTGAGTTTAATATGAATATTATGCTTCTTAACAGTTTCTAGTTTGATGATTTTCTTTAGAACCCAAAAAATAACACATTTATCCTACCAAGTCAACTACTGTAAAAGAAATCAACCATTCAAGTAACAAAAAATTGAAAAAAGAAAGAAATCAAGAACCATGAATACACACTTCAAACATGGCTATCAGGGGTGGTAGGAGATAAATACCATCCTCTAGGAACTGAAACATTGAGAGGTCTAATGCAGAAGAGGATAAACCCATGATAAAACCGTGTGTAAAGAAGAAGCCTAGTATTGTACACAACATTTCCACATTCTTTACACTAGGTGAAATTGATTTCAGCTTTTAAGGTGCTTTGCAGTGGAAGGCCTGAAGTGGGTTCTAAAAAGCAGCTGCGGTAGTTTGGATCTTGTTGAAGACTTTGTGGCTATAGATTTCGGAGGTTTCATTTTATGCACCAACCTAAATGAGCCCTCATCCATGCTCACCAAACCTATTTCTGTGAGCTTATTTTTCCGGATCATCACTACTATACAATGATAGTATTTTCCCTTTTTGAGGCCATTTGACACGGATAATCAGATTGACTAAACATGCCTTAAGGTTATCACAAGAGAAAAATCAATGACATGATGTGCATGGTTCAAAGTCACGGTATTAGTCATCGATTCGAAGGGTCCTAAGACGTATCAATCTTGATGTATCGGCTTGATATCGACCGATACGTAAATTAAAATAAACAAAGAGCTTAAAAAATTATAAAATGTTGTATAAATGATTAGAGAATAGATATAATTAAGTTAAAAATTGACAAAATAAAATTTATTTTATATTTAAAAACTATTTAAATAATTATTAAACATTCACTAAAAGAATTAAGGGTATAATATTCTTGTGCAAATAGGTACAGTTATCAAATTAATTAATTTTAATTTAGCAAAGAATATATAAAAGATTTATAGTTATTATAATAGTTTATGCTAAGTTAGATGTTAATTTAAAGTAATTTAGTCTTTGTCTTCATTCATCTTTAAATTAATTTAATCAATTTATTAAATGCCTTTCACCAAAATTTGTTTTTAAACAGCAAAAACTTGTTATTAAAAATAATACAACTAAATAATTTTAATATGTATGAATATAAAAAATCAATATTATAATTAAATAGACACTAATGCTCCACCTTCCCTCGTTTAATAAAACATCAAAACGTTAATAAATTTCTCACAACTCCAATTTTTCTCGCGTCATCCTCCCTTTATTTGCCCTATTATCAGCCTTTCCTTCATCTTCCCTATTCTCACACATGCATCACTCACATTAGTTTAGTGCCACTTATATTGTCATCGTCCAGTCACTACACCATATATCCTTCCATATCCTTCCGCCCCCGACCTTCTAGAAAGTCTTAATGAGAGTTGTTGTTTCTACTCACCATCGCAGCACCGACTAGGATTCGAAATCTGGTTGATCTCGATAAGGAAGTGAAATTTTTTTTATTTTTAGTTACTTTGAAGAGGAATCTCAAATTTCTCTTCAAAAAATTGAATTTTTTTTGTTGTTGTAATGGATAGAAACGGAATAAGAATATGCGGAATCAGCTTTTTTTTTTCTCTAGGAAAACCGAGTTGATCGAGTTAACTTGGAATCTTGGCTGAAACATTCGAGTTTGGCCGATTCATGATCGAGTTTGCGAATATCTCGTATCTAGTCTCAGACTCGACGCAGCCACCTTCAAGACGGATAGGACTCGGTCAATTCGTATCGGAATCGACAGAGTTTTTGAACCCTGATGATGTGTGGAATTGGTTTTTCAGTTTTTGACATGATTTCTTATGCCACAGCTCTAGAACTTGAAGAGTAGAAGTGTTGAAGCATGATATTCATATTAAACCCAAATTCTACAAGCTTGAGCTTTTAGGAGAGTTGGTCATTTAGCATGGTATCAGAGCTTGGTTTGGTAGGAGATCCTGGGTTCAAATCCTCTCCTTGCAATTTAATCCCCATGTTTATTTGAAAGTCCATAATGGACTCTGGTTCTCCACGTGCACGGGTATGGGGCCGTATGCATGTGAGGGAGGGTGTTGAAGCATGATATTCATAAACCCGGAAATACAAGCAGGCTTTTAGGAGAGTTGGTCATTTAACAAGAAGCATGCTTGGGGTTATGACATGGTTCGAGGGTAATTCACCCAATCTCAATGGATAGAGCTAGAAAGATAACATTAGATACACCTAGGAAATCAAGATTTTGAACAAATTCATAGGAAACAAGCTCTTTAATCTCAAATACACCCAAGAAATTTACGGGAACAATGGAATACATGAGTATTAGAAGTCATTAGATGATCTAAACACAACTTTTCATCCATAACCGATGAGATCCGTCATCTTTATCAGCAATCAATATATCATACATTTGCAAGACACCCACCCTTTCAAGTCGTAAAATAAAGATAATACCCTTATATTTTTCACCAAATGCCATAAACAATACAAATTGTCACTAAGGATTCCCTGCACCACCCTTTTAAAAAAATATCCACCAAAACCAGGCAACTCAATTCCAGAAAAAAAATATCAACACAACCAGGGGTGACACAACTCCAAAAATCAAGACCCATATATGCTAGATGCTAAGAAGAACCACTTACCACTCAAACTGAATGTAATTAAACGAAGCAGAAATTCTTCTCAATAGCTCAACTCACATCAATGCACTATAACGAATTATGTATTGAAAAATGTTAACTAAGATCATATGTAATGATTTGAAAAAGAACCAAGAAAGTTAAGAAAATGCTTCATTTTCCGATTCTAAATCCATAAGCAATCAAAACAAGAAGCAAACAAATACTCGCATTGATGTTTAGGAAGGCATGGAACTAAAAATCCCCAATTCTATTTGGCGACCGAGAAAAATACAGTAACAATAATTGACACTCTAAATCAAATATTTTTACAACTTAGAACATAAATTGTCAAATACAACTTAGGAAAATAGTAATCAAGAGAATATTGAAAGTAGTATAAATAAGTAGCAAAAACTAAAGGAAAATAGAATATATAGTCAAAGCAACATACCAAAAAACAGAAGATATAGTCAAAGCAGATATCTCAGATACACAAAACGCATTCCATCATGAAGAGAGAACAAAATACTTCAATGAGAGTGGAAGATGAAGACAAGGAACTTCACAACATTGATACTTCAAATTTCTCAACATTTGATTTCTCAAATTTTCTAGATTAGCTCAAAATCAGTTCAAACCACAACCAAAACCATAATAAGAAACAAATCTTAAGAAAATGAACACAAACAAACAATGAGAAGTCAACATATCAAGATAAAAAAAAGCCTAAAAGAGGCACCCAACGTTCAGAAGTAAATGGCGTTCATCTCAATTCACATAGATAGGCAAGAGCAATGGAAAGTACAAGTGTTAGAGAGGGAGTAATGTGAGAAGGGTTCAGACAAGTTTGAGCTGGAGAGATATTGAACAATGGGTCATTGGTTGCGAGGAAAGGTCATTGGATTTAGCTGGCTGTTGACCATATAAAGGTAGCAACCTCTTATATAAGTATTTATAGTTGTGGCCCGCTAATCCAACCTCGCTCAAATAAACATGAGATTAAAGACATGCTTTGATTGTGAATTTTTTTGGTCTCAACTAAAAGCATGTCTTTATAGCTCTCTTTCCTTGTAATGTTTATTTCTTCCCTGCCAAATTTTGTTCAAAAGGATGCCTAGTTAGACCCTAAACGCTAATTTATTTTTAACTGATACATTATCTGAATGACTTTTAGTACATAATTATATTTGACTATATTGTGAGAATAAGGAAAAAAAAAACCCAAGAAACATGATATCTATAACAATTAAGAGAATCATTTATTGATTAAGGTTCAAGTACTTAAGCCATGTCCATAAGTTTAGCATAAAACATAGTGCTCTCAAATACGACATATATCCGTTTAAGGTATCTAAATCATAAGGACAAGATATACTTTAAGCAAGTCATAATTATTATCACTAAGAAAACCTCTTTAGTTAATCACTAAGAAACCCTCAAGCTGATTTACATATTTACTTTTTAATTTAAAAATATCCTTTTAAAAAAAAGAATTTTAAAATATCCTCAATAACCTATATCCATACTATACTTAATCACCACATTTGAAAAATACAAGCTTTTTATCTATATTTAATTTTATTCCATTAAATGCATTTTACTAAGGTTTTAATACATAGACAAACAGTTTTAATTCCTGTACTTTTTCTTTGCAATCTTTTTATTCTCCTATACAAAATGAAGATCTCAACTGTTTCATTTTTCTCAATTGAATGTAGTATAATGGTTTCGTTTTTTCAATTGAATATTATAGATTGTAATGATTTAAGATGAAGCTTAAAAGTTTCATTAAGGACTTAATGTAAGGTTCATAATTTTGATTTCAATCGAATGTTTTATTAGGGTTTAATGCAGAGTTAACAGTATGTTTTCCAGCTTGACCTTGTAATGGAGCACCCCCTTTAAACACTCCTCTTGGAGGTATGCAATTGCCCTCGCCATGCATGCCCAGACACTCTAGACAACTTATGAAATTCTGAACATTTAGACAGTTCTAACCGGTGCCACCGATAAAGCTAATGTGGTCAAGCAGGAGAAACTGTCAAACTGTAAAAACTTTGTGTTTTGCGTCATCAAAGTTTTCCTATTGCATTTGATCGGCAACTAAAGGCCCAGAAAATGCATTTCTTTAACTTTATCAATTTACATATACTATAAAAATATATTTATACCTACACACATATGATTTTTAAATAATCTTTAAAGGTTACATTTACCCTAACACTATTAATTTTCATTTTTTTTTTTATATTTCACACTTAGTTTACCTTAAAATCATAGAATCTTTAACTTGGTTGATTTGAGATTTTTTATTTTTATTTTGAATGATTAATTGGTAACAAAAAATTTAGAAGATAGCATGAATCCAAAGACATTTATTTTTTATTTCTTTAAGTGCTTTATAACATGAAACCTTTTCTTATACTGTTTTCTGATCATGACCTTGTTTTAAATTCATAATTAAAATTTTATTCTAAATAAATATGTCATATGATTTAAAAAATATAATTTTAAATACAAAATTTTTTATATTAAAAATATTTTTAATTCTTAAAAAATTATTAATCTTTTTATATATTTATTATTGGGGGCATTGCAAGTTTTAGTTGCAACACAGTTTTTCTTAGAAAACACATTCTCTGAAGAAGATGAGTTTGTGTGGCTGTAAATGGCTAAAATTAAAGAAAATGAATAAGAAAAGTGCAAAGAAGAATTTTTATTTTTATTAATTTGGAAACATATATTGTCAAATATACATTATATAAGTTCACAATAATAGCACTGTAGATTTCGTGGATTAAATCATGATCAATTTATTAGGTTTTAACTCAAAATCACACACACACACACACACACACACACACACACACACACACACACACACACACATTATATATATATATATATATATATATATATATATATATATATATATATATATATATATATATATATATATATGTAGTGTGATTATATAAAATTAAAAAAACAGTGTGGTTATCAAAGAAAAATATATTTAAACTACACATGAAATAATTAATTAGAAATTTAGTACGAAAGAAATAAACATGTTTAAATCAAAATTTGGCAATTGTTACAAGGATTAAGGTGGTTTTTTTAACTTACAAAAAATTAATAGAAAATAATTTTATTATCATAAAATGTAATAAGGAAAAATATAATTCTATTTATGTATCATGCAAATCATTTTTTTTCCAAATTTGATTTTATATTAACTCATAATATAGCTAATTGTACTTAATTTTGAATATAAGTCTGAAAATAAGATTGAACTCTTATATATTTATTATATTTTACACTTTAGATAGTACATGTTCACTTACTAGTGTACATAAGTGAACAAAAAAACAAGTCCCATTTATCAAGGAATATGAGCTGAAATAGAGACCATCGGGACCCGATAGGATAACACTAGTTCCCTAAGAATCAAATTTTGAAGTTAACTCAATATCCCACTATAAAGAACTAACTACAATTTGTATCTAATCTAATTACAACAATACATGTGAGACTTTGGTTGTAAAACCCGAGAAAATTCAATTTTTCTGAACAAGGGTAAAATAAAGACTTCGGATTGAAAATACGGAAATTTTCAGATCTGATGATTTAAACTGACTTCACCGGCTGGAATCATTCATAAATTCGCTTCACCGTCACCGTAATCGGCGCGTTTAATTTCACGCTGCAAGACCGGTAGTAACGAGCCATTAATTTTTAAGACAAGTCGGACGTGTTATTGCAGCCCATGTGTCAAACCGAGAGCGTCAAACACAAGCCTATGGGACTCCATGGGACATTACTTGTCACCACCTAAGAGGATGGAAATCAAAATTTAGGATAAGGAGGCAAACTAAAGAGCTAATGAGAGTGTGACATGCTGTAAGAAGAGAGACATCCCACTGACCAAACTTGACCAAACCTATTGGGAGAGGGAAAGAGGGGGAGAGAAGAAAGAGAAGGAGAGGGAAGAAGAAGTAGAGAGAGTAGTTCTACCTCTCTAGATTTTCTCTCCGACGATCGAATCCACTCCAAGCTTCCTGGCCAAGCAAGAGGAAAAATCCTTCATCGCGACAAGAGCTGAAAGTAGAGACCAGAAACGGGGAGTTTTGAGAAACTCCAAGAGGTAGGGCCCTACTTGGCGACTCCTCTAAAAGCCATACAAATGGTTTTAGTGTTCAGTCTACATAAATATATGCTTTCACTCCAAAGATTGGACTAAATGTCGATTTTTGCACTACCCTTCTATTAGCTCATAGTCGATTTATTGCTTTCTGATAGCTCGAGACCTAAATGCCAGGACTGCTTTCACTGGGCCCGGTCGATTGTGAACTGATTTTCTGAACCGTCCATGCATGCTTACGTGTGTATTGTGAATATGAATAAATACGATTGGTCAGGTGAATGTATATGTTAATGCATGCTCAATCGATGTATTAGCATGGATAGTTTGAATGATGTGAATTATATTGTAGAAAAATATAATTGTCCTTAAATCATGAATGATGTATACATGAATCGCATGATTGCATCTCATATGCACTAGCCACATTTGTGGAGCTCAGCGTATGCATAGTCATAGCTGATTCACCATTCTGAATGCGCTGCGGAGCTTTCCAAGACTGACAACGTCCACACATTAAGACTCACTATGGTATGAATTTGCAATGAAAATATATATATATATATATATATATATATATATAGTGGTAGATATATATATGGTATATATGTACGTAAAGTTGAAGTGTGAACAAGTTGGGGTAGATCTCTGCCGTGAAAGACCCAAATTACATAAAGCGTTAGACATGATCAACGGCTATGAAAACCCGCAAAATGTCTAAGGCATACGACGATCCCGCGCAGTGAGACCCTCGAAAAACATGGCCAATAACAAACACACCCGACTTGACGATATTCAAATGGACGCGGAGGTCGTCCAATGAGTCAATACCGGGTGAAATACCATGACTGGCTTTTCGCTGACTGCTTTGCATGTGTGAGGAAGTTACTCGAGACTCGAGGTATGGCATGAGGAGTTCCTAACCATGCATGATATAAAAATCATTCCATGTATAAATTCCATTTGTTGGAAATGTAATGGATGTTCGGGTGCCATCAAGATGCAACATTTAGTATGGAGCAACCCTTGTAGGAAAATTCAACTACCGGGCATTGTTCACCCCATCGTGGGAAAATAATTTTAGGTACTGGAGGTACACAGGAGGACAAAGCTCATCCGAGACCTTAGTGGAGGAGGAAAGGCCGATTTGGCTTTGATTTGTATTTTGTAAAAATCGTAGAAAACCCTATTCAGATTGTGTAAAGAACATGAGTTGTAATTAAACTCATTTTCAGATAATTAATACATTTTTTTGGCAAGTTTTCCAGTTTCCTATTGTCTTTTGTTTACTAATTTACATTGAATTTATGGTGTTGGGAAAGGAAACAAAAAGGAAAAGAGAAACTGGAAGGTAAGGGAGGCTAGCGAAGCACGTCATTTTCGCCATGTAGTGATCGGTCCTCGTGTCATGACAGAGTGGCGCAAAGAAGGCGCCGAATTAAGACTCGCACGACCGAAAGTGCATGCAAGGATTGTGATAAGGCCTGCTGCGACAAAAATCCCCGCAACAAATCTACCCACGCCTTTCGTCGATTGCAGAATTCCTCATCGCTGATGAGATCGCAATTTCCTGTCGCAAACGTAACTTCAGTGTCACGACAAAGCTCAGTCGGATTGCAACTAAGGTCACGACAGAGGTTTTCCCTATCGCAACAGAGTCCCTTTGACCCCGCGGTTACATCGTGGCTCGTGTCGCGAATATGGTGGTCATAGTCGGCGTTTCGGTGTCGCCATTGGTAATGCAATCAGGTCGCGACGTGATCGCTACGCAATGCGCATGCACGCGATTCGCGCTACGCAGCCGAGCTAAACAACAAAATTTATATACACTCTGTTCCTACCATCGCCGTAGTCAAGCTACCAGCATAGTGGTCTAGGGTCAAACACTGCATGGGGTTTTCATCCTAAAATTATTGCATGGGCTGCACGGGCGTAGCGCTTCATTCGGGACTTTCGGGATTTGGGTTTCAAAAAATGCTGGGAATGGCTTGAAAACTCGAAAAATTGTAAAACCTAAAGTTAAAGTGTGAAAAAGTTAACTTTGAAGAATTAGGTCACTAACTTGGCAAGTTAGGCAAACAAGTGTCCTCTGTTTTATCCTCGTTATGACATGCAACATATAGTCCATGGCATAACCTATCTATATTTAACTAGCAAACCCACCATGAAACATCTCCTATTTGAGTCAAAAAATGTAGTATGCGCTATGGCCCTTAGTTTAAAACCCTAACATTAAATTATCATTTCAGAGGCTCAGAAGACCATCTAAAGAACAATGCGCATCTCTCACCCGAAAATCGCATCCTAAAGATGGAGAGTATTGGCCAAAATAATAACAAGAAATGTTATTTAACCTTAATCAAGAACCCTAACATGTAACATTATCTCTAAGCTCGTAAAACCATCTAAAGAACAATGTCCTAAAGCATGGAGAGTATTGGCCAAATCCAATAACATCCCATGTTATGCAACCAAGTTTTGAGGAATAAGAGCCATAAATATTACCAATTAGCTACCACAAGAGGACAACATGCATATGCCCCACCACTCAAGCCTAGCTTCCTTCCTTCAAAAGAAGGAGGTTTACCAAGCATCTCTTGAGTTGTCATCCCTGAAGAGGGTGTTTACAAATGAGAAAGGAGAGAAAGAAGAGAGAGAAGAGAGAAAAGAAATAAAAGCAAAACCTAAAATAAAAGAGTTTATTTACAAAAATAAAAACTTACAAAAATATCTTCTCCCAAATTGTTCACCAATTCTTCACACTTTCTTACAAAACAAGAGGGGCTTATATAGGCCTCCTCAAGGTATGAAAATACCAAAAAACCTATGAAATTGAAGCAAGTTATCGACAATTAAGTAATACACCAAGCTCGAGGCTAGCTTGGTACATCACAAAGCATGATCTAGGCATCACTCTTCTCTAGGTCGAGGAATTCTCGCTAACTAGAGAAATCACTAAAGTCGTTAGCTGAATGGAAAATTTTTCGCTATGCCGATAATTTCGCTACTAGTTGAAATTTCGCTAAGCTAGCTTAAATGTTGCAGCATAAATCAGTTTTTTCGCTCAAAATGGTGCCTATTAACCGAAGTGGTTCAGCTTAAATTTGGTATTGCTTATATTGCGAATTTTCGTTATTAGTTAATTTCGCATCCTAATAAAATTTTCGGCAAGCTTAGCTAAATTCGTACTTTGTTGATAATTTCGCAACTCCAGTTTAAATTTTCGCAAGCTTAGCTTAAAATTCCAAACTTTGTCGATGCATTGCCGTCTAACCGCATCGCATTTTTCTTCATTTTGCCTTGGTTTCTTTCATTGACTGGGTCGATTTTATCGAGACTTGAGTTCAAACTTCATGATTCGTCATTTATCTCGACATTGAACTCCAAAGTGCGCAAAAGTCATGAAAATACCTAAAAATACTCCTCTAAATGGCATAAGTGTTACTAAGAAGACTAGAACACTTCAATTGGTATAAATGACATGATTAATGTACAAAAGCACCAAACCTATCTAATATAGGGTTCAAAATTGCACTGGGCATTAATCACACCCCCAACCAAAACGCTGCTAGTCCCTTAGCAATGCAAAATAAAAAGCAAGACGACGTGGGTGATTTTCAAAAAGATTATGATTCAGGCAAAGGCTGATGTACTTATACAATACTTAAACCGAACATTTGACATCAAAATTCTTTAAAATGTAGATATGAAAGAACCAACCAATGGTAGAACAATTCTATGTCAATGTTGGTTCCATGGATTCTCAACTGATTTACCCCAAGTCTAATCGGGTCTTTTTCAACCTTTACTAAGTCAATAAAGTGTGTAATGGTTCCCTCTCCCAACCTAGCACCGACATGGCCTTAAGTTGTTGAACAACCTAGATAAAGGCTAGTTACACTTTTCTTTCTTTTTCAACTATATTGTAGGATGCAACGCTTAAAATTCGACTTCATCAAAGTCCGTGTAACTGGGTCCACCGATGACCAACCACTGTTTAGGGCATCAAGCCAAAAGGATCACTTGACCACTACCTCTAAAGGCTTCATCCCGGACTCCGAATGACTTCGAAAATTACACCCACAAGTCATTAAACTTCACCTATCCACCCATAGACCAGAACACAAAATCGACGACTCACCAATTAAGGCTTAGTGGCATCTGCTCAAAGGTTGCCATACACCCTCTAATTCTGCTCTAGTTTCAAAGCAAGATTTCATCAATTTATTTTTCTTTTCTTCTTTTCTTTTCTTTTTCTTTCGCTTTTCTTTTTCCGAAGACAAACATATCGGGTCTTCAAATGTAGTAACTCAAAAACTATCCTGTAGCCAACATAATGGCAAGGCCCGCTGCAAAGTGAAGGAGGTATGCAAATTCATTGTTTTATCAATTGAGGCAAGGTGTGAATTAGCATAAAAGGAAACTTTCCAAGTTGAGCATGCCGACTGTGACGACCAAAATTTACTCCAAGTATGGAATTTGTTCCTAAAGATAGAATAAAACATGATGATTCAATCATCCAGCTTATAGCAATTCAATTGTCCAGTTTGAAGCAATTCAATTGTCCAATTTGTAGCAATTCAATTGTCCAATTGAAAAGAAAAACATTTACACAAAGTACAGGCTCAAAACATGATATGTACAATTACCTTTAACCAGCTCCCCAAGTATGGTGAGTGATCAGAAGGCTCAGGAGATCCAGCAGAGAATTCACCGCCGCCCCGCCGCACTACATAAGGTTTCACTCTCTGGTCCATTGACTTTAAACACTCATATCATCCGGATTGATTAAATCTATCGAACCGCTGGGATATGTCGTTAGACTATGAATTTAATTCGTCCATCGTGACTGAAAGCCAGCTCGAAATGTAATGGAGTTCGAGTCATATAAAAGAACTCGTCTCCTTTAAAATCCTTCCCCGGCACACCCGATCAGCGCTAATCTTTCATTTTTCCTTTGCATCTTCGAATTCAAAAGGCATCATTCCGTATTTCTTCCAATTCATTGAGATCAAGAACTTCGACCGGCCATTTTTAAATCCAAATTCACTTCTAATCGCTTCACCATGCTTTGTACTCGATCTCCACCGAAGGTGACACGCCTTACCATAGACCAATCGATAAGGGACATTCCGTGATTGTCTCAAAAGCCGTCTCGTAAGCCCATACGAATCAAGGCAAAGCTGATAGACCAATCTTCTCATATGCTTACCACCTCATTAGAACGGTCTTCGATCTCCCCGTCGCAAGTTCTACTGACCACTTGTTCGAGGATGGCAAGGGTGGCCACTTTGTGTTTCAGCCACCATACGAAGTCATGAGGTTTTCTAAATGGTTTATTACGTAAATGAGAACCTATCATTAATAATGGTTTTCTAACCCCAAACCTTGAAAAGATATCGGGCTTTCAAAATTTAATTACCACTTACCGTCACGGTTTCTATAGGAATCGCTTCAACCCATTCGGGAGACAGTTCACCTCACCAAATGTACATATTACCATATGACGAGGGAAAAGGTTCCATAAAATCGATGCCCCACACATCGAATAATTCAACAACCAAATTTGTCTAAAGGCATCATACGATACGAGACACCTTCCCAAGCCTTTGGCATTTGTCACATACACCATTGCAAGCTCAATAAGGAAGTGCCAAGAGAAACCCGACCGTAGCACCTTCATTGTCGCTCGAAGCAAAATGACCACCACAAGCACTCATGGCAGCTATTAAAATTCGTTCCTCCTCAAAGTACATTCACATGATTTGATTCGCACGCATTTAAATAGGAAAGGCTCTTCCCAATAATAGGAATGGATTTTAGCAAAGAAATATTTCCTACCCTGTCTTGTCCACTCAACTGGGATTTCTCCTGTAGTGAGGAAATTGGCACGTGAGCATACCAGGAGCTTTCTCCAATCGCATTAAGGATTCTTCAGAAATTCATCATTAATAGGTGGATCAGGAGTGTCGGGTTATAGTTAACCTTGACATGATTCGCCACCACATTTTCCACCTTTCTTATTCTTATTTGCAAGTTGAACTCCGAAGTAGCGTAACTCCAACTGATGAGTCTTGCTTTTGCATTTTGTTTGGTTAAGAGATATCAAAGCGTATCGATCTCAGAAACGACTATATCACCTCAACCAAGCATGCTCTTAATTTACCAAGGCATACACCACCGCCATTAACTCTTTCTCAGAAGGGTATAAATTCCTCCTGCTTCATTCGTTTTGTTTGCATAATACACCACATGAGGTTTCCTATCTTCGGGGTCGTAGCACGCTCCTATAGCAAGATCACCTGCAGATCACACATCACCAAATGGTAACTCCGCCAATTAAAGCGCCGAACTATCAAAGAGTCAAATGAAATTTTAGTTCTAAACTTCGGGCAATTTTTCTCCCAAACGACTTGGCATCCTTCTCAAGAAGTCAGATGTGGGTTTGACAATTTTGGAAAAATCTTTAATGAACCGGTTTAGAGAAGCCTCGTATGACCAAAGAATTGTCTAATTGTTCTCACATTTGTCGGGGCGTACCTAAAATAATGTCGATCTTGCTTTATCAACTTCAATTTCCGCTAGAAATAATGTGCCCTAATACACCTCGTTTACCATAAATGGCATTTCTCCCGCTTACACCAAATTCTTCTATGCACTCGCAAGATGTAATATTTCCAAATTGTTACATTCTTCAAAATCACCCCCATATACAGATATCATCCATGTATACTTCCATTATACGCTCTACCATGTCAACGAACATACCGAGCATACATCGAAAAGTGGTCACGTTACAAAGCCCAAAAGGCATCCTCCTATAAGCATACGTGCCAAAATGGACAAGTAAAAGTAGTCTTTCCCGGCCCTCGTGGCAATTTCTATCCGAAGCACTCGAACAATTCATCCAAAAGCAATAAGGTGTCCCGAACTCTTCCGTGAGCTGATCATAACCGCAATGAGTGGTCTTCTTTCGTGTCACCTCATCGAGCCTTCTATAATCTATACACACTCAACCGGTTGTAAGCTCCGTAGACAATTCTTCACCCTTCTCGCTTTTTCACAGCTTGTTACCCCGATTTTTTAGGCACCACCTCGAGTTGGACTAACCCATGTGCTATCGTAAATGGGATAAATGATACCAAATTGAGCAATTTCAAGACTCTATACGAACTACTTCAGACGGGATTCAACCTCCGCTGGGCTGCCTAACAAATAATTTCATCTTCTAAATAGATATGATGAGCGTAAATGGACGGTTTATTTTGTTCAGTAAATTCTTCCATCCCAATGCTTGCTTATCTTTGAAAAGGCGCAGAGATTATGCTTCAGGCAAAGGGTTAGCAAGGCAAGAATCACAACCGGCACCGCTTTCATTTACTTCCAAAATGGCATACTTTAAATCGTACGGGGAGGGGTTTTGAAGTTCTAGCCGCTGGGAGATTCCGTTCATTACCACCAATAGAGGCAAGTTTTCATTCTTCTTCCGCACTCGTACTAAGCTCATTTCTTGAAATTCATGTCACTTGCTGCTGCACCTGATAACTCAAGTTAATATATTTCAGACTGGCCAACATATTAGCCTGCCTCTTCCGTAATGGTATCTAAAATACGTACTTCTTCAAAGTCATCCTCCTCCGAGTGCATATGCCTTTACCCATATGAAATATATCGTTCCAAGGTCATATTTCCAAATGTGAGCTACGACTCCATTCTCAAGAATTGATGATCGTGATTCAAGGTACCCAAAACGGTCTCCTAATATGATGGGCACCGACAGTCCTATTGCAATCGGTTCTCAGATCAAGTACAACAAAATTCCATCGGATAGTAAAATCTCGTCCATCAGAGCAAGAACATCCTCAATGGTTCCTTTTGGTATTTTAATGTGAATTGCCAATGAGCGAAAGTGTGATGGAAGTAATTTCAGCTTCACCCAAACTCCAATTGCTCAGACACAGAATATGGCAACGTATCTACACTAGCCTGTGTCTAACAAGAAAGCTTCCACGCCGATGCCTTCCAATATTCACCGAGATCGTAGGGACATCCTCGGATCTTTACATTCACCGGAGTCTTGCCTCTATAATGGCACTAACTGCCATTAAAAGGCCTTTTTATTTACATCGAGACCCTTACCGTGTATAAATCTTAAGAATTTTGCGTAAGTAGGAACTCCGTTTAATCATGACGAGGAGAGTGAATATTAACTTCACTTCGTCGCAATATTTCCAACATTTCTCGTTTTGGTGAATGTAGATCAAGCTTTCTTCTCGAAGAACCTACTAAACCGAGGGGGTATTCTAATATTTATCTCTCTTCCCCTTCCACTCAACTGCTTTTTCTCGATGTGGTCACCCACTAATGGAGCTCTAATTTGACCGGCTTTGATATCGTTGGCTTTAACTTTCACTTCAGAAGTCACAACCCGCCTTAACTTCATCGCTTTGCCTTTAAATCCTTCTGGCCATTCCCTGCTTTACTTCCTAACTACTTTCTCGATATTGTCGTCTCCCGGAAAGAAGCCTTCCTTTTTCTCGAACTACTCGCAACTCGATTAGGGATAATTTTGAAATTCCATGCATATTGTCCACCGCTGAGTGAACTTTCATCGCTTTCAATTTTCCCTGAATTAGGTGGATATTCAAGACCTTCTCGTTTCTTCTACAAATATGCCCACCACCTTACTTAAATTCGTGGATCATTGCTCAATGTGGGTAGATAAATGAGCATCCGTTGTTGTATTGAAGAAATCGTAATGTCGTGCTCTTGGGCAAGGACATAAGGTTTGGATTTCCAAGGACAAATTGGACAATTTCTCCAATTAGGGTTTATGTCACCATATGAAGCATCTATGGGTGGTTTATTTTGGACTTATGGTACGTGGTAATGGTCTCGCAGCGTTCTCGTGGTAATTATTTGATTGAAAATTGAAGCAAGAAAATCGATGAAGATACTATTAACCGCCCGTATTTCATGCTGATTTTTCATTTCCAAATCATCCAATCTGAAGTTAAACCGATCAATTTTTCATTTATCCCTATGTCTTCAAAAATTATACTTGTCTCCCTCCGTGATTCAATGGCCCCGCCTTCAACTTCCTAGGACTAGTTCATCCCAAGCTTTGGAGGTTTCAACTACATAGTTCAAAAATCCAAAGCTTCATCAGATGTTTACTCAAAAGTTACCCCCACACATGTTTCAGCTAATCGTTTACTGGTGTGTGACATACCACCATAAAAGGGTTCACCAACATCCATGTGTCAAAACCCATGGTGTGGACATGCACCGATGGTTTCATAAATCTCTCCCAACACCGGTAAAATCTCTCACCATCCCGGGAAATGGCAAAGGTATAAATTTGCCTTTTCAAATTATTAGTCTGACAGTACCGGCTCAGAATTCTGTAGCCACAAATTCAATTTCTTACGGTTCTAGCCTCAATGAGTTGAGCCATATCTTGGCCTTGTCCTTGTGAGTCAATGGAAATGCCTTTAGCTTCAACAAATCCATGTCCATCATACCTTCCTCAAGGTAGTACAAACCTCCTCAAAATCCCTAATACTTGAGCGCATGGATTTCATTTTCCATACCATGATACGCTGGGAAAGACAGGTACCAAATATGGCCTCACCTGCCACATCTCACAGAGGGATGATACGTGATTGTGGCACTAACTCTAGGAGGGTGGATGTGATCCCCTTGTCTTCATAGGCATTTGGATTCATGGGGTTCTTGGTTGACTTTGTTGCTCTTCGTGTACGATCCATGGTATCGCCGGTACACCCAACTTCACTAGTCGGTTCAAGTCAGGTACCTATCCTATTCCAATCTACCTCGGGTGTTCTCATCCCATCAAGGTATTACACAGCTTGTTACAATAAATTAAAGAGGACAACAGAGCAACAAACAACCTCGCAAAAGATTAAAATTAACTAAAAATAAAAACCGGATCAATGAAAAATCGAAATCAAACAAAGGCGCTATCGCAAAGTGAAGCAAATCAGTGCTTCCTCGTGAATCGAAGCCGCAAAGAGGTAAGCGTTGTTACCTTCACTTGTGATGGATCACAAGTACTCTTCAACTTACCATTAGTAGCGTTTGGCACCATCCTAACGGCGCCATTTGGATTCGTACACGCAGTCGAGCCAAAATCAACAAAATTTTATATACACCTGTTCCTACCATCACAGAGTCAAGCTACTCAAAGATAGTGGTTCGGGTCTAACACGGGATGGGTTTTCATCCTAAAAATGGTATGCATCGCTATACAAGGGGTAAGGCTTATTCGGACTTTGGATTTGGGTTTCAAAAAACAATGGGAATGGCTCAAAATCTAAAATTTGTAAAACTGGAAGTTAAAGTGTGAAAAGTTAACTTTCAATTAGTCACATCCTAAGTGTTGGGGCAAACAAGTGTCCTTTCGGGTTTTATCCTCGCTGCTATGACATGCAACATATAGTCCATGGCATAACTGATCTTACATTTAACTAGCAAACCTCACCCATGAAACATCTCCTATTTGAGTCAAAACAGTAGTATGCAAGCATGCCCCTTTTAGTTTAAAAACCCTAACATTAAATTATCATTTCGTAGGCTCAGAAAGACCATCTAAAGAACAACAGGCATCTCTCACCCGAGCACCGCATCCTAAAGCATGGAGAGATGGCCAAAATAATAACAAGAAATGTTATTTAAGAATCCATAATCAAGAACCCTAACATGTAAATATTATCTCTCGTGCTCGTAAAACCATCTAAAGAATCATCATCCTAAAGCATGGAGAGTACACAAATCAATAACATCCCATGTTATGCAACTAAGTTTTGAGAATAAGAGCCATAAAT
Organism: Tetrastigma voinierianum; assembly: GCA_016808115.1. Classification (NCBI taxonomy): domain Eukaryota; kingdom Viridiplantae; phylum Streptophyta; class Magnoliopsida; order Vitales; family Vitaceae; genus Tetrastigma; species Tetrastigma voinierianum. The sequence goes on along the minus strand of JAEQBH010001074.1, from coordinate 327,141 downwards.
ACACTACCCGTAGCTTTTAATACAAGAGGACAACATGCATATGCCCCACTACCAAGCTAGCTTCCTTCCTCTTCAAAGAAATGAGGCTTAGCCAAGCATCTCTCGAGTTATCATCCTCAAGAGGTGTTCATACCGAGAAAAGGGAGAGAAAGAAGAGAGAGAAGAGAGAAAGTTGAAATAAAAGTAAAACCTAAAATAAAAGACTTATTTACAAAAAATAAAACTTACAAAAATATCTTCTCCCAAATTGTTCACCAATTCTTCACACTTTCTACAAAACAAAGAGGGGCTTATGATAGCCTCCCTCAAGGTATGAAAATAAAAAAACCACATGGAAATTGGCTAAGTTATTGACAAATTAAGTAATAGCACCAAGTTCGAGGCTAGCTTGGCACACTGATAAAGCATGATCAGGTGAGCCACTGCTAAAACAGAATTTCTCAGCCAACTAGCTAAATCAATGCTCAAATAAATGGAAAATTTCGCTAAGGTTTATACTGGGTTAATAAATTTCGCTAAGCTAGCCAAAAATGTCAGAGTACGAATCGTTTTTCGCTAAAAATGGTGCTCAGCTTAAATCGAGTGGTTCAGCTAAATTTACATTAAGTAGAGCCAGTGAAATTTTCGCTAAGGTTACGAATTTTCGCAGATCCTAGCTTAAAATTTTTCGCAAGCTAAATAAAATCTCCAGCCTTTGTTGGATGCATTGCCTCGGTCTTCAATCGCATCACATTTTCTTCATTTTGCCTCGGTTCATTGATTCGGCTGGACATGGCCGAGACTCAGTTCAACCCCATTATCACATTTATCTCGATATCAACTCCAAAGTGCAAAGCCCGCAAAATGCCCAAAATACCTCTAAATGGCATAAGTGTTACTTCAAGAAGACTAGAACACTTCAATTGGTAAATGACATGATTAATGTACAAAAGCACTCAAAACCTATCTAATATAGGGTTCAAAAATTGCACACCTTTCGGGGCATTAATCAATCAACAATACAAGAACAAGGATCCGCGATCACTATTTGACGGGTAGGCACGGTGACAAAGGGGACCATTGCTTAATAAAGAGGCCTTGTCGCGATAAACCACTCATGCTGTTCTGTTGTAACAGAGAATTCTCTGTCACGATAGAGTTGATCAATAGCGAAAAAAAAAAAAAAGTCCAAAAATTTCGACACCAGGAATTTGGTTGTCACATTGGTCAATGACTTAAAATCCATTATATGTCAAGAATTAGTGTCTATTCTTTAGTTATAGGTTTTTCTTTGGTGTAATCAATTAATATATCCTATCTCACCACTTAAAGAACCATTATGACCATAGTTACCCGAATACGCTTCCTTACTATCACCTAGGGGAAACGTTTTCCACTTTGTGAGATATCATTGCCTCTATTGAGAATACTTATTGCCACCACCTCTATCAAAAGTGATCAAATATATGAGAAATGTATAATCACCTTAGGATTTCACCTACATGTTACAAAAAAAAATTTCTCAATAAATATGGTTTTGCAACAAAAATCTAAACTATTGCTACAAAAATGTTTATGGTCTGACATCATACATATTGAATGGTATTAACTTCCATATGCCACTTTTAGCCAATTAAAAAGGGGAGATATAGTGTTTGGGTGAAACTAAAGATGAGAGATATAAAGAGTCTTTATTTGGTTGCTACTATAAGAGGTTTTATTGTTTGGGTTTCCCTTTTGACAACTACTAGAAGGTTTAATTCTCACTTAATATTTTTAAAATGAATTTAAAAAATATCTCAATATTTATTTGATGTTTTTAAAAATCGCACACTTTTTTTGATTTGATTTTTATCAAGAAAGTGCCACATGGACCACTTTTAATTTTTTTTATAAAAAAAAAATATAGAAATGCAACATAAAATGATTTGCTAGCAAGCCCAAAGGCATTTTCATTCACTCTCTAACATGGACAAGACAAAATAAATATTTATGGACTTACACATTAACCAATAGATCAACAATTGGGAATTTAAATCACCTCAAAGAAATGACATAATTGTCAATGTAATTGAAGAGCATAAATAAGCTGAACCTCACACCTTACTGTAAAACTCACATACCAGTTAAAGAATACAAATTCAATGACCTTAACACCCATTAAACCTTTAACTTGCAGCCTTGTGGTATTAGAGAGCTACTAATCATCCATTAACAATTCTCTAAACAACTTTATCTTTATTTTACCATCTTCTATGTAAATACACCTTGCTCTGAAGTTTTGTGAGATAGAATAAGGAATAAATTTAACATGGTAAAAAAAAGGAAAAGGAAAAAATCTAAGTGATGACGAATCAATTGCTTGGTTGGTTTTCCTCTGTACCTAGTCTTTTTCACACCTTATTCTAATTTCTTTCACGGAGCTCAGGGTCCTGATAATACACAACATCTCCATTGTCACCGACAAAGTGATCTTCCTTCATGCTTCAGATAAGGCTTCCCAGCCAGTGAAACGGATCCCAAGAACTGGGTTAGCTGCTTTAGTCTACAAGATTAATTTCCTAAGATGAATCAGGTCCTGAATATGGTGAGTAGTTGCATGACATTGGTGTAAGCCATTAGAAGGGATACTCACTGCTTCAATTAAGTGATACTGTTGGATTTGTGGGAAGAGATGATGTATAACATGAGTCCCAATATCATGGTTGATGTTATTGATCCATCCATAGTAACGGTCAAAAGTTGTAAGGCTTCCCTTCTTGTATAACTCCATTCCTGAATAACAGTTTGTGAAGCAGGTTTTCATGTGGTTAACATGCAGCTAAGAATGGAATATAATCAAATCCCAAGCTTCCATCAATCACCTAAATGGGCAATGGAAGTGATATTGCATTCAATGGTACAAAAACTCTGTCTACTTTAAATTTTTTTTTTCCTTACCTGTTTTCTTCCCCTCAAATATTCTTAAAATTTAGAAACAAACTATAGCAGAATTATTTTGTTGATCTGTTTTTAAGGATAACTTACTAACAAATGTAAAGACTAAGGTTTGTTTACACTAATCCTTGTCAACAACAGAATACTGATCCCCAGACAGCATACCATATTCTATTTTAGGAGAACTTAGAGAATAGAAAGGACACATTCTATGACTGATTCCCCACCCTGCCTCAACTCAGACCAAGGACATTTCATCTTGCCTCGATGGATCCAACTTAGCATAGTTGTCTGCAACACAAACAGAAAGCAAACACAACAACAACTAGTCAAACCTGCTCCATAAATTATGGATTGGTGCAATTAAAAGGCCCAGTAAGGCTGTTTTTACTGGTCCCTTGTAACTTATTGTTGGCATATCATTATTGGTAGAACCCTTGTCAAAAATAAAATCATAAAGGGTCTCACTTGTCAAGCAGCGGGATGCTAGCCAACCGAATTGTCTATCAATTATGACTAGAGTTGTGTATGTCTCCTGTTGATAGAACTTAAGGAAAGGTGGACCTTACCTTAGCTAGACATCAATTGCATTAGAAAGATTATCATTGGAATTAGGCAAGAGATTTAGAAGATCTTGTATTATTCTCTACGTATTGAGGAAGGAAGTATAAAAGGAAGAATTAGCTAAAGATATCTGTAAGATCTCGGCATATTCTCACGATTGAGGAAGCATAAAAAGTAGAATTGTAATCATTCAGTATTATGAAAATATCATGAAATAGGAGATCTCGCCTATTTCGTCGAATTGGAAGGTTGCGGATTTGGCCAATATGAGAAGATCCCATATATAATTTTGTCCCATATATAAGAAACTGGGCTGATCAGAAACACAGGAAAAAGTTTAGTCAGTGGATTTGGCCACTACAAGAGAAGATCCCACCATGCTTAAATGGGAGAAGAAGAGTCTGCAGATCACACTGGGCACATAACACGAGGTCTTCCCGCAGGAGTTATGTTCGGAAAGTAGCCGTGGGGCACCGGCCGATGTGAGCAAAGACAAGTACTGATTGGGATTGCACGCCCAAAATAAATCTCTGCAAAATTTTTTGTAATAATTTTATTATATTCCGAGTATGAATCGAGTCAAACTTGGTTCTTCGAAAAACTCCATAAATTGTGAAATGTGAATGAATATGTGAGCATAAGTGATTAATGATATATGCTAAAATGAGAAATTACTTGAATCCTAAATAAACTCAAGCTTAAAAAGGGGCAATTTGGAATTGGTAAATGAGGACCTAACGGTCAAAAATGAATAAGCTTAATGCTAAGATAATGTAAACGTCTAAGTGAAATTAAGGAGAAATGAATGAGCAAAGTGGAATAATAGGGGAACTTAAATGAAAATGGTTAAGAGCGAAAGAGGAAAGAACTAAACATGGTCTTTGGGGAGAAAATGAACTTAAAGACCAAAAAGTGGTCTAAGGGCCTATCGAGAAAACGTTTTGCAGAGCGGGAGAGCAGAAAAGCTGTGCTTCTTGGAGAGAACAGATTGTTGCAATCCGTCCATTTGTTCGGGAAGATCTAAAAGAAGGGAAGAAGGAAAAAGGTGGCTTCAAGTGCAAAGGATTTACTAAAAGAACCAAACCCTAGAATTCTTTCGATGATGTCTGTTGGAAACCCCAAGCCATCCATAGGTTCCGCTCAGGTCGGGTTTAGATGATATTAGGATGTTAATGTGAGTGGTTCCCCACAAACGCAGCTATGGTTTTGAGCATTTCGAGAAAACGCAAAATGAGGAAAACCGGTACCAGGCATTATCTAAGTTCTACGCCGCAATGCAGCGAACTCCACGCCGGCGACGTTAGACCCAACACGCTAAGATGTGGACACCGCCAGCGGGAGGCCAGGTGCCAAAATGGCACCTCGGGGCACGGCCATGCGTAGCATTGATGTACCGCTCATGAAGCATCGTTCTCACACAACAAGCATTTTTTTATTTTTATTTTTGGATTTTTTGTTCCCGAACACCTCATATTCGTACACCGACAATTTAAGGACCCTAATAAAATGTTTAATAGGGATTCAAATAAGGATAAAACTAAATGAAAAACATATCGCATTCGCCGCCTCATGGCGAGTTCGCCTTAACCCAAAACCGTTAACGAAGATTAATTGTCATTCACTAAAAAATGTATAATAATTGTTTATCCACTAAGAGTAGCATAATTGTTATTGACTAGGGACAGGTGAGGATCACCTAACCTAGGATCGAGATTGAAGGGAAGGAAAAGAGAGCCGACAGCTTCGGTTAGTTGTTCGGACTTCTATTTTGATTCAAGTATTGTTAGTTCTTTGTTCACCGTAATCATATTCGGATTTCAAGTGTTTTGGTAATTTACCAAATAAATTTGAAATGATTGTATGGAGTATGCATATCTTTGAAATGTTATTACGAAAGTGCATATGGATTTGAAAATGTAATATTTGAAATGTTTGACAATTACAATTCGTAGTGAGTGATTAATTGAATTGTAAACAAATTGGTCAATTCTTGACATCTTGAATTGAATCGATATAGAACGACCCGACATGGCGGGATCTGTCGGCATCCCGAATCATGATGGGAGCAGTATTAAATGTGTAGCTTTCATTGAATGAGGGCCGAGGATTCATCGAGCGAATCAGCTTCATGAATGAGAATTGTATAGACAAAGTGAAATAACAAACTTTGATGACTGAAAATGAGATTTGTAAACTAAATACTTCCTTAAGAGTATATGTTTGAATCTCATGATTTGAGTTAAATGGTTTGTTGCATGTGAAAATGCATATTTTGATATGATCAATGATTTGTAAAGCGAAAGCATGTGAAAATGAATAAGCATGAGTATTGTTTTATATTGAGTGTGGAAAGTGGTAAAAAGTATAATTTGATATAAAAGGCATGGTTTTATGATAAATGCATGTCATGTTAAACTGAAAATGGAATAGAATTGTATAGAACCACTAAGCATGAAAATGCTTAGCGTGTAGTTTTTATCTATGCGCAGGTTTCGGTCACGAGGAAATGAGGGTAAAGATCGAAGCTCGAGTCATAGAGAAGAGGATTCTGTTTGTGCAAGTATATACCCCATCATATGCATACCATTCTTTTTGAACGTGTGACATTTTGTGAACAAAAGAGTTAATATCTGAACTATTGTTTTGTATATCATTTTGTAAAGGCATGATACGCCATTTTGTAAACGTATTGTATAAAAGTAAATGTTTATGGGCCTACATTTGAAAGCGACTTGGAGTGTAATTGAAACTCTAAAATGGAAATGACATAAATAAAAGAAATATTTTTTGATAAGATAAATGAAAAAGTTACTTGGAGTAATAGGGCTCTGAGTTCGGATCCGCCATTCGAATTACGGCCAGGGGATTCGGGTCGTGACACGTTTGAAAAAAAAAAGCAAATAAATAAAAAGTAAATAATAAGAATTAAACGAGCATCCCGGAATCGGTTCGGATCCGCCAATTGGGTCGAACCAGAAAGGGGTGCTATAGGGATGGAGTGATTGGGCATCAATGAACCCAAATGCGTATGGGAAATAAGAGGAGCTTATTTCAGTGTTTCTCATTGGGATAGTTAGGAGAAGACAACTATGAGAAAGGGGGAGGCTTGTCTCACTTAACTCAGACTTATAGCTTTGATTGAAAAATATTGAAAGCGCCACTTACATCTAAAGCTTGTAGCCACCTGCGAGGAAGTAGGCAATTCTTTGACAGGTGTAACCAATCCTGCTCCTCGGGTGTGTGTGTGTGTGTGTGCAAGCATAATCTTTCATCTAACCTTTTATCTTAATATTTCATACACTACTCAAATCTTCACTGAACATTACAAAAGGGTTAACTGTCTCAGTTATGATAGTGCCTTACTAGTTGATGTTGTGACACCCTAATTTAGAGTCGGTTGAAAACGTCGACCGCGAATTTACGTAGTAGATGAGTCTTGCACCTGAATCTTTGATGCTGGGACGATACGACTACCTAGGGACAGGAGTTGCTCGGCACCACTTCCATCGCGTCCCTTCGATTGTGCATGGTGAGGAGTAAAGCATCTATGTTTATCCCCACAAAATATGAACACAATACCACCGTCTTGTGTGTGGCAGGAGTAATCTCACTATCATAATCAATGACTTACTTCGGTGTGTCTTCAACAAATCCATGCCGAATGACAGCTGAGCTTTCCACGATATGTCCATCACGAGATGCCGTGACGAGAATCCTTGAGATCTCTAACTCTGATCAGAGCATATATGAGGTGAAATCCTCACCTAATCCTAAGGGAGAACTCATGAAGCGTCTCTTCCAAGGTTTCAACCTCTAAGCTCAAACCTTTCACACATGATGCAATAATAAATGTAACACCAATACACTAGTGAGTTTTTTTAAACATGTTAGGGTATATTATAAGTGTATTTTGAAATTTTTCGCAATTATTATTTTTCTAAGTGAGAAAATTTCGAAACCCGGAATTTGTACAAGATACAAAGGCAAATTTGGAATTTGTGAAATAAGGACCTAAGGGTCAAATGAAAATGAGCTTAAATGATAAATGAAAGTGAGAGAAATGAACACCCAAAGAGAAAAATGAAATTGGACCTTCAGAATTGTGAAGGCATTATGGCCCCTTGCATAAATGAATTTAAAGACCAAATTTTGGCGCCGGCTCATTTTTAGCAGATCCGTTTTGGGAGAGAAAGGGAGGGAGAAAACTAGGGCTTAAGAATGTCAAGTTTTGTTGGGTTTCTTCCCATTTTAACGCTCACTTTGTGATCAAGCAACTTAGAAGTGAAGATTTGAAGAAGAGGTTGAGTAAGAAAACGAAACCTAACACTTTTTGTGATTTTGATTTTAGGAAAAGCCACAGCAGGAAAAAGAGATTTTTATCACTTCCTAACCCATTATTGGAGTGGTTTAGGTAGGATTCATGGTGGATTAGCAAGGATACATTAGATGAAGTTATTTGGAGTTTTGGGTGAGAAATGGAAAAAATACGCCGTTTCTAGGTAGAACCAGCACATCGATTACCGATCTTAGAAAGTGGTACCGATACCCATGGTCGAGAGGGCATAAAAGTGAAGATACCAATGCCAGATGCTTCAGCGAGACCTAATTTTTGTACCCTTGCATTATTAAGCCTCAGATTCATACACCGATAGTATAGGAACCTTAATAAATGACTAATAGGGGTTCAAATAAGAAGGAAACTAAGTGAAAAGCATAGTACCTCCTTGTGGGGAAATGAAGTGTAAAACTTAATGCCTATGATAAGATAGTAAGTTCCTAATAATTATAGGCTGTCTGGAAGGCCAGAATATTTAATGACATTAGACCTCACGGTACATGGACATTGCAAGTATAATAAACACTTTGGTACTCTCGATTAATTTGTGCCAGCGGCATCGTAGATGCCCGGCACACATTTAGTACCAGGCACTCTCTTATTAGTGCGATGACACTCTACTGTCAGTGCCCGACACCTAGGAAATATCTTAGTATGAGTACTTATTGTGTTGTGTCCTACTCATTTCGTATTACTGATCTAAGTAGTCAAACAATTATATGATAAGAGTCTGAATAACGAATAAGAGTAAAGTAAATGTACATGGATTACGCTGAATATATGTGCTTAAGATTTTTACTCCCCATGCAAGAGTATAAGCTCTAAATGTACCTATGGGTACCTTTGGCACTAGTATAAGCTACGTAGTACCTACGGTACCTGTATAAGTATGACTCACCTTAATTCCTACGGGATATCGAATAGAGTATCGAAATGCACTATAAGTTCAAGTATAAGATCTATAACTCCCTACGGAGATCTAAATAGTACCGAGTATAAGCTTTGCTTAACTTCACGGGAGATGCGAATAAGTATAAATGCAACTAGGAAGTACAAGTATAAGCTCTTGTAACTCCTATGGGGAGATCTAAATAAGTATAAAGTCACGCTATAAGTACAAGAGTATGTGTGTATAAGTTTATTATATGAATTCATTAAAAAATTATGATATCTACTATTGTATGTCTATTACTTTATTATATGCTTCTTGTAAATGAGTATTGAATTGCGTATGTGTGCTATGTATAAAATTATATGTTTTATACTAAATGTTAAGCTTAGCAAGGGTTTTAATACGTGTAGGTACAGAGGAGGACGTCCGCAATCTTCCGCATACTGCTGGGCCAACAAACTAGTAGGAGTCCATCACAGTAGGTTTTGCGCTTTGATTATGTAAATGTAAATGTATAGTTTTTTGTATATGTATGTATGGGTGGGACTCGGCGTATGTATTGACACTGTAAACACCACTAAAATTTGTTGGTTTTTCATTTTATGTATCTTTGTATGTGACATTTTGATTTAGTTATAAGACTTAGGCCCGCCAATGTGAAGAAGCAAGCAAAGAGTCTGGTAGTTTCGCACCATCATTCACTTTAGGCGAGGGGTTGGGGTGTGACAAAATATATGAATATGATGCATCCGAATCAAACAATATCTTTGCACATAGGCGAGATAACATGGAACCATTTCATAATCACAATTGATCAATGACGTCGTGGTGTGGTAAATGTAAACACGCCCCTGAGTCGCAAGTCCTCGACGTGAGCTTGGTCTCGACCCATACCACGGCTGCGGTGATAATGTAACAAGGCGACGTGCGGCCTTGGGGCGATACTGGTCTGTTTATCTTGGGGTGAGAAGAGACAAGCGTAAGCCACACCTATCCCGGCCCGATGGCCAAAGGCCCCACCGCTTTGCTCCGTAATTGAGATCGACCTCTATGGACAATCTGTCTGCGTATGACTATTGGTAATGATAGCATTTCATTTGCCCAGTCTGGCTAGAAGCCCCGACTCGGCCTTGGCCCTAATAGCCTCTGCCCCGTCCTTGTTTGTTTTTTCTTTTTCCTCCCCACTGAACATATTTCCTTCCTTATCACCAGAGATTCCCACTTTCTTCATGTTTGTTCCTCTCTCATTTTTCCATCTCATTTTCCTTTCCTTTTTTCTTGTCATTTACTCTTCTCTTTCTTTTTCTTTTTTTTTTTTCTCATATCTCCTTTTTCTAGCTTCTCCTACCCGTATGGATCAAGTGGGGGAAACTTCCCCCCACTTTCCTCCTTGGCCACTTGTCATCACCATGTTTTTCTTCCTTATTTTCTTTATTTTCTTTTTCCCTTTTATTAAATCATGTAACACATGGCTCAATGTGAGCCATTTATTCCAAGTGCACCACATGGAACTTGCCATGTGTCACTCCCTTAGGGTGCCATATGGAATCCACATGATCATGCCATGTGTCACCCGACACCCGGTGTCTCGAAAAATGTGAAATTCGAATTGTTTTGGAATCCGACGAAATTCGATGAGGTAACTAGATTTCGCGAGAAGAATTCAACAGTGGAGTTCGTTTCATCATCCGAATCTAAAAAAATCTTAGCTTTTCCTCCGAGACTATTCTAGAAAATTACCATTTTGCCCTTTTCTGAAAAATTTAAATTTAAATTTTTCACGTGATTTAAACCCCCTCCCGTTAAAAGAATTTCGTTCCGAAATTCCCGGGTATTATATATACCGATACATGAGATCCGTGAATCTGCATTTGGAGCGATAGTCAACGAAAGGCATCCTTTGTGAACTTCGAAATGCCAATGCAAGCGTCCTAGTTGTCTTAGGGATATCGGTCTCCACCAGCTCTCGGCTAATGATAACCCGGTCTGAAGGTCTATCTTGGAGTAGACTCGCGCCCGCACTGACTAATCAACGATCATCAATCCTCGATAATGGATCACAGATTTTTATCGTAACCTTGTTGTGGTCGATAGTCAATGCACCGATCGAGAAGAGTCTGTCCATAACTGTATGGCAGGGTGCCATGGTGAAGTGCTTTCGATCCCAATAAAGCCCTTATCCAACAATTCCTGCAATTGGACCTTGAGTTCCTACGACTCAACCAGTGTCATCATATGAGGAGTCATAGATATGGGCGACATACCAGGGTGTAACTTTGTAGTGAAAGTCCATCCACGTGCGGTCTGTCCACAGCAGCTTGTCCGAAAAAATGTCTGCGTACTCCGCAGACACGATGTAGGCTGAATCCAATCTCCCTCATCCTTTAGGGTAAGGCTTACTAACCCGACCCATCAGCCGATCCCTCCACTTTATAATGCAGAAGTCGACATATGTGAATTTTGGCTTTATTGAGGTGAGAATTCTTGGGACATGCGGTAATACAAACTAGAGATGTCAATGGGCCTTGAGAGAGAGGGGTGAGGGAATTTGTTATATGGAGTTGGGTGTGAGGCTGAGTTAGTCTTGAGATACACGGTTTCTTAGGGTAGCGAGTCTTATAAAGGTTCATTGAGGATTTCTCGGAGCTAGCGGCACCTATGATTAGATTGGCCGGAAGGGTTAAATTATGAATGGGATGACTATCGTGAGAAGGCATTCGAAATTGCAAAGGAGGGCTTACTACGACTCCTATTCGATGTGGTCTGGAATAGGAGCAGGAGGTACCACGACGTCTTGTGATGCCTCTGAGGTTGGGAAGTGTCTTGATGTGGTTCGGGAGGGTTGTAGCTTATGGTTCCTAGGCTTGACTAAAGATCATGAAGCGGGAATTACCCTACATGATATGGAGTTGGTGGCCATTGTCTTTTGCCTTAAAGATTTGGCGCCGTATTTGTATGGTGAAAAGAAGCGATTCAAAGTGTTTTTAGACCCCTGAAAGTCTAAAGAGTATATTTTCACACAACGAGGACATCAACATGACCGCCTTGGTGGATGGAGTATTTGGAGGATTATGGCTTGCTTTGCATTACCATCACGGTAAGGCAAATGTAGTGGATTTGATGCACTTGGTCGGAAGTCACGGGGGAGTCGCGGCTGGTGGTTTCCCGAGTGGCCCCGGGATGCTGGGCGTGGGACCGGTTAGGCTGGTGCGGTGATCGGGCTCGGTGTTAGGGAGTTTGGTGGCTGCATCCCTTATGAAGCCGAACTAATTGAGGTCCCGATAGTGGGACTTAGAAGCCAAGTGTTCATCGGGGGTAGGTACATGTAGGTACGAGTGACGAAGGCTGGGTCATCCACATAGATGGTAGTCTTCGATTATGGGAGCCCGGGTTGTGGTCCCCGGTTAAGCGCTGCTTTGTGAGGAGATTCTCGGGGGTTCCAACGCTCCGTTCTTTGTGCATCTAGGTGACACAAAAATGAACCATGATCTTCATCTCCAATATTATTGGAGCGGGATGAAGTGATATGTTGGAGATTTTGTTCGACGATGTATCACGTAATTAGCGGTCGAGCTGAGCATCGAAGCGATAAGGCTACTCCGGCCATTAGGGTAAGCGGAGTGGAAGTGGGGAGCATGTGTGCGATGGACTTTGTGAAAGCCCACTTGCAGCGGGACCGCGATAGAGGAACGAGGATGCGGTCTGGGTGATTGTGGACTGGCTCACTAAGTCATCACATTTTCTAGTAGTGTGGATGACCTTCACATTGGAGACTACATCGGTTGTATATTCGGTGTACGGCTACATGGAGTCCAGTCTCTATGAATGTCGAGCAGGGGCTTCACAAAGTGCGGCACACTTTGGAAGGGTTTTCCAAAGGCCATGGGGTTTCTGATTGACGATGAGCCTTTGTTTTCATGCAGCGGACGGGATGGTCGGTCGAGAAGAGGACCATACGCAGTTTTTAAGAGGGACGTGTTGCGAGGCATGCTTCTTGGATCTTAAAGGTAGGCTGGGAGGGCGCTTGCTCTTAGTGGAATTCGCCTAACACTTGGTTATCAAGCAAGAGTATATGGGTAACCCATGAGGCTTTATATGGGAGGCTAGTCGTGCCACGATAGGAAGTGATCAGAATCAGCAAAATTTGTATCTAAATTCCTCTACATGCGTAGCAAAGCTGCTGATATAAGCAGTTCTAGGGTCGAACACGGGGATGGGTTTTCTTAAAAATGAATGACTAACAGTGAGGTTGATTTGGTGGATTAAATTTGGATTTTAAGGTGGTGATAAAAGCAGGGTTTTGAGTAAGCAGTGAGGGTTGGTTGTGTGCGATTGAAATTAAAATGAAGGAAAATAAAGAAAGAACTCCTTGAAGTCTCAGGCCACTGGGTTAGGGTTTTTAGGTTAACCGACATGTGCTCGGGTCTTTATCCTTGCATTGGAAAGCATGACATATAGTCATTTCCCGAACCGGATCTTCATTTAGCTTTAAAACCTAAACCCTAAGAGTTTTCCTCTTGAAAGATGGCATTTGATTAGGCATAAATGTCCTTAACAGTAAAAACATATCTCAAAAACCCTACCCTACAATACAATAAGGGAGCAACTAGCGGCATCGGTGGATCTAGTGAAATATCATGAACCCATATAAAGCTTGCCAAATACACATTAGGAGAGCATGCTTGAGATTTTTAACCTATTGAGACGAGCGTGAACAACCATAGCGCTCACGTAGCGAAACCGGTTGGTTTACCTCGAAAATTGGCACCCGGTGGCCTTCCCGCTTCCAGGATGGGGAGGGTTTAGCCTGGTATCCTTTGATTTGTCATCATCAAAGGGTGTTTAGCGGTCGAAAAATGGAAAGAAAATGAAAGAAAGTTGAGAAAGGAGGCGTGGCGAAGCGCAGCCAGCATGCGTACGCGATGTGAGTGATTGATTGTTACAAACCTTAACTCTAGCTTATATACGGCTCAGAGCAAGGGAAATTACAAAAAAACGAAACTAAAAGCTATTACAAGGATAAAATGGGAAAAAACCAAGCGTAACTAAAAACAACAAAAGCGTGAAATGCGGGGAGAATAGAAATTTACATGATGAAACGATCTTTGGAGGCGTGAGCGATCTTTGCGAGAACCAAATTTATGATGCTCCATTTTTTCTTCACTTTTTGCTCTTAACCATGCGGGATCTGATGCGCAGCGATGAGGTTTATTTCGAATTCTTCGTGGATCGACTCAACAATTTTGGCATAGTGGCTAGCGCAAAATTTGCCCGCAATCACGATCGAGTAGAATAGTAGGGACCTTAATGTCTGAGTGGGTTAATTAAGAATGATTAGTACGCAAAAAGCACTCGAAGCTTTAGAATAAATAGGGTTGAAGCCACTTTTTGGGCGCTGTCGAGCCGTATCGATCCACAGATTTGTTTGGACGAGAGGTGGGAGAGTTATCAGCGGTCCCGAGATATGATTAGAGACACCTCAGAGAAGGTGGGTTTGATACATAAACGTCTTCTTACGGCTCAAAGTTGGCAAAAGAGCTACGCCAACAGATGACGTCGACCTCTAGAGTTTGAGGTGGGTGATCACGTCTTCTTGTAGGTGATGCCTAAGAGATGAGTGGTTAGGTTCGGCAAGTAGGGGAAGCTAGCGACGAGGTATATCGGGCCCTTCGAGATACTCGAGAGGGTGGCACAGTTGCTTATCTATTAGCGTTATCGCCTAGTTTATCAAGTGTTCATAAGGTGTTCCACGTCTCCATGCTCCGGAAGTATACTTCAAATCCAACTCATGTAATTAGTTGGGGGACTGTGTGGATCTGAGATGGGACATGGAGGGACTGGGTCTTGCGCGTATCATGGATAGTCGGGATCAAGTTTTACAATGCAAGACCATGCGACTAGTGAAGGTGTTGTGGCAACACCGAGGAGTGGAGGAGGCAACTTGGGAATGCGAGGACACGATGCAGGTCACTTATCCTTTCCTATTTGAGGATGAAGGTGTGTTTGTCTAATATTGGAAAGTCTAATATTGGAACTAGAATAACTATTGTATATGCATGTGTTTGTGTGTGCTAGTATGTGTGAATTTTGGGGACAAAATTCTTTTAAGGGGGGAAGAATGTAAAACCCAGGAAAATTAGAAATTTTCAAAAATGGTAAAATGATAATAATAATAATAAATTACTTAGGAATGGTTTAGGGAAGCAGAAAATTCTCTATATATCTCGGATGATGAAGCTTACAGCTGCGTTGTTGGATTTGTGCTTTGAAATCCAGGTGACTAGAAAGTTTCGTTGAATTAGAGACAGTTAGATATATTTTCGAATTTCTAGGTGATAAGTCATTAGTGAATCGGGACGAGATTTTACGAAATCTGCGAGATTAGGAAATGGCTTGAACTAAGTTCATTTAAAATAGAGAGATTGAACTTAAAAATAGAAATTGTTTCGGGAGTAGAAACAGGCAGAATGAGAGAGATGGACACATGGCGTCGTAATGAGGCCATGTATCGAGCCCTAAAAAAAAAAAAAAAAAGGATAAAAAGAGAAAAAAAAAGGAAAGTAAAATTAAGGAGACGGGGCAGTGTGTGTAGAGGAGGGAGAAAAAGAATTTTAGAGAAAGAAGCTCTAGCTTCTCTCTAAGATTCTGAGAATCGGGCCAAGTAGTTTTTTTCGTCGAAGCAAAAGGCAAAGTCGGTCCACGCATCGAGAGCTACGCTTGAGTACAAAATCTTGGAGTTTCGTCAAACTGCATGAGGTAGAGAATTTTCCTACCACTTGGAATGTTGCTTAGCCTAAGGTCATTTAATGGCTTGAATTTTTTAGGCGGAGTGAGTTGTAAATTTCGGTCAAAATCTTGGGAGCGAGGTGTAAGAGTACAGGAATTTCGGGTATTTTTGGGCGATTCGGACTAAATTACCCCAAGGACTATTTACCCGCGAACAATCGGGCTGAATTTTTGAGTGCAGACCGGTTCGGACATAATTTTGGGCAGTTTTGCGGAGTCGAGGCTGTGTTGAGGTTTTGTTTTGATCCCAGGATTGATGTCTTCGGGTTTTGTTGTGTGTTTTGGTATCATAGTAATTTGTTAATGAATGGAACAAAAAAAATGGTTCATGGCCGTGAAGAGACCAAGAGGTGCCCTATTTTATATGGGTTCGAGATTTGGGCCATTTTGTGTGTATTGTTGGAAAAATAAATAATATGCGGTAATGTGTAAAAATCATGTTAATATGTGCTTGCGTGATGTATTAACATGAAAATTGGCATCAGATAAAAATTATATGTAGGAAACCTCAATTATCGAATTTATAAAATGTTGCATGTAGAATGACATATGAAATGGCATGATTAGTATTTCATATGCAGATACATCGCGTGATCGGGTGTGGGTTGCATGGTAGTAGTTATTCACCATTCTTGATGAATGTGTAATTTGAGTTGAGAAATTGGGACAAAATCAGGAATTGGGAACTCCTGAGGGTGCGTAAAAATAATAATAATAAATTTCATGTATTTGGGTGAAGACGGATGGAATTAGATCTCTGTACCTCTTCCCCCTTTTCCGGGGGTGAAAGACCCTTTGAAATTTTTATTCTTGGTCGGATATGTATCAGAAGCGATGAGAGTTCACGAGTGTCGGAGGGGAGGCGTACGGCTTTGTGGTGAGACCCCGGAAATTCGCAACCAAAATAAACACGTGGGATTTGGTAAAATTGAATAAACATTAGAGGGTTGTTCAATGGGTTGAGTTATTGAGTGAAACACCAATGACTGGTTTTACATAATATCGCATGTGTGAGGGGAGTAGGTGCGGACTCGGGTTTATGGGGCGTAGGAGTCTCATCTATTGCATGTGTAAATATTCCATATAGAATTGCATTATTTATATGGAATGTGATTGGACGTTTACATGGTTGCCATTGCATGTGCATTTTAGGTGGGGAGTGGCCCTTGTAGAAGAAATTTTCTACTAGGCATTGCTCACCCCGTCGTGGGACCCCTTTTCAGGTATAGGGGGTGTACGGGAGATGCGGCAAACAGGCCGGTACATGAGGAGGTCGTCGGCGGCCTTGATATTTCCGCTGTAAAAATGTTTTAAAATAAGTCATAACTAAATTCTTTTGGAGACTATTGTATAAATAGTCAGAGTATGCACAATTAAGGTAATAAGATTTAGTGAGTGGGACTCTTCTGGCATATTAAAGTGTTTTATTTTCATATTTTGAGATTTAAATCATGAATGAATGGGTCCGATAAAGTGTATATTGGGGATATGGACATATGGACCTGTCTGTGGTCAATATTGCGCCATGTTGAGACCCCCAAGGTGGGTTATGATTATACTATTATACGAGGTTGTATGGCCAGGTGGGGCTCCCCCCCGAACAAATGGGACCTGCCCAGATTTTTGAGGTGAATATAGATCCGATAGTAGGACACCTTGAGAGTGGTATCGGGTCACCGAAATCACGGGTACTGTGGAGTTAACAGATTCATCAGTAGGACCTGCAGTGGCGTCCTGGGGATGCGTTTTCATAAACAACATTAACTCTGGAGTCTGTACATTTCTATTAGTATTAGGCAGTCTTTGCTCCTAAGATACTAAGTGGATCCCAAGACTATTTCTAACTGTTTGTTTCTAAGTGCTAGATGGATCTCTTGAAAGAAGAAGGGTTGGTTGTTCAGCCCTCTTTGTTGGACGAAAACAACTATGGTTATAAGAAAGCTCACATGCTTGCATTCATCAGTCGATGAGCAGAGCTCACACAGAGGTGAGTCTAACTAAATGGACCTCCCCATTAAGAAAGATGATCGAGGAAATATGAGGTCCGCCACAGGCTTTAACTTGACTAGACTACGTGAGGACATAGTAGTAATTAGAGCAAATTTGAAGGCTCTCAACGCCATGCTATTAGTGTAAGTCCCACACAATTCAAAGCACATCTCATTGCAACCATTTGAGTGGAAATGACGATGCATGGGACATACTTCAAGCGAGTTTAAAATGCTATTTATTGTGCGAGAAATCAAGAATAGAACTACTCATCTTAAAGGTTAAAGTCTTCGAATAGAGATAAGCAATCGAGCAGTATCATCGTAGTAAGTGATATCTGAATGGAGTCATTCATTATAGGAGAGAATTCACGAGAAGAAAAGCTCCTTTAAAAGGTGCTGGCTGCATGTCAAAGGGTTCCGCTTACATGAGATCTCATTGGAGAGGCCAAAGTCGAAACCATGAAGCTTGAGAACTATTGACTTACTCCGCACTTTTGAAAATGGGCTTGAGAAGATAAAGAAGTAGAAGGAAGAACGATGGCTTTTCCCGTGTTGGTCCCACAATGGGCGAGATGAAGATAAAGGGAGATGATCTAGCTAAATCCCAGCTCTCTTGACGAGAACCTTGTGACTAGTAGCAGGAAATGAACAAGAGGCGAGGGTACACTGCTTCGGACCAAAATCATAAATTATGTTTCTAATCCTCACACAACCTCTTTTAAAGGCAACAAGTTTTCTAAGTCACGACAGACGATAAACAAGAATAAAGAGATTAAGTGCGAGGTAATGTGAAGGCTATGATCACATCCAGGCATAATGTTCCAACACTCGTAATAAAAACAAGTCATACACAATGACCTGGAGTGATGAAGAGTTTGAGGAACGAGAGGAACCCTTCAACAATGTCATGTCTTAGTTTAGCAATAACAGAAGATCATCCTATAGATGTCGTAGTAGATCCTATATCATTTCCAGGGGCAGTTGTAGAAAGCAGTGATGATAAAGAGATTTCGGATGAAGAGATGGTTGATTCCTACAATATCATGTACAAGAAACTAGTAAAGCCTCGTGAGAATCGAAGAACCACAAAGCAAGAGTTTCCTTGCTACGAGAAAAGATGATATGGCAGGAGCAGTAATACTTGTATGCAGGGCAGGGTGTGCTAATAGAGGAGGAAGGGTCTTTTCGTGAGGCTAGAAAGATGAAGAAGTCGTAAAGGCGTAATATGTTCGAGATTCGAGTTACAGTGCAGGAGCAGTTCGAAATGGGAAGGGGCCCGAGAAAGGCTTTGTGGTGGACTTAGGTTTAGGAAGATAGCACAAGGAAACAGTACGTTACAGAGAAGAAACTCAAAAGGGTAAAGATCGCCATCATGGGAGAAAGACCTCCCCACCGGCACTTTCGAGTGCTTACAGCTAACGTAGAAAATGGGGACCCATTAGTATTTCCTCACTCACTTCGATGCGTCAAGAGATGAGGCAACAGGTGCAACAACCAAAAACAAAGAAGATATGGAGAATAAAAAGAGATGGAAGATGTATGGTTGTGTGCCTGTCCTTGAAAAAAAAAATATAAGAAAAATGGGATTTCAATAGTGGCAGTTCTAGACATATGACTGGTAACAAGGAATTTCTTATCCATCTACAACCATGCAACCTAGAATTTGTAACCTTTGGAGATAGAGGTAAAGGCTTAGTTCTTAGAAGCGGCTCTCTGAAGGTCCCACATATACTTTAAACTAGGAATATCATTTTTGCTTGTGGATGGACTAAAGGTAAACCTTATCAACATTAGTTAATTGTGTGATGACAACTTGTTTGTTCATTTTACAAAAGGAAGTTGCCTAGTCACTAACAACTCAAACTTATGTGTCATGAAAGGAAAAAGGTCACCAAACAACTATTATTTATTAGCACTTTCAGGGAATTACAGCTCTACCCTGATAAACAATTTAGACATTTGGCATCGAAGACTAGGCAACATAAGTCCTATAAGCCTAAAGGAAACCATAGTAACGGGAAAGGCAAGATTCAGGAAGACAGATTTCTCTTTCTTTGTGTATTGTGTAGAATTCCAAAATGAGAATGGACCTTGGAAAGATATGCGACTCTTGTTAATTGGGAAAGCAGATCCGGATGCCCCATAGAGTGATACAACACATGACCACCACAAGGATCCTCGAACTACTTCACATGGACCTCATGGGACCTATGCAGAGTCGAAAGCCTCGGGAAAAGGTATTCTTTGTATGTGTCGATGACTCTTCTAGATATTTTTGGATACTTTTTCTCAAACAAAAACCAGACACCTTTAATGCATTTGAAGCTTTACTCTTAAGACTAATGCTTGAAGCAAACCTCTACCATAAGAAGGTTGTACGTATCAAGAGTGATCATGGGAAGGAGTTTGAGAACTCTTACTTTGACAACTTCTGCTATAAGCATGGCATAAGGCATGAGTACTCTGCTCCCAAGACTCCTCAACATAATGGAGTAGTGGAACGAAAAAAAAAACACTACAGGAAATGGTCTATGTCATGCTCAAAGCTAAGGAGGTACCAATACAATTTTGGGTTGGGGAAACCTTAAACCTGACATGCTACATTGAAAAGCAGGAGTGTACCTTCAGCAGGGAACCACCATGACACCATATGAAATATGGAAAGGTAAGAAGCCTAACCTAAAACATCTACATGAGTTTGGAAGCACATGCTTTGTGTTAAATGACGGGAGCACAAAGAAAATTTTATCGAATAATGATAAGTATGATGTTCTCGGATACTCCCACTGATGAAATAAGAACTTCATAAGTTAATATAACAAAAGCCTTCCAGAAAATAGTAATGGAATCAACTAATATTGTTGTCGATGATGAAGGAACCATCTCTACAGTTCATAGATCATATGAACCACGACGACAAAGGGAGCCCCTAAATACCATCCCACTTTCGAGAGAGCGATGCCTGGTAATGATGCAACATCAGGAATAAGCTCAACCACGACCCCACGAGATGCCTCACGATTTGCTGAATCTATCGACCCTATAGATCTTACCCTGAAGCCCCTACGAGGGTTCCAATTGAAAGCATCGACAAGTTGAAATACCATTCAGCGACATGCATTATTGGAGATCGAAAGGAAGGTGTTCGAATGAGAGGTAGCTTTAAAAAAGGTGATTATAGGGAAATGGAGGGACTACACATGCTTCAAGCCTAAATCCGTTGAGACTGAACTTCAAAGGGAAGCTTTGGAAGGCGAATGCGTGGTTGATGGCAATGCAAAGGAAGAACTAAGAAATCAATTCACGAGGAAATGAAGTATAGGATGCAGTACCGATAGCATGGTGTCAACATTATAGGAACAAAATGGATCTTCAAGAACAAATCAGATGAAAACGGGAATATCACTAGAAACAAAGCCCGCTTGGTTGCTCAAGGGCACACTCAAGTGGAGGGAATCAACTTCGATGAGACATTCGCTCTAGAAGCTCGCTTGGAATCAGTTCGTCTCCTCATGGCATTTGCATACAACGCTTGGTCAGGACTCTACCATATGGATGTCAAAAGTGCCTTCTAAATGGGTATAAATGAAGAAGTGTTCATGAAATAGCAGGCTTTGAATATCACTCGCCTGCGTGTCACACCGGATTCACGGGATCGAAGCCAGGAGGTTCGAAGTGTGAGACCATATCTTTGGGACTCTTTACCCGATTTTTTTTTTTAAAGGCAATAAAATTTTGTGGGTATAGCCCACATATTATATGAATCAAAATATTATATATACAAATCAAAAGAAATACCCTGCAGAAGTGGTGTCCGTCAAAATCTAGACACATATAGCCGGTCATTTACTTATACATATCTGAAAACAACTTTACATTCGATTACACATATTTGCAAACGCAGGACCTACTATGATGAACCATTCTTTGGTGTGTTATTGTTGTATGCGGACCTGTCTTCGGTGTCTTCTCACATTACTACCACGGATTAAAAACCCGTGCTAAGCTTTACGCTTAGTGGGAAGCATTTCTTATCTGAGAAACACAAATGTGAGATAACAAAGCAAGAGATATCAAAATCTTTAGGAGTTCATATGCACATATTTACACACATAAATGTTCAACATACAACAAAAAATTAAGCTAATTCGGATCTCTAAATCTGATGCGAACTTATACTTCTAACAATCTTATACTTTTGGGGAATTATACACTTATGGCGAGACTTATCCTTGTTGGATCTTATACTCATAGCACTTGACTGCTTATCGGGTCTTATCACGTATAGCGATCCGGATCTTATACTTATAAGCAGACTTATTCTTATTCGGATCTTATACATATTCAGATCTCGAGGACATATACTTGAATTTAATCGGACTCCATGCCCATCTCAGTAGGATATATATTTATACTTATGTTTATGTCGGACATATACTTATTTGGAGTCTCCCCGAATGACACCCATATCGGAACTTATCACGTGCTTGTCTCGGACTTATACTTTATTTCAATCTCCATGGGATTCTGAGAACTTATGCTTATCTGAGGAGGTATGTCAACGTATTGGTATTTATATGTCTATCTCGGATCTCGTAGGAGTTTACGAGAACTTATACTTATCCTCGGGTTTACACTTGTTCGGATGGTGGAGTGTTCACGAGGAATATTACGGGCATTATCTTGGTATTCTTGAGACTTACCCTTATACGAATTTTAGAGTAAAGTACTCTGAGAGCTTATCTTGGTACTTAGAGTATCTTATACTTGTTCTCTGAGAGAGTGGATCTGGTCTTCTGGAACTTATACTTGCCATTGCGAACTTATTCTTGTAATTCGGATCTTATACGTGTATTCTGAGAACTTATACATGTATTTGGATCTCATTACATGTGATACGGATCTTATCTTATGCGAAGGTACGTAGATCTGATAAGTCGGAACTAATCATAATCGTATCACATACATGGTCAGATCAGACGTATGCAGATGCATATCAGGTATGGACATTAGTCCATAGCAGGTACAGATCATAACAAATACATATAATTATTTTACCATTATGAGAGTACCAGTGGTACTACAGAACTTATACTTATTTTACGGATATGAGAGTACCCTTAGGTACTACTGGACTTATACTTGTTTCTGGAATCACAGTACGTAGGTACCTGCGGACTTATACTTATTCGGCGGATCTCCCGTAGATTCTGAGTTTCTTCTTATCTGGCTTTTATACTTATATCGAGACGTATGTTCATTCGGGACTCACCGTAGGAGTTAAAGGCTTGTCTTATTGAAAACTTATAGTTATAACGAGGCTTATTATCATTACGGACTCGAGTAGGAATTCTGAGGAGCTTGTTCTTATTCAAGACTTATACTTTATATAGAGGCTTATTATCGTCGGGACTCCGTGGGAATTTACAGAGCTTAGTATACAAAGTGCAGTGGAGTGCTTGCAGTTCATTATCTGAGTGTGCGAGTAGATGCTACGAGGACTTATACTTATATTGCGAGTGCGAGGGTACGTGGGTGCTACGAAGTGTCAGGATACAAGAGTACGTAGGTACCCGCAGAACATATCTGGTGCATTTCAGATCTTTACTCTTATTCTTTATTCGGTGTCTTATTATATGCATTGATACGACTACCTAGACGTCATAAGAAATGAGTAGGGTAGCGATGATAAGTACAGAAGGTGATACGAGAACATGAGTGTAGTAGCACCGGTAGAATCTTAGAACCTTTGTTGTCGGGGGCGATGCACACCTTGGCGGGAGTGTCGCTTTTTCCAACGGGATCACCGAACGCCGTCGGGCGTGCTGTTTCACGTAATAGGGTGTCGTAACGCGGGCGGGAGTGTGGGAGACCCGATCAAAGCGTGGTTAGCCGCGCGTTAGAGATCTTAGTGGCACCAGCCGAGTCTTAGGAAGCACCAACGAGGATGCGGGCATCAGCGGGTGTCGGGCACCAGCGGGCGTCCACTCATTCACATTCTTTGGTCTAGGTAGTCGGTGTCATATGTCTTTCAGAACTTATAACCTTTCTTAATCACAATCTATGATCGTGACATTTTATCTTTCATATTCATGTTCAAGATCATATTTCAGTTCGTTTTCATGTTTCATGTCCTATTCAGGTTTCATGCCTATTCCATATGGCATTTCAGATACTTGTACGGTATGATGCCTATCCACACATCATTCAAGTTTTCTTGTCTCTCTATGAATTTATTTCACTTAGAAATTGGAATCATTCAATTGGATCATTGAACTGAGTTATGCATTTTTATGCGAGCTAGTGGAATAGATTTTACAGGGATAGTTTGCAATATTCTTTCCAGTGCCTTGTCTCCATATTTGGCCTTAGTTCTTTGCACTCCTTTAAGATTTAGGTGCTATTGGTTCATCTCAATTGGAATCGCAGTCGAACCTTAGAACTTCAGTTACGTTCAAAGCAGTTAGAACTGCTCTGAGTCGATCGATGCGGGAATTGAGGCATGGCCCACACTTTGAGTGGATTTTAGGACCACTTAAGAGTCCGGGGCTCGCGATGCCTATTTCTATATGGAGTTTGGTTCTACTTGAAGTCTATTTTAACCAAAAACTTGAATCACTCAAATCGGATACGAAATGAGCAAGTTATGGGTAAAATAAGAAAATGGTCGAAAGCAGGGGAAAAAACGAACGGGTGTACCGATGCAGATTCTAATGTGTCTGCAGGTACCGTTAGTAAAATGACGAACAAAGTGTACGATACGGGGCTCAAGGTGTACCAGTACACTTCACCCGAAAATTCCCATAATGTGTATTTTCTCCCATTTTTCCATATTTTTGATGCCCAATTCAACTCTATACTTCATACACACATCAAAACCATTCCATATCCATATTATAACCTCAATTATACTCAAATCTCCCTTCAATGGATTATCTCTTTCTTCAAAACCCTTCATGATTTACTCTCAGGCAACTATAATATGGGTAGCCCATACATAAACCAAACATGATAATTAGTTAGGGTTTATTCTAAGCCACTAACTAAGATTATTCATTGAACTAAATCCATCCTGAGAGGATTTCATATGCTTCTTGTACTTGCTCTTTAAGATTTACCACCTTACTTTCCATAACTATTGGTTTAGGATGAAACCCTAGCAAAACCACTGAGTTTGGGGCGAGATAATAATCATACAAATTCCATATGATCCATACCAAATCTCATAGAATCCATAATCAAGGTTAGTTTCCATACCTTTTTGGCTTGGCTTCTCTTCTTCTCCCCTCTTCTTCTTCTCTTCCTCTTTCTCTTCTTCTCTCCTTCTCCCATCCGTTTTTGAGCTCCCTTCCAAATGGAGACCAATTTTGGTCTTTAAATCAAAAATCTCTTAGGCCTTGTTTGGCTATCAAAAACCCATTTTTGGGTTAAGTTTTCATTTTTGCAACTTAGTCCTTCAATTCATCACTTTTTGCAATTCAAGTTAGGCATAACTCTATTTTAACCCATAGCATTTTCATCTTTTGACTTCTAACCCCTTTTTGGCAAATTACATATTTGCCCTTAAGTATTGTACAATTTCCGGGTTCCTTCGTTTTATTTTCCGAAAATTTCTATTTAACTTTTAATATACCCTAAACAAGTCCGAAAACTACTAGGGTACATTTCGGGGTGTTACACCCTGAGTACATATAAAAGCTAAAGAAGGCGTTCTATGGGCTCAAACAAGCACCTAGGCCTAGTACGAAAGGCTCTCTAACTACCTCGTCAAGAAGGGATACTCTAGAGGGGGAGTTGATCAAACCCTCTTCATAAAACAAATCAATAATGATGTCATTAGAGCACATATTTATGTTGGTGACATAGTGTTTGGTGCAACGTCGCAGCGAATGGTGGATCACTTTGTGGAACACATGAGCTTTGAATTTGAATGAGTTTCTTGAATTGGCCCGGCCTACTTTCCTAGGCCGCCTTGAGTTATGATCCCGAATTAATGGAACATTCATTTCCAAAACCAAATATGCGAGACTTGGTTAAGTTTAATTTGGAATCGACTCACTATCATACACCTGTTAGAACTCATACAAAAATCTCTCGAGACAAAGGTGGAAAGAATGTCGATCAAAAACTATACAGAAGCATGATTGGAAGCCTCCTATGTGTTACAGCAAGTAGAGCAAATTTATGCTACAATGTTGGAATATGTGCTCATTATCAGGCCTATCCCAAGGAGAGTCATCTGAGTGCTGTAAAGAAAATTATCAAATATGTCAATGAAACTACAAAGTTCAGATTGTGGTACTTTCATGACTCCTCTATAACTCTAATGGGGTACTATGATTCTAACTAGGCTGGCAACTATGATGATTGAAAAAGCACCTCGAGTGGGTGTTTCTTTCTTAGAAACAACTTGGTTTCTTGGTGTAGCAAAAAACATAATAGCATATCCCTATCTAAAGCAAAGGCAGAATACATTGCCGCCAGGAGTAGCTATTCGCAACTCATTTGGATGCAAAGCATGCTGAAAGATTACGATGTCTTAAAGGATGTTGTAGCATCAGGTATGACATTATAATGTGATAATCTCAATGCCATCAACATCTCTAAGAATTTTGTGCAGCACTCATGAACCAAGAACATCGACATTCACCATCTTTGTTAAGTCTTCAGCTTCCGAACAAGTCATTAAACTTAAGCACGTTCCACGGTACTTACTAATAATATCTTCACCAAGGGACTAGATGCTTCACGGTTTGAAACCCTTACCGCACCTGGGGATGTGTCTGATAATGGCACTGAGCCAAGGCTTCCAAAGTGTATGAAAAAAAAAAACAACAACAAAGATTGCTTTCAGCCACAGAGTTGTTCCCTTACTGGTGTCTTGTGTCTCTCACCCCATCGCATCTGAGGGCTCGAAAGCAACCAGAATATCTCGAAAAGCGGGACGGTGAGGCGCGTGCCACTCTCTGATGTGATTTGTTGTTTGCTACACAGTTACTAACCCATAACAACTTCCGCCCCTTGTGTTTGGCTATCTTCATACCATGTTTGACAACTTTCCTTTGAAGTGAACCTTTCTACCCTAATTCCTCTTCACAGTTGTTCTCACTCTAACTATGGTTTCCACTCGTTCGGGATGACTAAGAAATTGAAAAGACAAATCATAATCTTTCTTACATGGTACCGAGGGTATCTGGGAACTAACATTTTTATAAAGAATTTGAAAAGTGAATGTTGTTGTTTGCCTCACGTGTTGACTAAACTAAGTGCTACGGCATGGCAGTCTGTCTTTTTTTTTGGGACATCTTCTGCAATGGATAGCCTGATCTTGCAGCTCATCTCTTGGTGAACTCATGCTTTGGGACCATGCTTCCTTTGCATATCTTCTGGCTCAAACCAGACCTGAGTGTGATCGTCAGCTGGCATACATCTAAGCTTGAAACTTATTGCCTCACGGAAAGGTTGGGCGCTAAAGTCTGGACATTAGGTGACTCACTCCATCTTTGTGTTGATCGACTCTGTTTGTTTGGTTTTTGGATTTGGAGCTTTATGCCTTCTTTTGGCCTTCTTTGGCGAAAGGGAGATAATTTGGTATGTGGACATAATTCTGCACCTCAGGGTTCTCTTCTTTTGATGTGTGGTGTGTCTTTGTTTCTCTGTTCAATATGGCATCCTACTTCTGCAGTGGTTGTGGATGATGGTTATTTTGCGCTATCTCTGTGGATTCTGCTGTGTTTTTCGATATAGATTATCTACATATGGTTCCCTGCACATGTTTTGTATGGTTGTGGATGGTTAGTTTATGGGTAATTATATTCTTGGCAATCCCGAATTTTGTGCACATTAAAGTATGCCCGGGAGGTGTTGGAAGTATCATTAATGAAAACCACCATTAAAAACCGTCATGAGTGCCTTACCCTGTTGGCACCAGCGGATCAATCGCCGGCGTTATGTCTATCTCATATATGACTACAGAGTTATGTGTCTTTATTCTAGCAGTGGGAAAGATGGTTCTGTGGCTGAACATCAGCTGTTTGGAAGATAATGGATTAGGCAAAGGGTCAGGAGGATCACAGTAGTATTTCTACACAAGTTGGTGGAAGATATAAAGGGTGGAATTTAAGCGTTAATTCAGGTTAGCCATGAAATATGGAAATGAGTCGCACCTATTTGAAGAGTCGGATTGGAAAGGTTGTATGTTGACGAGTAGCAGGAGGTCATATATTATGTCCTATCCCATATGGGAAGGAAACCCCGATGATGATTCTGCGAACACATAAAATGGCTTTTTGGAAGGTTGAGGATTTGGCTAATGGCAGGGATTAGCATCCACCTATCAGCTAAATACTAGGGAGAAAGAGGGCGCTGGGATCTTGATTAAGCACACAACATGAGGTCTTCACGGGCATGTTTGAGAAAAGTGGCCGCAGTGCACTCAGATGTGGGCGTCTTGCAACACTCCACCCGGGATGGAGTAGTTGGACATCGTGAGACCGGATGGTACAGGAAATAAAGGAGCTTGTTCAATGTTTCTCACACGAATGGTTAAGGACAAGACAATTGAGAAGGGGGGTGCTGTCTCACTAGTCTAACTATGAAACTGGGGTGAAATAGTGAAACACCACTTACATTTGTGTGCTTGATCCCACGGACGTGGCGATTTCGACATTGTAGCCGTCCCTTTCTCCCTTTATGTGTTTGTGTGTGTGCATAATCTTTCATCTAACCTCTTATCTTAATAATTTGCACTATAAATCCTTCCTACACATTACAAAGAAAGTTAGCTGTTTCATTATACGATTGCCGCCTCAGTTTAGTACTATTTCGTGAACAATGTAACACCATGATCTCATTTGTTTCATATCTGTCTTGTAAGTAGTGCATCAGATGAGATAATGTGATTAGCAGGGCATACCAATTCATTTTGATGCCTACGAGATTACCTCAGTACAGAAGGGATATGTCTTCAAGAATAAACAATTAAATGAGATCAAATTTAAAAGAATAAAAAAAAGAACAGTCAAATCAGAAATGAAAATGGAGGAGAAAAAGAAAAAGCTGCCCTAATATAAGCACTGCAATGAAGAATCAATTTGTAGCTTTGATTTAGAGCTACAGAAAAAGCAAAATGGAAAGATGAGCCCCAAAAATTCTTGCACTTACTCATTTTAAAACTAAAATTTGATTTCTTTTTCTTTCCTCTATTTCACGGCAACCAACGAAAATGCAGGAGAGAGATCAAGGAGGGAGGAGATGGGATGAGGCATGGGTCGAAGGAGAAGATCTCTACCAATTGCTTGGTAGACCTTGTAAATCCTGAGTTGCTTCAACCCAATGGCTGCTTTAAATATATTTCATATATCTAATCTTTGTTTGTACGGTTTTTAAGATAGATAAGGAAGTTAAGTGCAAGGGCTCGTAATGGTAGTTGAGGGTTTGAAACCTCACGGGCATTGTTGCGATAACTTTTGTCGGGATCTTGTTCCCGGTGCAGGGTAAAAGTCGGGGTTTAAGGGCATCTGTCCAGATTTGTTTGTAACTCCACAAGAGTGAGAATTATAAAGGTGAGGGCAATGAGTAATTCTACCTGTTGTCACATCATCCATGAGTTGTGAGGGTGTTTTCTGATAAATCACTTTTTCATGTATAGCATCATGAGAGACCATTTTGTGTGAGCAAGGCATCCGCACCAAAGAGGTAGGAAACATTCAGCTGTTGAGCTGCCATGTGGCCTGTCAAATCATGACGAAAAAGCTTTTTTGATAGTTTGTGGTCTGCATGAATGTTAGAAGAGAGTGAGACGACCTCAAATTTGAAACTTGTCCCATTGTCGCTTTGGCAGCATCTAGCTCACGGAGGAATTTAAAGTTTGAGGATGCAGGTGTTACTCTGTGTAACACAATTATTTCTTATGTTTTAGCTTTTATGAATTTCTTGAATTCGGCGGCCTGTAGTATTCAATGGTTGAAATACCCACCCAAAGGCTTAATAAATAAATAAGAATAGGTCAGCATCCTACTCTTGCCTCAGTTCAGGTCATCTCCTGTCGAAAAATGGGGGAGAGGGGAGAAAGTGACAACAATAGAATGGACGAAACTTCATCCATAACTCAACGCACAAAGGGAAAAACACTGAATTGTGTGAAGCTAATATGCAGAATAATTTTATACAAAGTTTTTTTTGGCAAGTTCTGGTATTGAGTTTATAATGCTCCCACCATACCGAGCTATGTTTTTATTTTTCTACTAATTCGTCAGGGTGGACATGGTGATAACTTCAGCAGGGTGAGGAGGAGTGTGACCTTGAAATTTTCTATGGAGGACACCCAAGTGGACTACAAGTAGTAGTATATGTCAAGTAATGTCTTTTAAATTTTGGTGTTACTTCCGAAAATGGGGTGGCACAGGTTTATGGACCCAGGTGAAAAACCAAAATGTTTTAGATTGCAAGAGTTTAGCTATTAAAGAACAGGATAAATCAAATACAGCTCCACTTGTGAGATTCAAGTTATATTATATCATAACAAACTTCATTAATGAATCATGATTTACTAAGATAAATCATGCTAAACTATCATTTTAAATATAAAAATACCAAAAGTATAAAGCTAAAATTATGACTTAAAATGTATGGAACACATGACAGCCTTAAAACACAATATTAAGGCATTCATCAACTCTTTTATAATTCTAATCAAAAACTTACAAGGATCTTTGGAACAATTCTCAAAAGTCCCCATAAAAAAGCAAAAAGTGAGAACTTCTTGAAATTTAAGATTTCTGTAACTATCTTTTTCACATTAATTAGGTTAGTTTGTTGAGGAAATTCACGAGGAAGCAAAATAGTACAGAAATTTTAGCACGCGGTCACGGTGGTGAATTGATTCGTGCGAAATGTACGAAGACAATATTAATTCCCAAAAGGGTAATCATAGAACTGATTTTAAAACCTTGAACAGGGATATACACCAATGGCAAAGTTAGTCATCCCAGTTCCTGGGTAAGCTTGTGCGAGCACCACAATGTGGCTTGATTGGCGGTTGTATGTTTCTTGCTGTTGTTTCTTGAGCTTTTAATCTGATTTTGAGTAGATGTGTTCAGTTAAAACAAGTTAGAGCTTCCATTTGAGAATAAAATGTTGATAACTGTTCAAAGTAGTTTGCTTCGAATTTACTCTGCGTCAATTCATAAACGATGTTGACTTTTGAAGGCCTATAATATGTTATATAAAGACATGAGTTTTGGGTTATATTAACATGAGGATCGTCGGTGATTCTAAACCAAGGGGCCCAGCATTTTCCCGCGGCGGGCGAGTGATGCAACTGATTATAATGCAAATGGGATCATCAAAGTATGATAAAGGGAAAGGTAGCCATGATGTGCCTCATCAGCTGCAAATATTTTTATAATCAAAAAAAAGAAAGAGGAACATAAAAACAGGAAATGGGACTAAATCACAGTGAGTTGAACCAACCAATTCGTTGGGCATTTCAACAAATAGTTTTTGGAAATTCAAAAATATTTTCAAAAACTAGGAACTTCTTTGCGGTCGCATCATATGCTGAAAACAGCCTTCCACTAACCTTAGTAAGATGTGCGAGAACTATTATTATCATTATTGACCTAAGCGAAAGAGAAAAACTGACAAAATGGTCTTGGGGCTTTTTGAGGCGTGTGCCAGTGAAGCTCTCACCAAGCGTTAAATCCTCCTTAACTCTGATGTTTTGAAGCTACTATGCTCGGCATCTCAGCAGGTCAAGCTCCTTACATATTATGGGAGCGGGGCGCGTCAAGCTCAGCATTTCCCATATTTGACTCTCTGACTTTCTTGAAGTTGGGTGGCTCTCTAGATTAAGGCTCTAAATAATATAATTTTTTTTACGATAAGCATGGCATTGCAGTAATCTTCTTTGGCGTGACAATTTTTCGGGTTTCAACTTTGTAATTTACCATGGTTCCTCTTTTTTGGTTTCGTGTTTACATTTTTTTTACAATGTTTATGTTTTTAACCTTTAAAGTTTGCTCCTTTTGATCAACGATTAAATTTTGATGAAACGATTTTTTTTTTCTTTGATATACAGCGGTAATATTTTTAAAAAAACTTTGCTGTAAGGATTGTTTTCCTCTATCACATGTTCCTACAAAATAAATGTTTCCCCACTCTTATAAATTCATAGTTCTTTTATTTTATTTTATTTTTCATATTTATCGTGAATTTTCAAAGCGGTGATTGACAGTATACTAATCACTTCTACTTCAGGAGGTCAGTACCGACGACAATCTCTGCGGGTGATTCACGGTGCCCTGGTCATTTGTCACACAGTGTCAAGTTCTATCCAGCAAGGCGCCATCCACCAACGAACAGCTCAGGCTTGCCGTTTACTATTGAAGAACGATCTCTGTATCTGCCGAAACCAATGATGGCGCTGGATGGGTGCATGGAAATGAGCGAAGTGGGAGAGATATTGGGATCGAGTTGGCGGAGTCCTTTCCTTATTTTCCCGAGGAATTCAATTCAGCAGTAATGGCGGAGTTCGATCGCGCTAGTTGAATTGACGGAATTCAAACGTGATGAATAAATTTTAACGATTACTTTGCTGAAATAAGTCCGAGAACAACAAAGTGGGTGGAATGAGCAGAACGAATTATTACATGAAATTTTCGCTTCTGCATGTTTGTGCTATATTTATCATTATGTTTTGTTTATGGCATATTTTAAAGTTTATAATTGTTTGTTTATGAGTCTTTGACATTGGAATTGGCCATGAGCAATTACGGTCATGCCGCTAATTTTTACATTGGAAGTACAGCATGATTAAACACCATCCGAAGTGGATGATGGATGGCGCTCTAAAGAGTAAAAAGCGGAAAGAGTGCAGGTGCAGTGTTTCCATGCACTCAGTTAAAACTAATGTCGGGGAAACGATGATGCAAAGAGTAGGAACAGGTACCACCTCAGGAGGGCAGCCGTAGGAAGGCTAGCAAGGCACAAACAACAAAGGGCAAAGAAAAAGATGAAAATATCCTTAGGCATTCGTTTAAAGAAATTCATTTAAGTACGAGCAAAATGGATAAAGAACGAGAACTATATTTGGCCGGTTCTTTCTGAGGGAGGAAAAGATAGCGAGAGAAATTTCTCGTAAAACTAGCGAGAAAAGATGAAAGACTTGTTTTGAGCAGAGAAACTTCGATTAAATACGACGTCTGAAGATGAGAAGATAATGGTCGTTGATATTACTAAATTAAGTTATCCGAAGCAACATATTATGAGAGCCTTAAGGAAAGAAATCATTGAAGCAAGCTTACAAAGGCGCGTTAGTGAACATCGTAACAACATTAAATTTCTTTGTAATTTATTGTAATACCATTATGCAGGTGTTTAATGAAATTTCTCTTGTCCTCCTTGAGATTTACCTGATGTTCCGCAAAGATCTTATTGGAATTGACAATGAGATTTTTGTTTACGATGTCATAATGTGTTTTTGAATTGCGCCAATTAGGTGTATGCATGTGAAGTGATATGAACTTTTCATCAATTGCATCGCCCGAGTGAAATCTGGCTAGCATCTGCGCTCATCCTCCAGCGTCATGTGATTTTAATGTGCTGTCATAATATTTTTGAGAACTTTACGATCCCTAGCGAGTACAGTCCACGTCTGATTGCAAAAGCATTTGAAGGACTCCTGTGCTCGCTCGACATCTTTTCTTGCCGACTCTTGTTCTTTGCAAAAATTTTTCTTCTTATTTCCCGTGGACATGGAATTGTTTCTACCCAAATGTTGACCATGACGGATATATGCACCATGGCAAAGATAATATCCGTCGATATGTTCATGACCATTAAGCGAATAATAAATTGGCGAAGAACACGTCGCCGACTAGCTCGATAAACAGTGAATCATTCAAGCATTAATGTGGCGAGATGCAATGGCTTTGAAACGTGCCATATCCAAAGATCATATGAAGCCCGCAGACTTTGAATATCGTTTGTTCATGAATAGGCCAGAATACATACCACCATGCCATCTTTGTTGGATAATTCTTCTGTTTCGTACATCGCGATCAAGCGCTCTAACATACCGGGAAACACGAGTTGCCGGTGCTTAGCAATCTGGCGATATCATTGTGTTGGTGATCTCAAATGTTCATCCCGGATCTGACAACTCTTTAATGAACCTTTTAAAGAACTCTCTATGGCGCGTTATACGATCCAGGTATGTGTGGCAGTCATCCAGCTGAGATCTGGCAGGTACTCAAGCATCTCAATCTTTGGTATTGACTTAGAATGGAGGATGACAACAACTCGGCGGCATCCCTCTTTTGGACAAAGTATGGATCATATACTGTCGGGATTAGATTCGAAAAAAAGAGAGGGCGATTCATTTGAAACCTCCTACGAAATAGATGAGGGTATACGAGACGATACGACAAAATAATCAAGTGCAAAGTCTTTCTATTTACCTTGAACTCTATTAGTTGAATGATAGCGTGCCACTGATGAGCCATGGCTGTTATTTTACTTCGTCTAACTGCTTCTTCTTGTTCTTCTTCACATGCCATTGTTGCTAACATTGCGGCTGCGGCTTGATTTCTGGAGTTGTCATCCATGAGGAACAAATTTCATATGTAATTTCGAGACATTTTTACTAGTTTGGAAAAATAGTAGAATAATAGTTGAGGAAATTTGAGGAATGAGGAAAATAAGTGAGTTCTTTAAGGACAAATATGATCGTTATGATATAGTACATTAAAATATATATTTTAATATAAAAAATTAATAAAATATTAATGTCTTAATAAGTAGGGGCATAAGTTTGAGCTTATTTTGAAAAGGTAGCTCTAAAATAGATTACAACTTCAGTACCCAGCTACGTAAAAATAGAGCACATAGTTTAGATTGCTCTAAGGTGGTAGTATATGCAACTACTAGATCATTTTGTAAAAGCAAGGGTATTTATTGAGCCAAAAAGAAATTGATCAACAATCAACAATAGCCAATAAATACATTACAAACTAAAAACTTTAATTGTGGAAGGAAGAGTATCATTCACTTAGTCTATGATCCATAAGCTGCCTTACGACTTGGATCAAGAATTATTTGTTGTCATTTATGTACAAATACATTAGGGATGAGATCAAAGAAAAGTTAGAATTGAAGATTGCCTTTCCTTCTCCCCCAAGTGTATTCTACCAAAAACCCTTGTTATTTAAATTCTAGGTTCCTATTTACTTATAAGTGAGAACTCAATTAGGGCTAAAATAGGAGCACCCAAAGCAAGGGAATGGGCCATGGGCAGTAGCTAGTTAATATTAAATCATCGATAAATGACCCATAATTAAAGCATGCTTGATGCACAATTAAAATTGTAATATGATTTTGTGCATCCATAATTAATAAATTAATCTAACATTCTCCACTTGGACAAGCATAATCATAATTAGTATTTCTGTCGTTACATGGGTGCATCAATCATACATACAAATTAGCATACATCAGAGGTGCATAAATCATACAAAATCAAAGTGCTACTAATCAAAATCATAACTCAAATGCTTCCAACAAGAGACTTTGTAAACCATAACAGTTATATGCAGCATGAGTGAGAGGGGATGTAAATGCATATATATTAATGGAGCACTAATGAAAAACATTACAGAAGCTAAATAAGGTATTGGGTTAATAGAAAGAAAACATGTTTTGTCTTAAATGATTAAAGATGACGTAAAGAAACTGAGATCGTGATGGCGTCAGGAATGTGCATGTAATCATGAAAGTACTTGGGCTTTCTTTTCTGAGTGCATGAAAGAGATCAAAGGCTCATTCAGCCAGGGATGTTCTGTGGATCCTATTTGATCTCCCAAATACAAATTGATTGATGGTTTCATTAGACACGATAAATGACCTTTGATTGATTAGTTAGCCTAAACATGTTTGTCAGTGGGCGGTGTTAACCAAGCTAAGTGAGGAATATTGTGGGCTTTCATCTTAACTTTTCTCTTAGAATGGGACTACGTCATTATTGGTGGATGGTATATGGTGATTTCTAAGAGAGAGATGACTCTGGAGTTCATCGCCCTGGCTCTGATTTAGTGATCAAGTGAATTAGAACTGGGCCTGAGCTGAAATGGGTTCTCTGACCTTCACGTGGTCATTACAACCTCCATGACACACTTGCTGTCTTCATACTCATAGTGAAGAGGTACAGTGAGTGTCATCATGGATGAATTTGCTTTTCCTGTTCCTCGGTGTCATGAGATCTTCTGACAGGAAATAGGCTTTTATCATGCATCATTGCGTGGCACTGCATGATCGAGATGAACTGGAAGCCAACCACCCTCAGAGTGTAGGTATGCGATAATAATAGGCATGAATCCTTTGTACTGAAGATACACCAGCTTTCTTAACAGCTGGTGGCTTTACTTTAGAATGGCTCAATGCATTACCCCAGCTTTGTGACAGACAAAAATCGTATCTAGGTGTTGCCTTAGTATCATCGAAGCCTGAGTGGAAGGAGTCTAAGACACTTTCTGGGCAATCTCTCTCAATATCATTATGGGATATTAGTTCCTTTTTGGAAAATCTCTGTCCTTTGGTGGTGTGCCCTTGAAGGCAACATGGGTGCGTATTGACATTTTGGAGCCAGTTGACTTATAATAGTTGATGTCCAGAATGTTTGACCTCTTGGAATACCCTTCGGGTGATCTGCCAAAGCATCTGCGTGCCAGGACATAAGAAGATGGCTTTGAAGGATCGCCGGGATCAGACCAATAATGTAATGGGCTTTGTCTTTTCGACTCTGGGGTGGTACATCATTAATTTTATGTTCAGCTATCATCACATGTCCGACTAAGGGGCTTATCTTGTTTGGCTACTTCAACATGTCCTCTTTGTGCATTGATCGTGATGTTGCTCGCCAGAAAACCATTGGCGGTGACAGCTTCAAATGGGCTTCCAGATACCAGCTACGGAACCTTTAGATATAAATAATTACTTAGTTTTACCATGATTTTCTGTACCAGCTATCAGGACAAGTGGTTCTTGGGACAGTTTTGAACATCTTAAACTAGTCCTCTATTCCAAAGTGATACTGCCTCTCATCATCATCTTAACTCCAGTCAAAATGGCCACTATGGCCATAATAATGTGAGAGAATCTTTGAGCTAATTTTTCTGAGGAATAGTTTTATTAAATTGATACCTTTTATTCTTCATAAACGCCAGCCACCTGTCTTTATACTTTACCTGTCCCTTAACATCACTCACGGTCTTGGGTACCCATTTGCCCGATGTGATTACATAACTATCTAGAAAATCTACCAAGCTCCACACTTTGTTCTATGACATGAATTATCTCTGTTTTCGTGTCGATCTGAAAAGATTGGGACTAATGTGTAGCACTTTACTGTAGGTAGAGCGGGATCTGGCTCACATCACTAGCGAGGGACGGGCAGGATATCCTCCGGGGCTGGGTGGTCCCGCGTGAAGTCAGTACGATCCTATGGAATATCCAGTGGACCCCCACTTTAAGAAAAGAAGGTAAACCATTGCATTAATATAATACTCAAATATATTAAAAAGATCACAATAGCTCGAATCCGGCCAGACCTATCTTATTGTAGGTCATAACCTGGCTACACATAATAAAGACTCATATGAGTTCAATGTCTACTAAAATCGAGCATTAAGGTATTTGAGAATTTGAGAATTTACAAATGAAAATAAATGATCAATCGAATAAAAGAACATATAGATAAGATAGATCTTTGGGTTGTGAAGTGATGCGAAGGCGGCGCGAGGAGTGGGTCTCCTGCAGACTACTGGACCTAAGGGAACGGTTTACAATCGCATTAAGATAAAAGTCTCGGTGGTGGCGTACAAGGAAAATAATGTTTTATTTTCGAAAATTCCTCTCCCGAACCTGCGTCCCTCTTTGCAAGGTTCCCCATTTAAATCATTTCACGAAACCCAAACATACCCCAGTCAACTTCAATATTGATCATAAAAGCAAAAAATTTAAATAAAATTATTATTAAGAAGATTATAACCTGAATTTATTCACAACATAAAAATTAGCATAATATATGAAGCATCATGTGGTAAAAATAATCATGAAGATCTGATAACCATAAATATTAAAATCAGTTATAGCTGCCTGAGAAACAACAATGCTATACCATATACCATCATAGCCGTAGGATGCGCCTCGACCTCGGCATGAAAGATATCGTGGTAATAATAATAACTACCGTCGGATGAGGCGAGCTCACGGCGTGAGTAATATGTAACCCAGATTGGATGAAGCTACCCTCACGACATGTTGGCAAACCTATTATGTAGTCGGGTGGCTTAGATGCATGACGTGGAAATAATATATAACGTTGGATGAAACCAACCTCCGCGACAATAGCATTGACGAAGCGATATCTTGTAATATAAATATTGAATCGAACCTACGGTACCATTTGAATTAAAATCAACTTATAACAACTCAACACCGGTATCGCGCCTCACGTATACCTTTCAGCGATCTTGTTGTATTATAATCGTTTCACAAAATCTCAAAATCAATTTACAGTCAGCCAAATTTTCAAGTGGTTTAAACCTCGTCCCATATGCAAGTTTAAATACCACAAATTTATCCATGAACTCATTGGTACCAAATGGCCAAAATATTGACAAAATTCACATGAAATGATAACTTGAATTATATCAAGCAGAGATAATTATATTTATGCATAACCAACATTAGATAAAATATAATATATAAAATTTACACCACATTTATATCCTGATAATACCCTCAATCATTTAAATCATAAAACACTCTGAGACTACGGATGCTGATCTTGTTCCTACGAGGATCGTCTCGAAACTTAGAGTGCTTGTAATATAAAAATACTAATTTAAGGGCTCCAATAACTGGCTTGAAGACATTGGGTTGGAAATGTCTTAGAATAGTTTTCGAAGCTATGAGCATCTAAATTGGACTCGAGCCAGGATCAGTCTCTGGTGTCACTTTATAGACCCGTTACTTTGAGAGTGAGGGCTTTTTGGATGTTTTTCGAGTCAGACCTCGATGATGCCAAAAATGTCAATTTATGTCCATGTTTCCGTTTTCTAAATTTGACCAGTTGATTCCCAGTTTGGGTCCAAACTTTTGGTAGTACACTGATGACCCAAGGTGAAGCAACCAGCGACGTCCAGGTACAGGCACCATGTCGCGGGAAGACCAGTAAAGAACCTGACGATACCCTTACAGCGGTCCAAGGGTGTTATGTTGCTTGAAAAAATGGTCGTGTTGACCAAACTTCCTTTCATGTATCGCTCAAAGCGGTGAGGAGTGCAGACCTGTGAGAATGAGTTGGAGGGTCCACATCGAGGGGAGAAGTATGCGGGTCAGGCACGGAATGGCGAAAAAAGAAGCAGCGACCCACATTGGTGTACGTCATGATTCATGAGCGATCTGGAGGCGCGTCAGTAGCGATTAGCCTTGAGAGGGTGGCGGCAAAGTTGCTGCGCGCTCAACACCCTCCTGGCGGTCTGGTAGTACCGCAAGGTGGTGGCGATCTGTCGCGCCCAAAACCGATTAGCCGCGGTGAAGCTTGACCCGATTAAAGTCTGGTCTTGAGGAGTTTTTCTAGTTTTGGGCTGAATAAGTGTTTTGACTGAGTTTCCCCAACGTAAAACGGGTTTACTCTCATTGCCTAGGTCGTTTTGGGAATTACTTTGAGAACGACCTTGGACATTGATGAAGCCCACTATATTGTTCACGAGGATTACTTAACATACGTAGTCGGATTTGGCGTTGACAGATCTATGAACTTCGTGTATCGGCCGAGCTCACAGTAATTGTCTTAGTCAACCAAATTGTTCATCATGAAAAAGTCGGCTTCGGGCCTACATTGGTGTTAACTTGGTCAAACTTGATCAAACTTGGTCAAGCGTGTTAAAAACATGTATTATTTAGTGCGGGTCGTTTACATCGCTACCCACATCATGTACTCCATGCTCTATAAGTGAACAATGCCAAGTATCTAAAATTGCAAGCTATAATTCTCTTTGACCTCCTCGAGGGTATATCATGGGATTAAAAATACGAGGCTACTGGAGTGCAGATCTAGAGACTGGATCTTGCATCCTCAGGTCAGTTCATTATCGGAGTGGCTGCTGGCTGGTAAGTGAAGCAGCAATTTGAGATTGGACGGGAAGCAATAGGTACATAAATAAAAACTAGGTGTTCTTTGAACACAATTTCTCTTGGCCCTTGGCTTATACTAGTATCATCCTCGAAATAGATGGCTGGAGTCTGGCACCAGTCACTACGGTGGTGTGTGGCCGGGACGGCGTAAAACCTAGAACTATTGGTCCCACGTGGCAATGTACCCAGCTGGTGGTTTTGGATCAAGTTCTTAGATGTGTTGCGGGTGTCACCTCTCACTTCCACTTTGTAGTGAGCATGAAAGTGACCAGTAACCGTGACCATAGCATAGAGTGCAGGGCGAAACTTTAGGCATGGTTCAAAATATGAAGCTGATTTCAAAGTTTCACCTACCATAATTTTTCGGGTAGTAAGGGTATGACATTTTGCGCATATCAAAGCGTAGCGGAGTTCATCTCTCTTAATCCCATTATTGAGGGAAAGCGGTTACGACTGTATATCAAGCATCAATGTACAACGTTGAAGGTACTTTGGAAGTAGTCGGGGTTGCGTCGGAAGTCTTATCATATCTACCATAATTCTATGCACCTCGTCATAATGAACGCACGATCGTGGCACCCACTTGTTGGTGGAGAAATCAACTTGCTTTAAAGCCGAAGAGTCAAACTTCTCACAATGAACTAGACCATTCTAGCGGGAATAATCATCAGCGAACATGATAAAAATATTTGTACCACTTATAGGAAGTGAATGGCCCGAGAAATATGTATGAATAACTTGAACGGCGATTGCATCTGCAGCTCAGTGTGGCGTTCTAATCGCTGGTGATCAGGTTTATCCTTGATACAATCTACATGTATCCAATATCGAAATAAAGATCGAAAGTATCTATCCGCGAAATTAATCTCTCCATTCTCTTTCTGAAATGCTGACCCGGCAACGATTGTTGCGTACGAAGACGAACAATTCCGATCAAAACGCGGATTTGATAGCGGTGTGTGCGATAGGAGAAATCGAAAACGGCTGCTTACAAGCTCACAGCCGCGAATTCCGCGGTGTTCAAACTTAATCAATAAAGTCTTAGTGCAAATTAACTTTTCCGGTTCAAAGAAAGTATATCAAGTCTATCAATGGTAATGAAACAATATCCGTTTCTACTGACTGGAGTGTAATTTCCCGGGGTAGCGCTAAGTACGCGTCAACGCTCCGAAAAGGCGACTTTGGACTTTTGTGCAGTCTCATTAACGCGTGCCGCCGGCTAGGGTTGGACTCTACCTTTAACCATCATCACATGCATATTAGAATGAGATATTGTACCACTATCTGCGCCACTGATATTATAAGGCACATCAGCTGACGTTTGGTTCAGAAACTGAAGTATTTACTGATGATTACCTTTAC
Source organism: Tetrastigma voinierianum (assembly GCA_016808115.1). NCBI lineage: Eukaryota > Viridiplantae > Streptophyta > Magnoliopsida > Vitales > Vitaceae > Tetrastigma > Tetrastigma voinierianum. The sequence continues at coordinate 286,097 of JAEQBH010001074.1, read as the reverse complement.
CCTTGCGACGACCAGCCAGCTACTGCAATCTATCTTTTTATGCCTAAACTGGCGCCAGTTATGTTTTCATGTAACTCAATTCAGCAGGGCATTGAAATCGAGGCACGTTCTTGCCGTACTTGTATTGCAAGGCACCAATTTTCAACTGTGAATAAGAAACTGTTGCAGTTGGCGCAGTGTAAGGATACTTTCCTCATTTCGACCAACACATGGGACATCTAACTGATAGAAGTATAAAGAAAGCGTCGTGTTTGGCACGCTTATTGTACATGACGCCGTATTTTAACCGCGAAAGGCTTACGTTGATTTGGTATTCATGCGTTGAATTGATGCCAGATCTTTAATCAATTAATGAGTCATGATACACCGCCGCAACGCAAAAAGAAATCATGATGGGATCATGATAATAAGATTCTATCATGTGTAGTATGTTTGTGTCCCTAAATTATCCACTAAATGCGGGATCGGCAAGGCCCCGGTTGTTGTTGATTGAGGACCAGAACTACTTATGTCCTACTCCTTGGGTTGGATCAGTAGTAGAAGGATCGCCTCATTTATTGATCATGAGTGTTAGAGTTGGCATCGTGGATCTGCTTTAGGTACAGCTGAAGTATTACATCGAACCTATATTGAGATGGTCATGGATCATCTATTTAAAATATGTTGGGTGTGCGCGTAACAATAGTGTAATCCGCCGGAGCTTGAGGTGCATAAGGAGTCATCTTCAGAATCTGCGATCTTTGACCCCACTTTGACCTCAATCCGTGGGGCTTTAGATGAGGATTGGGTGCAGAGTTGTGAGGTGTTCAAAGGTAATTGAGCAATATAAAAGAATTTTCCTCCCCAATAAGAGGAGAGAGTATACCTGACTGCCATGAATGAAAAGCTGCTGGGAATACGGCGAAAGTGAAAATGCCCTAAGGAGTGTCTTCAAGTGTGCATAAAGATTGGTAGTGGATCACAATACAAGATAAAATATCACTTGGGCCTAAGTGTGGCATAGCCAGATCTGGGACTGCAGTTATTCCATGCTTTCCCAGACAGAGGCGGGGTTTGGATTGCATTGAGAAAAAGGGCAATTGCACGGTATTGTCTATAGAAAGTTTCCTGCAGTCATGCGAAGCTGGCCTATCTGATCAGTGGGGGTAGCTGGGTAATAATTACTAGATTACCAAAATCTTGACTTGCTTAATTGATAGTTGAATCGGTGGCCAACATAGCAGGAAACCTAATAGGTCACACACCCAGAAAGAGTGTGGGCGATATGAACGGTTGGATTATGAATCGAATGAAGTGAAATTCTCAGCGAGAATGAAATATCACAGAGTTAAGTGAATTACGGGACAAGCCTCATAAAGAGATAATAGGCTTTGAGCATACCTTGGCTTAGGGCGTGTGGGAACTTAATCACTTAACTGCATTGGGATCAGTGTGTCTATAATCACTTGAGTAGGGGCATTTGGTCATTTAACATGATGGGGGGGGGGGGTTTCTAAATAGAGTGCTTTGCAGAGGCCTAATGAGAGGATGTGACCTTTTGAGAGAAAGGAGTTCGAGGAAAAAGCCAAACTTGCTGCTCTATCCCTCGAAAGTGTTAGAGATTAAGGGCTGGGGTTTTTTGGCTTCCTTTTCGGATCGGGCGGCGTAACATCAGGACCTTTTGGACAGTTTTTTGCTTGGGGTTATCGACCCCACTCTTCAGCCGGCCGGATGGTTGAAGCGAACCTGGGACTTGGTTTCTCTTGGGTCTAAAGCTGCTTGCTGACCACCCCAAACTGGTTTCGGTGGGCAGCAGGGTAATCTGCACACCCTTCTCTTTGTTGTAGAGACGATTTGGTATACTGGGGGTGCCGGATTACAGGTTTTGTTTGGGTTTTTTTATTTGCTACACCCCGGCCAGTGTTGCCACCAACGTTATACCAAATACAGCCACTGGATCTTCCGCTTCTTATCCTCATCCTCATAGTAGAGGATGCCAGCGGGTCATCTCAATGGTTTGTTGCTCCTTGTAAGCATTATAATTGGATCTATCTTTATCAAGCGCTACGAAGAAAAGTCACGCGATCCGTAAACGGCTGTGCCAGTTCTGACCATACCAATGGTCTTAATCTTGTTGTAACGGCTAACATTTTATCAATGTGTCTCGTACCGCGTCGCATCATACTCAAGTGGGTGAAGAGTGAGCTGGGGACCTTTTATGTTGGCAGTCTTTTAACTTGTCCAAGAACTCTTTTGCGTTCTTGATCTTAGGAATGCTTTCATAAATAGAGTCCTCATCTTGATTTCCACATGATCATCCATTCCACAGCTGACCAAGTCCCGATCCCTCGAGTTTTTCTTCTTTGCGAGAACTCTGGCAGTGGGTTTTGGAGGGAGGCACAACAGCAAGTTCATTTTGTGTGATCATTATATTTGAGAGATTTACAACTCATTGGCATGAGTGAGTGCATTCAAAGTTTCATGATGGCGCCAGGCGGGGAAAGCTCAAAGAAATTTGAAGTAAGCAATGAAATGTCATAAATGCATGTAAAATAAGGGCATGCAAATTGCTCTATTCTCTTTGAAGACATCAAATGACTTGTAAAAGTGAAGTTCTTTAAATCTTAGAGTCACAAATACAAAATATTCATACATAAGTAAGAGCTGCACGGTAAGATCTGGCTTGAGTAGTGAATTTTCTTTACCAATAGGGTAGTGGTATGGTTTGCTGATATGGTAGAATATAACTGCACCAAACTAAACATTCTACAATAATAAGAGTCATCGATGTAACTTCACCTATTAGTATGAATCTACAAGAAGAATTAGTGTACTTATCTGAGAGAAAAATTGGTTGCAGCATCCATTTAAAAAATCATTATCTCTCTTGTTCATTTGAGGAAGTGAAGTTCATAAGTATTAAATAATACTAACAATTTTTAAGTCTATAGTAGCATTCAAATCGCATTCACCAATAACAGTGCTATAGTAATCACAAATAACACCAACATAGGTACCTTCCAAAAGCAATGTAAGCGATCGCAAAAATATTTGCGAAATAAGATAACAAATTCAATTTTATGCAAAACAAGATTTATGTGTGGGATGAAGCATACCCACACTTGAAAAACTAAGGAATGAAACCAATAGCACGATTAGAATCAAAGAATTTGGGCTGTATCTCATGTACAGTTTCGGGAAACGATTGACAAAGAAACTATTATTTTTATTTTTATATAATCATTTGTGCTAAAACGTACCTTCTCATGTTTGAGGTCAAATAAATAAATAAAAATAAAAATCACTATGAAATCAGGTTGTTGTTGTGATAAATTCCATGATTGATATGACAAACAAAAGGTGCCATCATTTGTCAGCAATAATAAATGGTTTTTCTTTTGATTGATTTTACAGAGAAGCGACATTAAATGTTCACCAAATAAAGAGAATGACTCCTCCTGGCGATCGATATATGTTTTTGGAAATCAAAGTGGCAGCCACTTTCGGAGAGAAATTTTTTGTTTAAATGGTTTGAATCAACATGTAGTTTTTCCTATAGATGAACACGAGAACGAATGCAAAAACAAACCAAGAAGCGCAGGAAAAGCAAGAAGAGCTCTTATTACAAAGAAAAAAATGGGAGCTTCCAAAAATCATTTAGTGTTTCTGTACCAATTATAGATCATTTTGTAAAATCAAGAGTATTTATTGAACCAAAAACGATTTTATCAAAGCAAATCAGCTCCAGCTAATAAGTACATTACAAAATAAAAACTTTGGAAGCATATCATTCATAGTCTATAGAAAACATACCTAGCAAGGATCCAAAATTGTTGGATTAAAGAAAAGCTAGGGTTGAGAGATGAAGTGCTTTTGTATCACTGGCGCGTGTTATGCAAAAACACTTGTTCATCATCTTTGTGTCCCAGGGTTATGGGGTTAACGGTCGAGCACCCCTATAGAAGACTGAGCGAAATGGACCTTCAGAGTTGAGTTGGCTCGATACCCATTGGATATGGGAGCTTGCACGGCCAACATATAGTAGCAGAAGCTTCTTTTCGGCAGAAGGCGGCGTTTTGAAGCAGTGAGGAGCCTCCCTAGGCCCAAGCGGAATATATCTAAATGATTGAGACGAGTGATTCTGACTCTGATATGAGCAACAATATAAAGAAAATCAGCAACCTCATATTTCTACATATACACATATTCCTGTTTTGCAATGGTGCAATATGAGTACTGAATCAGCAAAGCCAAACATAAAGTACCCAGTTGTTTGACCCTAAAGCATTGGATGTTGATCTCTCTGATAACAGAAACCAAACTAAGAGGAAAAGTAAAGCCCGGCAGAAAACTAGAAAGAAATGTGCTATTCTAGTTGAGCTAGTAGGCGAAACGAAGAGTTCATGTGGGAGTATCTGGCGCCAGTTCATGGATGGGGGCTTGAGATTCGCGGCTATTAGGCCTCCTGCGGTAGCGATGGGTATTTTTGCAACTCCATGGTGATATTATTTCAAACCTGGGGTGATATTATTTACTGCGACTGCAGGGTCTCCTGAATTGGCGGCCAGTTCATTAAGGGAGGCATCTCTGCTGTGACTCACATAAATATGAGACTAAAGACATACTTTGGTAATGGAAATTTTTTCCCTCAACTAAAACATGTCCCTATAATTCACTTTTCTTATAGTGATGAACCAGTCATTCTATCTACTGTCAGCTTCATATAATATTTTTATGAATACAATACTATGACACATCAGACATCTTGTTTGTCGAAAATTGATTCTTTTTTTACATATGTTTCCAAAAGTTCAACTAATACCTGGATTCTCAATAAACTTGTCATGTGGCTGACTTTCCCGCGGTTGTTTCATTATCAAAAAGAACTAAAGCCTGCCTCATTCTTATAGCATTTTAATGTACTTGTTAAGAGTGTTTCTATTGAAATCTTGGACTAATAATTTTTCAGGAGTAGAAGTTCCTGGAAACCAATGTAGTAATTTTTGTTCTTTCTTGCATAAATACATTGGACTTTTGCTTAGAACCCAGAAAATACTAAGGAAAGAAAATAGAGATGAAAAGTGGAAGGAAAAATTAAAAAAATAGGTTTAAACTTAATAAATTAATTCTATATGTTTATTCAAACTCATTTTAATTATTTCTCTATATTAGATAAGGATTAAGAAATTTAAAAATATTTACAACTTTGAAATTATATTATATTTTCTTTTATATTTTGCGATAAAGCGGCGGCATCCGTTTTCCTTGATATTTTTTTCTTTCCCTATTACTACGGATTGATAAGCCATGGGGTTAACTGCAAATCAATACTTTACTTTGCAGCGAAATTTTCGTAAAGCGAACTATTAGTGCTTTTGAAGTTAAAGGTCTTCAGCGGAAGTTGGTGGATTTCCTTTGTACCCGGCATAAAAGCTACATTTAGCGTTAACTTCACAAAATCGCTCTCAAGGGTGTGAAGATCTTTGCCCCATTGTTCATGCCTACCCTACTCTTAACCTTGGTGAAGACTTTGGCATCAAAGTGTTTATTTGTGAGAACATACTTTGTAGGATCACAACATAAAGTATCTGTTTTGGGGGATTTAGACCCAAAGCTTAACGACCTATTTCAAATCCCATTTTGATAATTGATAAAGAACTCATAATAATTGATAAAGGTCATGATGTGGAAAATCAAATTAATGTCTAAAATACCTCTACTTGACTTGATCGAATACCCACCCTGCCAAAAAAACCTTAGCCCTAACAGATCTTACCCGAGAGCCCATCTTTTTTCCTCTTGCTTCTTTCAACGACACCTCACTATCTTTCTCTCTTCGCTTCTTTACAGCCATTTGGGTTTTGCATCTCTCCCCCCTCCTCATCTTCAAGCTTAGTCTCTATAAAGTGGCAGGAGGGCCCAATTAGAAAGGTTCATATCACAGGTAAACTACGAATCAAGAGCACTCAAAAGGAATTGGGTACTCGGTGGTTTTAATCGATTGTCGAATTCTGCATGGTTTATTTCTTCATCTATAGGTTTATTTACTCTTTCTTATCTCTTTGGCCTGGCTTGACTTTTTGATTTGTTTACTTTCTAACTGGCTTTCTATTCTTTCATGAAAAATATAATTTAGCCATAAACTCTTTCATTGCAGCATACATATCACATTCAGGTCATGTTTGGTATGTGAGAATTGTAAATGGAAATAAATATTTTGTTCTCCATTTGTTGTTGAATGAGAATGAATTTTGTACTCCATTTCTTGTAGTTAGATGAACCTAGGAATATAAAGTTGGAATGGTTAATTGTTTCCATTTTGGGGACATTTGGTACAAGGGAATGAGGAGTGGGATTGAACATTTCATCGCTTTTCTCCCTCGTTTGATATTAACTTAATGAAGGTAAGAAATGAGACAATAATGATTCAATTCTAGTTGAATCATAAATTGAATTAATTCTAGTAACTTAGGTTGTCAGTTACTTTGTTTTAAAATTAACTAAATCATAGAGTTAAATATGAATCCAGCCACTCTACTCTTTGTTTTGACTCAAAGGGACTACCAAGATTAGCCACATGCTGTGTAAACAAGTAGGTGCCTGATATGAAAAACTGAAGATGACATAGAATACTAACTAATCATGTTATAGCACCACGTGATGTGTTTTTCATTTTCTCATTCATTAAAAGAAAAAGAAGGGTACATCAACCATTTAGGATTAGTAATTAATATTGCATTTGGTTGTTCATACTCCATTATGGAATGCAAAACTAAACAAGCTGCCTTGATGAATCAGGCATTGTCTTAATAATTTTAATTGGGAATAATTTATTTTAGTTGAACATCATACCATTTCTTTGCATTAACCCTCCGTTGAATATTAAAAAATGATTAAAGAAAAGAACAATGACATCCAACTCTTATCAGGATTAACAATGTTTGCCAAGACTTTTCCTCCATTTTGGAATATGGAACTAAAACTGAACTCCCTTGATCTATTTTTTAATTAGAATGAAGGTTTGATATGATTTCAAATCAGCTATACTCTTGATATGTTGGCGCTGTGGGGACATGCCCTTGCATGAGAGTTGCACTTCAATTATGACAATAAAAAACTTGTAACTAAGCTCCTAACTACATTTCTTTCATTCATTAACTTTTATATCCTTTATTTCCTTACCTTATTTCCTCATCTCTTACCCAATATTGTACGTATATTTGATTTTCAGCATCAAGAGTTGAATTTGATATTTATATTAGGTTTAATTGCCTAGAATGGATGGTTGAGGAAAAAGGATGCATGTGTTGGATGATTTTGGGAGCTTGACTTAAAGCTGTGTTTGTGTGTGGGGATGTGTAATTCTAAGGGTATTGTGCCCAGATAGAAGTGTTGTTTAGATTATGTGTAAGGTACGAGTTAATGTATGTTTGTTTGATTGGAGATAGAGATTTGTTGAGGCGAATAATTCCCATTGGTATTTAGGGGCCCCAATACAACAATGAGGGATAAATTCATGAAAAACTTTGTTGAGGTAGCTATCATCGAGGCAAGAACCAAGTCTCGGAATGACCTCAGGCTATTCAACACAAATGAAGATTTTGAAGCCAGATATATGGGGATGTTTCATGAAAGACCCTATAGGCGAGTGCACAGGGTATGAGCAATTTAGGTGGGGTGACATTTGATGAATGGGTTGGACTCCGATTGCGTTTCTTTGGTCGATCAATATATATACAATACTAACGATTATACTACTCTAAACTCATTTTTCGCCTCAAAAGTTTCATCGATTGTACATTGAGAAGAAAAGATATACGTCTTAATATGCGTAAAATATGTGAGATACTAGGTGTCCCCTATGAAAGCTTGCTAGTTAATGACATGAAAACTTGGTCTGACATTCCATGATTTGTAGCCTCTAAGAATTATTTGAAACATAGTATTTTACATTGTTTATGATGTGGGTTTTGTATATGTTTTGCTGGGAGCTTTATGAACATGATATATATTTAGTTCCATTTTTTGGACTTTTCGTGTATTTGTTGAATGATTTTTGTGAATATATCTTGGATTTATTTTATGGACTCCAACAAATTGGTTTTATATTATGATTGGTGTATTTGTTGAGCTTAAGTACTACTTGTTAATATACTTATAAGGTACAACATCCACCTAACTACAGGGTGCTACGATAATATATTATCGGTACTACATTGTTAGCCAGTTTTAGTTGATTAGTGGGTGAACTAAGCGCGGGACAAAGAAATGATGGGGGCTGAGTCGGGCCTTGGCTAAGTTAACCTTGGCTTTGGGTGGAAGTTGGAAACAAAATCAAGTTGTTAATCGTCGACGCCATGGCTTTTGCCAACGGTCGGCGAGGCAAAATGTGATTTGAATTCATAGAATCCTCCTTCAACCAATTGAAGTTTGAAACCTGAATCGATCGTGATGCAAGCGTGATTTCAATGCGAAAATGCTCGTCGAGTCGAGGTTGATAACCTCCATTGATCGTGAGACTCGTAGCCGGGTTTTGAAATCACGAAGTACTCGTGTCGATCGAGATTTACGGCTCAAGCGGTCGATTAACGTTGGGATTTCAATCCACGGACCGCGCATCGATTGAAGTGCATGACCTGTCGGTGTGAAACGTTTAGAAATCACGCCAAGCCAACATTCAGCAGAAGCAAGTTTGTAACTCTGTCGGTTGAATCAAGTATATCGCTATAAAATTAGTATTTCAAATGTGTTGTTGTTCTTCAAATCACTTGTGAAATCAAGTATAGTCTAATATTTTGTGTTACCAAATTGGCAAATGATGAAACAATTTGGAAAGTTACAAGTATATCATTAGCATAATAAAGAATTACAATATTTACAAAAAATGACATAACCATCCTTGTCATCAACATAAACAATGTCTCCAAACATATATGTTTGCTACAAAAAACGTTGAACACAACTCAATCTTCATCACTTCTAGCAATCTAGATCAAATTGGCCAAACTTTTTCCGGTGTTTGTTATAGATCATCGAGGAAAGGTTGATTACTTTGATTGAGAATCCATACAATGCGTTTTATCACTACCGGGAAAAAAATCACACACAAACCAATTAGTTGTATCCATTGATATGTGCGAAGTATAATGTATTTGAAAAATGATTGATTTTCTGAAATTGATTACCGCATCAATCGCTTCAACTACTATGAAACCATTCTAGTATTCCATATACTTCATTATGAAAATTCCACAGTCAAAACTAAACAATATTGAATGGAAATGATTAAAACATGAACTAAATGAGCAATGGCAATGACCAACCAAACAAACAATAAGGGATATACAACATACGATATTTTTACCCATTTTTTTACCAACAACATCAGGATAGACATGTGAATGATCAGGTGTCCCGAGTGATCACGGATGAAGTAATATTGGCAGCTTTGTTATGGCTATTGATGGAGTTGCCTGGTTTCACTCCATGGATTTGTTTACCCCTTGTTAACCAAATGGAGGATCAGGGCTTTACTCTTTGGCGTAATATTGAGAACATCTGGGTTAATGATTATTCTTCTGAGACGGGCCTCATAGAACTATTTAAACAACAATAGTGAAAACGTTTATTTATTCAATATATAAAAAAGAAAAAAAATAGAGTTTCTAAAATGGAGTTCTACATAACAAGACCATTTCCAAGTTTCTAAATGGGTTTGTACCACGGATACATTTGGTTATTACTAGATTGCAATGAAAAGTGCCAAAGATTCATAAGGGTGTACTTGAGTTTAAACATATGGTACTTAGAATTTACTTATAATAAAAACAAACAAGTGATATTAGTAGTACCTATGGTCTTGCTAGCTTGTACCCATATTACATAGACACCCTAGGTTCATGGGTTGTACCACGAATCTGTTAATTTGGTTGCACCTAATATTCATTTAATGTGGTACCTAGAAAGTCCACAACTATACCCCTAGGTTTAATGTATGGTACCATAGTTTTACTAATTGCAAAAACAAATAAGTGCTATTAGTTGTACCTAAGGTATGCGTGGTTTGTACCCCCACATTACATATAGATTGTACTTAAGGTTCAAATGGATGTACGCTTGAATAATTTGTGGTTATCACATAAGGTTGCTTTATAGTAAGGAGTTGTAAAAGGCCCCTAAGGTTTAATCATATGGTACTTGCAATTTACTTTATAATAAAAGCGAGTGTTATTTAATGCAAATGCACATGGTATAGGCGATTTGTACTATTATGCGCAGGTGTACTAAGGTTGAGCTGGGTTGCTTTTATGAATTACAATGCATCTACCTGGGATTAGCCCAATGTATTACCTAGCGTTCATAAAGGGGTGTACCCAAGGTTTAATCATATGGTACTTCTAGTTCACTTAAAATAAAAATAATGATTTATCATTAGAATTCTTGGCAAATGTTAGAACCGAGGAAATCTAGAGTTAGCGCTAATAACGGCATGGAAAGCGTAGAATTCGAAAATAACGCAACGTAACATATTTTAATGAAAAACTAGAAATGTTTACAAAACATTGCTTCAAAAAAACATAATATGGAACAAATAACATTTTTTATCATTTTATGCTTAAACAATATTAGAACCTAGACATGAGAGATTCAAGAACACATATAACTGTTTTTCCCATAAAAAATAAAACCTAAAGTTTTGAAAAGAAAAATATCGAACTCTTGCAGAGGCCAAGGCTTCGGACTAGAGGCGAGATGGAGATATAGTAAACGGGAGGGGATGGGGTTGATAGCTGCGAGGGATCTGTGAGGCTTTATCGAGGTCTTAGATTGTGCTTTGGGGGAAGCAGGCTTGAAGATGAGAGAGGGAGGGAGATCTGCAGCGTTTAGAAGAAGAAGAAGAGAGGAGGTGTGGGGTTGAGGAGCTTGAGGGAAGGAATCAGTTTTGGTTTCAAACGTGATTTTGGCTCAGATTAACATCAAAAGTGAGAGATCCTTGAGGGAATGTTTGGATCAGAGTTAGAGAGAGAGCAACGGGTAAGGAATGATCGAAGAGTATTTTAGGGAGACAAATTTGTTTTTGCCACCACATGAACTCTTTATCAATTATATGGGTTCTCTATCAATTATTTTTGTTAAAATCTGCAAACTCCTTAAGGTGCGCGGAGCTTTGGGTTTCTCCTGGCGCATCGCATGAGTTGCAAATTTGGTTGAATCATTGGCCAATCGAAACAAATATCAATTAGAAAGTGTCCACTATTCACGATAAATGTCACTGTCGAGTAGATAATTGAAATGGCAAAACTGTCATCTGCTTTTTGGTTTCAGTATATTATAGTCACTCATATTGTTTTGTGACGCTCAGGCAGTTGGTTTTTGCAACTGATGTGTAGTTATAAAAATTAACTCCTTAAATCTTAACTGCAACCCGCCTGCGCATCATAGGCGGCATTCGATTGCCGATGTTTTGTTGAGAATAGAGCTTGGATTGGGTGATTGTTTTTGAACTGCCGAATATTTCCGTATTGCATCCCATAACATCAGTTTTCCGCTCAACAATGTTGATAAATTCTCACTTCTATTTCTCTCTATTGTTGTCTTTTCCAATGGAGGCTGGTAATAATTTTCCCACTTCCGAAGCTAATCTTTGACTTTGGGTTTCATGCTTGTATTAATCACCTGTTTTCCACACTTTGTGACTACTTAAACAGTTGAGGAACACCACCCGGCGCGAATTAATTTCTTACCGTCCGGTAAAAGCTGAAGAATTACGTCAAATTGTCTTTTTGGCATTGACGTGATAAAGACATATTTATTAGCTTTAGTAAACGTCTCCAACTTTACGACTTCTTGTGCGTGCAATGACGGTACCTCTAGTCCGTTAAGAACGTCCTGTGGCAAAACCATTCGCGTTGTGGCACTCATCATATCCTTTGCCCTCGAATGACGGTGGAAGAGTGTCGCTTTGCTTTTGATCCTGCGACTATACCATATACATCTCCACGATATTATTTAGGTGGTGTTTGATTATTGAAAAGTATTTAAAACAAAAAAAAGAAAAAAAAAAAGAGCTATTTGGTTCTATTTTTTAAAAATTGTTCTTAAAAATAATTTTTAAAAATAGCAAAGATATCAGTTTTTAGATAATATCGTTTTGTGTTATCTAAAATATTTTAAGTGTTTTAGAATAATAAAAAGTATAGCTTAAGCGTATTCTTTTTGTTTTTGTTCTTTTTATTTTTTATAAAATAAAATAATTTAAAAAGCATCGCCAAGGAAATAGGTCACTAAAGGCTACATTTGGAACCTAATCTTTCATACTCCATTTGAAGAAGTATTTCACTTGGTGAATCTATCATATTGGTGCACGAAAATGCATATTAAAAAATAACTATATATTATTTTTTAAATGAACTTTAAATCATGTTAAAAATGAAAGATTTAAATTGGAAAAAAGTATTAAAAGAAAGAAAAAAATTGAAGGAAATTTTTGGAGAAAATAAAAAATAGGTTCAAACTTAATAAATTAATTTTATATGTTTATTCAAACTTATTTTTTTCTTTCTCTCTATTATATAAGGATTGATAAATTTAAAAATATATAAAATTTTTAATAATTTTGATTATATTTGATTTTTTTTTATATTTTTTTACGATGAGCCAAACATGAAAAAATCATTTTTTTAGTATTTTTTTAATAATTTTGGGTTTCAAACAAGCCTAAAAAATATAATTTTCTTATTTTTAATTGACTAATTAAAAATATTTAAAGAAAATCAAATATGAATCAAATTACTTAAAAACTAGCATATTTTAAAATTATTTACTCTTTATATTATAAGTTAAAATAGATACAATCAACAGCAAAAACGATAACATGCGGAATTTAACCCTTTTTTTTTTTCTTTTTATCTTTTTCTATAGTTTGAAGTTAAACTCGTTTGAAAACTAAAAAGTACTGAGGAAATAAATAGAAAAAAAATGAATAAAATAAAATTTGAAGAAAAATAAAATAAGTGTAAATTTAATAAATTAATTGTATATAATTTACTCAAACCTGTTTAATTTATTTATCTAGATCATGTAATGACTAAAAAATTAAAAAATGTATAAAATTTTCAAAGAATTTTAATTATATTTAATTTTTTTTTATATTTTTCATCATAAATTAAACTTTTTTTTTCTTTTCCCACAAATCTTTGATTACAAAGGCAGCCTTAACGTACGCCTTTTCAATTCGTCCCCCGCCACCTCATTTTGTAGTTTCAATACCATTTTGTTAAAATAGATGAAGGGAAACCTAATTTCTATGAGTTCGATTATAAAAACTTGTTATTATATGATAATGAGCTTTATACTATTAATTTTATCTTTTGAGATTTATATAAATTAAAATTTTATCTAAAAAAATACAAATTTTAAAAAATAAAATCAGTAAAAATATGGTTATCAAAGGATAAAGAGTTTTTTTTATAACTGAACCGAATTCGTATCCTCAAAAGTTATCAAGAGGCACGTCCAGAAAGAGATGGCAACTGCTCTTTTTGTCATAAGTCACATGACTGGTTAAAAACTTGACCCATAAAATCCAAGCCAGCTGCCTGAAGTCAAAAGTTTATACTGAGTTCCCAGATATTTTTGGGACAAGCTTGTGCTCTCTTATAAGAAAAAATAGAACATCATGTGCTCAACCTAATTTTGAAAACAATTTTTTATTCGTAAAGTAAACCTATTTTTCTAATTTATTATTATTAAACAACATGCTTCTTAACATACTTATAATAAATATATATATATTAAAGACATATGGATTGTTTCCAATTTCTTTAAAAGGTGTTCCAAGCGACAATTTAATAACTTTTGCATTGTGTTTAAATGTTTAAATGTACATTATCTAACTCAAATGGTAAAGCATTAATTATTTCAAATAAAAATAAAACATTAGGCATAAGGAGTAGAGTCAAAGTTTCGAGTTCCAATCAAAACAATTTACTATACTAAAGTGCAATTGTTTTTTAACCATTGTAAATCAACTTAAGGTGTTAATTGTTAGATTCATTGTCTTTGATTCTTCCAAGGAAATAATGAATGAAAAAATATGTCAAGAAAAATATTTCTTTTAATATTCGATTGTTTAATAAAAAATTTCAAATATAAATTAAATTATTTAGAAACTTAAATGTATTGCAATTATTTAATTCTTATATTAATGAGTTAAAATAAGTATGAAATAACTAATAATGATAATGTGTGATTTAAATTTATTTTCTTTTCCTTCTATTTCTCAATACCAAAGGTAAGAAAGGGGTGTATCAGGAGAAAGATCTCCACCTAGTCAAAAAGTTGAGTATTAGTTCAAAATGACCCTTTTATAGAAATAAAAAAATATTTATTTTAGGTAATTTTTGAAACTTTGGTTTAAAATAACCTCCTTGTGACGCTCCAATCCCGAGGGTCTATTGACAATCCATCAACCCGCGGAAGATTCGTAGATATCGGGTAACCTGACACCATACCATTGAGTCATTTTTTTTTTCCTTCCCAAGATTTAACGAAAATTAGGCAAATCTCCTTTGTACGGGGAACTCTACCTAAAATACAACCTATGCAATTTATAAGACAACATTGACCCAATATTACACAACGACCTCACGGTCCATACGAAAAGATAAATTCACGTACGACCATTTATCCATACTCAAACATATAAGCACATGACTATAAACCATGCCCATCAGAAAGCATACATCACTCTTATACAAAAACATACATCAAAATTAAGCACCTAATACATATTTTAAAAATTAAATTAAAGTTCTACAATCCTGGGCTTCTTCTCAATATCTACTTAAATGAAGGTCGTCTCGTACATCTCTCAGACCAGCTGGGACTCCACGATAGGTGAGCAATGCCTAGTAGAGTAAAAATCCCATGCGCTACTTCCCCACCTAAGCCGCAAATGCAATGATCACGGCACAAATAAACACTTCCCCTCCGTAAGATGCCATCCTAATGGAAACCTACATGTCATAAATCGAGATGTGATCAATACGTCCCATGTACCCGAGCCCTTACCAACTCCCTTAAACCCAGTCCAAACCCGACTTCACACGCTTATGCCTAGAGTGAGAAACTCACCATTGGTATTTCAACCAATGGTCCTTTATCCAAAACAAAAGATTTTTGTTTTATAAATAAAAAACATTAGACAATCTCCGAAACCGCTTTAAACAAAAGCTTTGGACAATCTCCGAAACCGCTTTAAAACAAAAACTGACACCGGCTTTAAAACAAAAAGCATCGACAATCTCCAAACCGCTTTAAAATAAAAACATCGACAATCCTCCGAAACCGCTTAACTCTTAGTGACATTGTCCCTGGGGATCGAGCCCACACCATCAACACCACAGTGTCGGGACTTACAACCATAAAGACCGTGAGAGCTCTATCGACGCCGTCATCGTATCGGTCCACCACCCGTTCACCAAGAATGGTGAATGACAACAACCATGCACACCCACCCATTTTACGCGATGCCCCCATGCATATGAAATGAAATGCAAATGTGTCATTGCCTATTCATACCATGCCACAAATAGCCTACAACCAAGTCATGCAATGACCTCAATCATATACAAACTCATGCATTTCCCTAAGCCTTATGGATAATTATATCAACATGCATATAATTACCAAACAACATACACCAATTTCAAGGTATTGCATCACAGACATCGCAAACTAAGCAATTTGCACACTTGGTGCTACAATCAAATTTTGAAAATATTTACACCAAAATGCCATTCACAAAGTAATGATAGATTCTAGACTCAAGGAGCTTTCCATAGAGTCTAAAAACATTAAATTTGGAGTCCTAACGAAGGAGTTATGCAAGTTGCAAGCCATGAAGAAAATCAGTAGCACTGCATCACTTACAGCAGCAGAGGCTACTGTATTTCATCATTTTTGGACATAATATGAGTTCAAATTGCATTAAGCTATATATGAATGGATTCTAGACTCAAAGGGATTTCCATAGAATCCAAGAACGTGTGAATCAGAGTTTGGACGAGAAAGTTATGACCGTCCAAAATTAGAGGCTTCACATGAGCAGTGACCTATGTAGCAACGTGAACTGGATACAATCAGAAGCCTAAGACACCTTCGGGAGCTCCCGTGATATGCGCTTTTCGACCAAACTCTTCTTACAACAACCCTTTCAATCTGAACAAATCTCGCCTCAATTGAGACCACAACCTACCATAAACATGCACAAAACCCGTCCTAAACTAAGCCTAAAATCAACTTCAAACCAACCTTGAAAATCGACATCATGTCAAGAACCAAAAAATCCGCTTTTTCCGTGCTCGAGCACCATCCAAATAGCCATAGGGCTCAACAAAGACCAAAACGACTCCTAGATAGAAAATAAACCCGAGTAGGAAGGTTCCCTACCTCTTTGAGCGAAGACGAAGCTTTTCGAAGACCTGTAAGCGCGAAACCCACAACCTCCCAAACTTTTCGCTCGTATCTCTGACGAAAACTCCTAATTTTGGTGTCCACGTGTTGCCTTCGATTTAGCACTCGCGGTAACACCTCAAACATGCTCCCAGCGCCGACATGTTTAGGTATAATAAAAGTAAAAGTATAATTATCCTATTAAAATAAGCAATAACTTGAATTAATACAACAATTAAGGGTAAATTACTAAATTATTAATTCATGACCCAAGGGTCATATGATTATATATAAAGTTCATATAAAAACAACATAAGATTTTGATAAACCAATAGAGAATAAAATCAAAGGAGGACCAAAAAGAGTAATAAAAGGAAAGATATTAGAATAAAATAATAAGAAAATCGTGAAGACAAGTGGTCAAGGAAAGAGGTGGAGGAAGTTTCCTCCTTGAAAGTGAAATAAAAAGGGATAAGATCAATAGAGAGAAGACTAAAAAGAAATATCTCATTTTGCCTAGAGAAGAGAGCAAAACCTGAGAAGGTAGCAAGAAGAGAAGTTAAGCAATAAAGTAAAGGAAAAAATAGAAAGAGTAAGATCAAGGTGTATAAATCAATATTTTGTATGAATATACATGCCTTGGGTTTGAAACTCCCAATCTCATTTCTTGTTAGGATTTAAGTTGAGAAGAGAGCTCTAAGATCCTAGATATGTGCTTCTAGGAAGGGTTTAGCTGGGTGTGTTGAACCAAGAAAATTCCCTATTTTGATCATATGCAAGAATTTTAATCTTTAGAATCCAGTTTTAGGTCAGAAGTAAAGGAATCTAGAAGTAAGTCCTTCTGATAAATTGTAGCCACACCAATTAACTTGACGTTAAAGCCAATTTCTCGATTTGTACCTTGTAGACACTATAGTCCTTGTATCGAGAGGTCACCTCGGGCCTAATCTGGTCGGCCGGGCTCTGCCAATTCACAACTAGCCGGACCTTTAGAATGGGTTTCTTGGGTCGTAAATAAAGATAATCGGCAGTAAGTCCTTCTAGAAATTGTAGCCACATCAACGAACTTGACGTTAGCTAATTTAATTCGACCAGACCACGCTTATGGTCTTTACTTCCGAACAAATACCAACGGGTGCGAGTCAGCCATGAGGTCGTCCCGCAGGTCGTCGTGTCCCGTGAGAGGTCGTCCCGTAGGAGGTCATCAGGTCCCCGTGAGAGGTCGCCAGTCCCAGAGGTCGTCAGTCCTCAGAGGGGTCGTCGCCTCAGAGGGGGGCCGTCGCATCCTCGTGAGGTCGTCGTCCTGCCACCGTCAGGTTGATCACGATGACCTCCAACTTTAAGGCCATATCTCCTTCGCTTGAACTCCGATTTGGGTGTTCTAGACTTTATGGAAAGCTCCACTGAGTCAATAATCCATCCTCTGAAGAGAGATTATTAGATGACAGACCAAAGTGTTAGACTGAGCTCGTCACTTCAGTGCAGCTCGTCAGCCAGTCAGCTCGTCAAGACTGACTGCGCCATGACCTCCAACTTCGGAAGGTCATATCTCCTTCGTCCGAACTCCGATTTGAGTGTTCTTGGACTCTATGGAAAGCCCATTGAGTCAAGAATACATTAATATACCTGAGGAAGATATTAGACGTCAGACTGAGGTGTTAGACCTAGCTCGTCACTTCAATACAGCTCGTCAATTCAGGTCAGCTCGTCAAGATCGATCGCCCATGACCTCCAACTCTAAGGTCATATCTCCTTCGCTTGAACTCCGACGGTGTTCTGACTTATGGAAAGCCCATTGAGTCAAGAATCCATCCATATGCCTGAGGAGATTATTAGATGTCAGGCCAAAGTGTTAGACTGAGCTCGTCAATTTCCAGTGCAGCTCGCTACCCAGTCATTTAGTCAAGATCGACCGCGTGATGACCCAACTTCGAAGGTCATATCTCCTTCGCTTGAACTCCGATTTGAGTGTTCTTGGACTCTATGGAAATACCACTGAGTCAAGAATCCATCCATATGCCTGAGGAGGAAATTAGATGTCAGACTGAGGTGTTAGGACTGAGCCTGTCACCAGTGCAGCTCGTCACCAGTCACCGTCAGATTTAACCACGATGACCTCCAATCCCCTAAGGTCATAACTCCTTCGTCCGAACTCCGATTTGTGTTCTGACTCTATGGAAAGCCCATTGAGTCAAGAATACATTGATATGCCTGGAGGAGTATAGAGATGTTTGATCGAGGTGATAGACCTAGTTACCGAGGTCAGCCTTTTCACTTCGCTACCAGCCGCCCGTCTAGGCTGGATTATGCATGACCCCTCCGAACTTAGTCATATCTCCTTCGGGTCCGAACTCCGATTCGGTGTTCTTAGACTCTATGGAAAGCCTGTATTGAGTCAAGAATACATCCATAGATAATATGATGTGTGGAACTCATATTAGGTCCAAAAAATAAGGAAAAATAAAGAAGTGATATGAACAAGAACTAATAACATAAGTAGATTTGATATGTAAAGGAATATAGAAGAAAAGAATAAAATGATATGCTGGCAGAAAACGTGATAATTGTGTGGGATCGCCTAAGACCGGATATTGAATGACAAGATGTATACATGATCAGTGCTTCTGCACTCCTGCTAGTGTTTCTACACTCTATTACGTAAGGTGCACGCCTCTCGTTTCGTACTATACTGCACCTTCTGCATATATTGTACCGAAGTCTCGCTCTTATTCCTTTATCTCCATTCCAGCGAATATTTATAATGCGGTATCTGAATAAGAAAGGATAAAAAGGTAATAGTTTATATGAAGGGTACCTTAAGGGTATTTAAGAAGAAGTTTAGGTTCCGCACTCCTACGGGAAGATAGAATGTACTTGATAAAACACAAGTAAACGCATAAGAGGAAACGATAGGTATATGTCATAAGATATGATAGTATAATAAAGTACATGAAGATATAAGTTAATAAGATATAAGATGTTAACCGGAATGGGCACCGGTACACGAATGATAAGCATATATGAATATAAGAATGAGTAAATGCATGCATGATAAAACTATAGGAATACATGTATTATAGAGAAATATGATAGCCATAATATGAAGTTGCGTATATGTGAGAACGAAAAATATATTTGAAGAAATGATGGCATAAATTGCATAATGTGATTTAAACCAAATCTGGGTGAATGGGTTTAAGTTCTACTTACTCATTCCTCAAGCTTCAAAATTTGAAATGTTTGTTCGCCTAAATCCTATTCTCATTTCAAGTTTTTGCATGTTGTTCTAAAAGCATATCAATTGATTTAATTGATTTGAGAAAAGTGGATGTGAAATGTTTGCATATAAAAATTGCATGATTATTGGAAAATAAATCATTTATATGCCGCACATATTGTACTCATATTTTGCTATAAGATTTTAACGCCTCAATAGAATGTTAACCGCTTATTTCAGATTATGATAGATTGGTATACCAATAGGGTCAACAAGAAGCATCGCGAACTATTGATGTGTCACTCCGACAAGAAATACGGACCGTGACGTGTAATGTTCACTATTTGATTGCTTATAAATCTCACGCAGCCTGCAGGGACCGTGACTGTTATGTTCATTTTGATACCACCGTTGTACTGCAGGGACCTCACCAAAAAATATGACTATATCCCGTATATCACATTACAGGTTAAATTCAAGTAAGGGCAATTGAATTGATTTGCCAATCGAATTGATCTCGCACAAATCGAATTGAATCGCAGAATCGTAAACTGAATTTGTGAGCATAATTTAATTGATTCTAGATTTTCAAATATTGATTATGAAAATGAAAGTGTAGCTTTGGGATGATCAATGAACTATGACTAATTGTATATAAAACAAGTATATGTATCGTATTTATATTGATCATCCATACGATTTGAAGGTTTTGAATTGTTAAATTGCATAATGATAAATGCAAGATGTAAGTAACAAAGACATGAAAATAGAAAGTATAACAAATGGTATAAGGTGATATAACCAAGGAAAGTAATATATGTATAAGAATATGACATGCATATAATAGGATATGTAATATGAACCATTAGAAAGATAATAGACCAAATGATAAGTACTAGAACAAGAAATATATGATATGAATATATGATAGACATACCTAAATGAATAGAGGGAACTAGAGATAAGTAAAAGATGACAAAGCACTAGAATACAAAAAGAAAAGTATAGATAGAGAGGCGTCAAAGACAGAATATGTGACATGTGATAGTAATGTAAAGATGATAAGTAATATAAAGTTATATGCATATGTATAAGTTGTGACTCGTCATTACTATAGGTGGTTGTCCATGCTTATGTTCCTACTCAAGCGTAAAGCGCACGTGTTCAATCCTGTAGGTACGTATGTAAGACAAGGATAGAAGATGTGACATCCTACATCAAGAGAAGGAAAGGCCAGTAGATAGGTGCTCACCGTGACTGCCTGCGATCTCCGATGTTTTGTAGAAAAAAATTGTACATGCATAAGTATGGACTCAAAGATATGTATATAGATAAGTTGACACCACTCCAGGTAGTTCTTTCATATGAAAATGATTTTTGTTATTACGTAAATTGTTTGTATAACTAGGTATAAAGTTCGGGCCGAGAAGAACAGTCAATGAGTCCCAAAGATATAGTCTCGCCCGACTCGGCTGATCCGGCCATTCGTGCCTGACGGACTAGACGTGAATAAGTTAGTGGTATCAGAGTTTAGGTTTAGCGCTTTCCGAAAGATTTATGTTTAGCGAACTGGAGGTAGAGTATAAGATATAAAAGATGTATTTATATAATGTATATAGAAAAGTTTTTTGGCCTCCGATGGATGTCCTGTGTTTTTATATAGATGGATCATCCTCCTCAATCTAGTCAAGAAGTCATTAAAGTGTTAACCCCACGAACAAGGGTTGGCCACTTTCCATCCTTCTTAACTATTGGGAAGTGAGAGTCGCATCCAAATGGGCTTCTCAAATGAAGCCTTGCTGAGAATAGCACAAGACATGGCTAGGATATTGGATGGACTGCATGAGTCTATCAAGAAATATATAGTACCTGCGACTACTTTACAGCAGGTGACGTTTTGTCAATTGGTACAAGATGCTATGAAAGTAGGAACGTCTGAAATAAGGAACCAAGAAAGATCTCAGAAGAAGAAGGGTAAAAGAGCTAGAGAGTATCAAGCCGAGCCATATCATGGTTCAGCTTCAAAGAAAATAAGGCAAAATGTAACACCTAGTTCTGGGAGAGACATGTCCACGTGACAAGGAAAGAACTCCGGAGTGCCCTTACGCTTAAGTAAACGATATCCGGTGTTCAGAGCGTGGACAGGAGGATGCTTCGATGTGGAGTATAGATCATTTCTCAGCAAACTCCATTCAAGAGAATCCGTGAGTTAAGATAAATCCACAAGGAAGTAGCCGAGGAAGACGGTTGTTACACCTTCACTCGGGTCGAGGTGGTCTGAATCACATTACAGAGACATGGAGGTCCAACGTCGAGATGTGCGGGATCATCCAAAGACCTATACGCCAAGACGTATCTTATGCTATGCGTGCCTGGAGGAGCAGGATGTCTCTGATGTGATTGCTAGTATGTATTTCTATTTAATAATTAGATGCATGTATAGATGATAATGGAGTAGTATAGACACAACATATAAACTAGAAATGAAAAGAAAATATAAAAGACATGAAAAGAAAGGATTTGACATAACACATGCAAATGATAGAGTATGAATTTCGAGGACGAAATTCTTATAAGGAGGAGAGTTGTAACACCCCGAAATATACCCTAGCGCTTTATTATGCTTAGGTATAATAAAAGTAAAAGTATAATTATCCTAATAAAATAAGCACAATTGGAATTAATACAACAATTAAGGGTAAATTAATAAATTGAGCCAATTCATGACCTAAGGGCTGCAATATAATAAGTTCATGTGTCAAAGTAGGGATTTTCATAAACTGACAGATTAAAACTGGAAAGGAGGACCAAAGAAAGAATAAAAGAAAGATATTAATAAATGCGAAGAAAATCGCTAAGAGACAAGTGGCTCAAGGAAAGAGGGAGTAAGTTTCCTCATCTGAAGCGAAATAAAAAGGGATAAAGATCAATATTATACACCAAAAGAAATATCTCATTTCATCTTAGAGAGAGAAGAGCAAAACTGAGAAGAAGAAGAAGAGAAAAGAAAAGAAGAAAGAAGGAAAAAGAGTTATAAGACACAGTACTTAATCGCGAATATTTGTATGAATATACATGCTCGGGGTTTGGAAACTCCAATCTCATTTCTCGTTGTGATTAACAGAAGAGCCTATGATCCTAGATATGTGCTTTAGGAAGGGTTTAGTCAGGTTGAACCAAAGAAAATTCCCTATTTTTGGATCAATAGTGAAATCTACCTAGAACGAGTTTGGTGGCCTAAGTAAAGGGAATCGAAGTAAGTCCTTCTCGATAAATTGTAGCCACATCAATTAACTTATAGCTTTAAATTTCTCGATTTGGACCTTGTAGACTAAGTTATAGTCCTTGTAATTGAGGTCAGCCCAACTAAATCTGGTCGGGTCGGCTTCGCTAATCTCGCTCAACTAAATTCTGACCTGAATTCAAGCCTGGGTCGTAAAAAGAGAACTTGGCAGTAAGTCCTTCTGTGAATTGCAGCCACATCAATGAACTTGATGTTAGGCTTTGAATTTCTTAATTCGACTTAGACCACGCATGGTCTTTACTCAACAACCAACGGGATGAATGCCTATGTAGCCGCCTCCCGTAGGTCGTCAGTCCCAGAGGTCGTCCTGCAGGCCGCCCCCTGGTGAGAGCTCGGCCAGGGTCCTGTAGAGTGCCGCTGTGTCCCGAGGTCGCCAGGTCCCGAGGGGTCGCCAGTCCAGCAGGGCCGCCGATCCCGAGAGGTCGTCAGTCTCGTCGCCACCGTCGTGGCTGACTACGCATGACCTCCAACTCGGCCATATCTCCTTCGCTTGAACTCCGATTTGGGTGTTCTGACTCCTGCGGAAAGCCCACTGGAGTCAATAATCCATCCATATTCCTGAAGAGATTATTAGATGACAGACCAAAGTGTTAGACTGAGCTCGTCACTCTGTGCAAATTGTCACCCAGACAATTCGTCGTAAGATCGATTGCGCATGACCTCCAACTTCGGAAGGTCATATCTCCTTCGTCCGAACTCTGATTTGGGTGTTCTTGGACTCTATTGAAAGCCCATTGAGTCAAGAATACATTCATATACCTGAGGAAGATATTAGACATCAGACTGAGGTGTTAGACTGAGCTCGTCACTTCAATGCGTACTCTCGTCAATTCAGGTCACTTCGTCAAGACCGACGCTTTCATGTCCTCCAACTCGAAGGTCACATCTCCTTCGCTTGAACTCCGATTGGGTGTTCTGACTCTATGGAAAGCCATTGAGTCAAGAATCCATCCATATTCCTGATATATTGCTAGATGTTAGATCAGCGTTAGACTGATTTGTCACTCAGTGCAGCTGGTTTGCCCAGTCAGTCGTCATTCACCCATATTAACCTCCAACTCTGGCGCCAGTCTCTTCGCTGAACTACTGTTCTCGACTCCATGGAAAGCCCACTGAGTCAAGAATCCATCCATATGCCTAAGGAGGATATTAGATGTCAGACCAAGGTGTTAGACCAAGCTCGTCACTTCAATTGACTCGTCGAGTTAGTCGACTCGTCGGGATTTAACTACGTATGACCTCCAACCGAGGAAGGTCATAACTCCTTAGTCGAACTCGATTTAGGTGTTCTTGGACTCTATAAATCATTGAGTCAAGAATACATTGATATGCCTGAGAATTATAAGAAGATGTTTGTGGGGTGATGAACCAAGTTACGAGGGTCGGCTCGGCCTCGTCAGGTTCGAGTGTCGTCTAGGTTGATTATGCATGACCTTCAACCCGGAGGTCATATCTCCTTGTCAGACTCCGATTCGGGTGGTGTAGACTCTATGGAAAGCCTGACAGGTCAGAATGCATCCATAGATAATATGATAAAAGTGGAACTCATATTAGGTCCAGTAAAGGAAAAGCATTGGCAGTATGAGCAGGCTAATAATATAAGTAGATTTGATATGTGAAGGCATATAGAAGAAAAGAATAAAATGATAAATTCGGAAACGTATAATTGTGTGTACCTAAGGCGGATATTGAATGACAAGACATATACATGATCGGGTGCTTACGCACGCACGCTGTGTTCTACACTTCTGTGCATTAGGCGGGCGCGTCTACGGTATTGCAATACCCGTCTGTACCTTGGATATGTTGTGCTAGAGGTCGTTCATTCCTTATCTCCGGTCGAGCAAGCGAATATTTATCGTGTGTGTACGAATAAGAAAGGATAAGGTAATAGTTTGGACATGAAGGGTACCTAAGAATTTATTTAAGAAAGAGTCTGGGTTCGCACTCCCATGGGAGATAGAGCAGTTTGATAAAACACAAGTAAAGCGACCACAAGTATAAACCATTATAGGTATATGTCATAAGATATGAAAGTATAATAAAATTACATGAAGATATAAGTTAATAAGATATAAGATGTTAACCGGAATGGGCACCGGTACACGAATGATAAGCATATATGAATATAAGAATGAGTAAATGCATGCATGATAAAACTATAGGAATATATGTATTATAGAGAAATATGATAGCCATAATATGAGTTACGAGATATGAGAACGAAATAGATTTAAGAAATGATGGCATAAGAATTGCATAATGTGATTGCTTAGAAACTAGAGATAGGTTTGTTCTACTTACTCATATTCCTCGTTTCAAAATTTGAAATGTTTGTTCGATAAATCACATTCTCATTTCCAAGTTTTTTTCATGGTTTAATTTCTAAAAGCATATTGAATTGATTTAATTGATTTGAAAAGTGATTGTAAATGTTTGCATATAAAAATTGCATGATTATTGAAAATAAAGCTGTTTATACAAGCGTACATATTGTACTATATTTTACTGCAAAAAGTTTTAACGCCCTTAATAGAATGTTAACCGTTTATTTCGCATTAAGGATGGATTGATATACCAATAAGGGTCAAATAAATGATCTTGCGAACTATTGATGTGTCCTCAGTCAATGACCCATGAGTTGCCCATTATCGGTATTGTTCACTATTTGATTGTTTATAACCCGGTCGGCGACCAGGAGGTAATAGCGTGTTATAAAACCATTTGATCTGCGACCTGCGAGGGACCGTTAGGTGACTTTACGATATCTGTATACTCGAAGACATAGGTTAAATTCGTTAAGGGCATAGTGGATTGATTTGCATAGCTGAATTGATCTGCTGTGAATTGGTCTGAAGCGGGTGAGCATAATTTAATTGATTTGAGATTTCGAAATATTGATTATGAAAATGAAAGTGTATTTTGGGATGATCAATGAACCATGACTAGTGTATATAAAACAAGTATGTATCGTATTTATATTGATCATCCATAATGATTTGAAGGTTTTGAATTAAATTGCATAATGTGATAGCAGTATGTGAAAGCGATCTGTGAAAATGAAGCGTAACAAATGGTATATAGTATATAACCGTAGTGATAATATATGTATAAGAATATGACATGCACATAATAGGATATGTAATATGAACCATTAGAAAGATAATAGACCAAATGATAAGTACTAGAATAAGAAATATATGATATGAATATATGATAGACATACCTAAATGAATAGAGGGAAATAGAGATAAGTAAAAGATGACAAAGCACTAGAATACAGTAAAAGTATAGATAGGAGATATGTCGAAACGAGAGAAATATGTGACATGTGATAGTAATACATAAAAAGATGATAAGTAATATAAAGTTATATGCATATGTATAAACTTGTGGCTGTCGCCATAGGTGGTTGGCCATGCTTATGTTCCCCATGGCGTGAAGCAGCGGGTGTTGATGTCCGGGTGTAGGTATAGAGCGGAAGACGAGGATGAAAAGCAGGACATCCCACATCGATCGAAGCGGGCGGTTCGAGATGGGGTGCTGCATGTTTGCTTAGCGATCTCGATGTTTGTAGAAAAATTATGCATGTATAAGTAAGTGAGACTCAGTATATGTATATAAATGTTGAGGGACACCACTCCGGTGGTAGTTCTTTTATATATGAAATTGATTTTTGTTATTAGAGAAATTGTTTGTATAACCACAGGTACAAGTTCATTTCCCGAGAAGAAACGGTCAATGAGTCCCGGTGTAGTCTCGCCCAGACTCGGTTCGGATCGGGGACGGGGACGTGACACTCCGACTTTAAGTTTTGGCCCGATGCGAGACTACCACTCGATCTCCATAGATCTTAGAGAGAAGTCAGAGCTTCTCTCTCTACAACCTCTCTTCTCCCTCTTCTACGCGTGAGAACCAGAAAATGGGCCTTGCCGATACGCCCTCCTTTTGTCAATTAACTTAAGTTTGTTAAATGGAACAACGTCGTAGCGTGTCGCTCCCCAGTCACCGAGGTTTGTTTCGTGCAAAGCGATTCGTTCTTTTTAGTTGATTTATTTTAAATGAACTTAGCGAACCATTTTCTTAACTTCCGAAATTTCGCCAAAAATCACCGTCTTTAGTCGTGACATTTCGCCGCTAGAAAATCGTAAAATTCGATTGTCTCGAATTAAACGAAACTTTTTGGGTGTTTACGTTTCAGCGAGCGATCAAGCTCTTGCGGTCAGTTTAGTCATCGGTCTAGATAATTTTTTAAGCTTCCCTGAGCCATTCCAGTAATTTTAATATTCTTGTAATTTTTCAGAAAATTTAAAATTTTTCAGGGTTTTACACCCCTTATGCATGTAGGAGAGATGCTTTGATTTTTTTTACTTTTTAAATCTAACTTAGAAACCGGATTTAAAAACCATGACTTTAGTTTAAAAATGAAATCGTGGTTTTTAATTAAAAAATGAAGCCATAGTTTGACTTCTAACTTGTATTAAAAAAATTTAAAAAAATTGAATATCTTTTCTATATGGTATAAGATAACTATATTGAACATTAACTTTAAAAATGCCTCAATCAATATTTTTTTTTTTGAATAAAAAAGTCATTTAAACCACAAACTCCATAAAGTTTAATTAAAAATTTTAAAATATATTTAAAATGGTAGGGGGTTTAATAATTTTAGGTAGCGATCCTAATAAGAATATTAGTTTAAGATGAGGGAGTCAAGGATTGGTGAATATTGGTAGAGAGGTTCAAGAATATAATAGAGTTTAGTTATAAAAAGTTTATTCTTGTATGTGAAACTGAGTTTCATGATTATAGTGATTTTATTCTTAAAAATTTATATAAATTAAAATTTATCTAAAAACATAAATTTCAAAAAATAAATTCATCGTTTAACAACATTAAAGCGTTGTAGCGAATGAATGTTTATAATCGACCCAGCAAATAGTTGATAACATTGTACCCCAATCCATGGACAGAAAATGCCAATTCCCATTCCCACCAGATAGGGCAAAATATAACATTGAATTTCCTAAAGACTAAGAATTAATCTTTGTCTGTCAATCATTCTCCCTGTGCTGTTCATCTCGGCGGCGGCGGCAGTTCTTGTTGTCATGCCTCAATAATGGGTAGATTTTCTACTCTTTTAAGAAAAACAAATTTTTAAACTAATTATTTTTAATATAATATAATAAATTACCTTTATTAAAATTTTAATCGGTTTCATCTTATCCAACAATTTTAATATTGACGTTTTAATTAATTGAGCTAAGTTTATATACTAGAAAAATAATCTTCAATAATTATCAACTAGGATTACAATTTCCATAAATGACAATATTATATAAGTTATTTTCATTTTGACGAATCTTCTATCCCAAAATTAGATAAGCAACCGGCAAATGACAATATTATAAGTTATTTTTCATTTGACAAGAATCTTCTTTACCAAAAAATTAGATAAGCAACCGGCAAAATCAACTGATTTCTCATAATATTTTTATTAAAATATAATTTTATAAATTCCGGCGATTTTTAGATTTCAAACCATAGCCAAGTAGAGAGGGGAGGAATAAGCGACAACACACAAGAATCACCTCTCCCATAATCCCATTCCACACGTATGGAACTGCCACGTGCCCACCGAATGCTTTAAAAACCGAAGAAACTTTACAGCCCCCAAGAATTGGAAATTTTGAACAGCCATATATTATATGCCCTGAAGAGAAGAGTAAGACTGACTGAGACAACGACTCCACTCCATAAAACCAAAACCGTCCCCTTATTTTTGTTGTTATTAAAAATATATATTATATATCTTGCTCTTAAAGATCCTTTGCTATGAGACGGCTTCTCCGCCGGCGCAATTCAGCACCGCCGACGCTTGATCACCAGGGGGAATTCTCAGAGTTTGAGGGGGTTGTTGTGTCTCCAAATCTCATGTGCAAATCCAAAAAGAGCATCAATGCGGCGGAGCCGAGCGTCAACCAAAGCCGATCAGACACACCGAGCTCCCATTAGCAATCAGACGTCCAGGTCGTCGTCGTCTTCCTTGACGGATCGCAGCAATTTTATGATTCCCGCCAATTACAATACCAGTTGGACTTCCAGGTCATCTGGGTCGTTCTGCTTCTGCTTTCAGCATCAGGGAGTCCTTGCTGGAAGACCCCCACGTCTACGACTTCTCCGATATGCTCCGCCACCGGCAACTTTCAGGCCAAGCGGTTTCCTCCTCCTCCTCCGCTTGGCGCTGCTCTAATCCGCAGCAAGAACGCGGTCGTCTTCCCAACGCAAGCTACGCCGCCCTATCGAGACCGCGGAGATTGGTAAACTGCTGTCGGTGATTTGCAAAAGCAACCATGGGAGCTTGATCAAGCTCCTCGGGGCTTCGATTTCTGGAAACCACGTTTACCTCGTCTACGATCACGTCGAAGGCGCTAGCCTCGCGGATTGTCTCAGAAACCCTAGAAACCCTAATTTCACGGTTCTGTCGAATTGGGTCTCGAGAATGCAGATCGCGGCGCACTTGGCTCACGGGCTTGATTACATCCATCACTGCACTGGATTGGATGCGAGTTTCGTGCACAATCGTATCAAGAGTTCCAGCATTCTCGTGATGAACGACTCATTGAATGCCAAAATCTGCCATTTTGGCACGGCGCAGCTCTGCGGCGAAATCGCGGAAGCCACCGAAAAGAATTCAGGGTCGCCCGTATTGAAAAGATCGGGCAGTGCGGGAAAGAAGATTGAGGACGGAGAATTTATGTAACGGAATTTCAATTGACGGTTGGTGACGGCGAAATCGGATGTGTATGCGTTTGGGGGTAGTGATTTTGGGCTCTTATCCCGGAGCAAGAGGCGTTGAAGTACATTGCGGACGAGAGTTGTACATATAAGAGTGAGCGCGTGATTAAGGACCTTCAGGGGCCGTTGAAGCTGAAGGCGGCGGCGGCGGCGGTGGGGTGAGGAGCTGGATAGACAGGAGGATGAAGGACTCGTATCCGGTGGAAGTGGCGGAGAAGATGGTGCGTTTGGGTCTGGAATGCGTGGAGGGGGATCCTGACAAGAGGCCTGATACGGGTCAAGTAGCGGGTCGAATTTCTAAGCTGTATTTGGAGTCGAAGAATTGGGCAGATCGGATTGGTGGGCCTACTGATTCCTCTGTCTGTGTGCCTACTGATTTCTCTTTCTCAATGGCACCTCGATGAAGAATCCCTCAAGTCAGAGTTAAGATTTCCAGTAGTAATTACTAATTAGAGCAAGAACCAGTTGAGATTACAGACAGAAACACAAAAAAATCATTCTTACGGATGGATGACACATTTAACAATGAAGGTAGCATTTGATTACCCGGTTCAACTTGGGTTTTGTTTTCAGTTTAATTTGGAACTACACTTTAGGTGAATTCATGATCATGATTGAGAATGAATAGTTCACAGTCAGTGGAGATGACACACCCTTGTACAGACAGCATTAGATTGTGTTTGTGACTTGGTGGATTGTTAGAATTTTTGATGTATTGGATTGGGTACAGTGTGAGGGAAGATTGTTGATATTGTACACAGTACATATATGTTTGTCTTATTATATATTTAATTTTAAACACAGATGACAGATGTTTCTTGCACGTTGCAATGTTGATGCCTCACTTTGCTTATATTTGTAAATTTGTAAATTTGTAAATTGGTTATGCTGACTGATGGCCTCCTGGTCAGAGTGGTGGAATACTGGGATTCTCCAAATTGGATCAGCTGATGACTGAAACTGATGTTGATAAAGACCCGCACCCGCACTCAGGGGGGTCTTGCCTTTCATTCTCGTAAGGCTTTTGAGTTTGACCAGGCTAGGTAGGTAGGCTTCCAATTTATCCTACCTCATTCATATTATGTAGAAAAGATGCTAAATAAAGGGCCTTCTTCATTTGATGAATGACCATATTCATATCACTTGTAATAGAATTTATAATTAACCCTTATTATTCTTCTTTATGAAGAGTAATGATGGGTTACATGAAAAGCCTATAAAAGGCTTCCTATCCTTACATGAAATGACATCTCTTATCATTTCACATTTTATCCCTCTTCCTTTATTCTCCTTCTCAGTAGTCTCTCTTTCAATATTGCTTTATTAATATCTTATTGTCCTCTCCCACTATATATGTGATACAAGGAGATAAATCAATGTTTTCCTCAATCTTATTTTGTATTATAATTACATACTTTATAATACGTTATCGGCATGAGTTTGCTATGAAGGTAATTTCTTAACCCTAACTTAAAGTTATTTCAATTTTGCATTTCTATAATTTTATTTGATCATGGTTGATACTATGAATACTAATTGTTCTAAAATTGAGAGAAGTCATGGATATATTACATATCATCTCATATATATAACATATATGGATAATTTTCACATGTTTAATCACTATAACATGGAAGTATTCACTTATCACATACAACTTAAGTTTGATACAATAGATGTCATGACTGAAAAAGACTAGGCTTTCCATAGAATCAAATCTCCTTTTTCTCCTCTTTTTATACCCATGGGTTTGAGAGTTACACATTTAATGCTCATAATTAGGACACTTATGAGAATCCTTTTACTTCCCTACATTATACCATCATACATTCATGTACATTAATTGCCTTGCTCCAACCAAGTCGTTGTGATTGTTCAGGTTGGCTATAATGCATGTGTGGCGTCCCTTACGTCTTCACTCCCAGGACGTGTGTCCGAGGTAGTTGTCTCGGCCTTTCCCCTTGATGCTCAAGATGGCCACATTGAACTACTTCCTATCACCCTGCTTTAACTGCCTCGGGCTAGAAGTACCATCGGACCTAGCAGGGCCCATTCTAGCCCTTCCGGATCAGGGCCCCACTTCCTTCGCACGCCTCTTCGGCACATGCTATGAGGTTTATTCCAGTCGTTGGTATGTGTCTTGGGACTTATCCCACTCCACTAGCCCATCTAGAGTCATTCCGCTCCTCTAGGGGGAATGGCGGTAAACTTTCGGTTTCGACCTCTTAGGTGTGCCGTCGCCTACTCAAGCATTAAGCGCAACCACATAGAGTTTTGTGCACCATTATCACATCCTGCCGCTCACACCTGGCTATCTTGGGCTTGCTCGATCACGATCCGCACCCGTCGTGTCTGCACTCCTCAATCACCAATCTGCTCCAACACTCAAATAGCTTTCCTTCGCCTTCCATTTAATTTTTCGTTTTACTACTTACTAGGGTTTAATGTTCATTGCCTTTCTCTATAGATTTTCTTTCCCTGTGTCTATGCTACGTGTTCGTCTTCGTGCTTTTCTCCTTATACCTTTCATTCCTACATTGTGAGAAACAAAATCTATTTGGTAAGTTCGAATGAATCTTGTTCCCTTCCCTTTTTTTTTTATTTTTTGAGTGGGCCTGATGATTTCCTACTTATCTTCTCAAGCACCGTTCCACTAATAGCCTAGAGGAACTCACAGGATGGCCTGTGGAAATCGTCTTACCAACGACGACAAGGATGAAGAAAACCCCTCTTCTTTGCCCGTGCTTGGGGAAGTACTTTTTTGTGTGAACGCTAACGGTGTTATCACCTATCTCAAGCTTGTTGGGGAACCCTGCACAGAGGCTCTTTGGAGGAAGTATTCCTTCCCCCCTCAAGTTCGCGTGGCCTTTCCCTTTTTCGGGGTGCTACTTCATGGGATTTAAGAACATGGATCGAGGGTAGATGAACTACATCAATTGGCCAAAAATCCACATCAGTGAGGGGCTGAGATTCCCTCTTCCCCCTTTGGTTCATCAATTCATGCATTTCCCTCGGATCCACCCTGTGTATGTTCACTTGAAAAACATTCGGGTTCTCATGGGGGTGTGTGTGTTGAACAAGAAGCTTGGCCTCAGGCTGGGTTTGGAGGAGGTGTTGTACTCGTAATCCTTTAAGCGGCACAAGCTCGGTCCTTACTACCTTGTGGCTAACGCCGAGCCTCTCCACCTAGTGACTAACTTGCCAAATACTAGTAAGAACAAGCCTCAAGGAAATGTGCTGGTGTTCAGCATCTAGGGTTGTGCTTGAGACCTTATGTTGAGGGAGTTTCCCATTCCCAGCTTGCCCTCAGCAAGTCGGTAGCGGGGCCTATGCCCATTTTGATGGCCCTGCCCTAATGACCTTGACTTTTGTTCTACCCCTCATCTTTTACCTCTTTTCTCTAACACACTTGCTCGTACACACACAAGTACCCTAGACCGAGGAAAACTGGTGGATGATCTGAGTGCAAACCAGTTTAGCGTCTTGGTTAGAGTTCTCAATCGCCCGAGCTCTGTAAGAGATTTCAAACAACTACTATCTCCTTTTAATCTTCAGGCGGTTTTTATCGAACCCGAGGATTTGTCACCCCGATGGTGCCTCGTCTGCACTTTGAAGAAATTTGGGTCATGCTCGGGGCTGATGATGCTCGGTGGCTTCTTACATGCTCGTGGCTACGGTTGAAACTTGCGAGCTCGAGCAAGAGGAAGATGTAACAGTAGGCGACGACTATCCAATTCCGCCTCCCCCCTCCTCCGTGGCATTTAGGAGAGAAAGAGGCTTTCGAGACGCCGTCGAGATCGCCGTCGAGTCCCGCCCCGTAGCTCGTCCATCTACATGGAGATCCCGGTGTACAGGGCGTGGGTTTCTCGAGCGACCCCGACCCGAAGGGTGCAATCCTGCCTTCTCCACCTCATTCTGGTTTGGCTCGCTGTCATCTGAAGGAGCAACATCCTCACGAAGGGTTTACGAACAGGGAGTGTTATACAGGCCGACCTCTTTCGAGATAGCGAGGCACCCAAGCTCACTTACTCAGGCCTCTTGGGGTCGAGCAGGGGATGCGTTTGTAGTGGTTCTGCAACCCTCGTCTCCCCCTGTGCGGTCGACTAAGATTTGAGCATTCATTGCTATTTGGTTGCCGCCTCATTGTCTTGTTGGTTAATCACATACCAAGCTCGGGTTGCTTGTTAGTCTCCATTGATGTCGATCTGTCCCTATGGAGTTAAGAAACTCAACCTTTGATGGTAGGAAGAGGGCAGCACTTTCATTGCGTGCATCAGTACAACCCAATATGGCGTGAAATTTGATGGTTCATCGATCACCTTAAATTGGGACTAGAGCGGTGACTAGGCCCATCGAGGGTGGAAACACGATTCCCCCCAGTGAGTGGAGTGCAACGCGTGACATGAAATCAACGAGAACTCTTCAGTTCTACGTGGTGTTTGGCTTATAAGCCCCGATTGAACAAGGGTGAGCAAGTATAGGAGGTCTCTTTGCTGCCGGGGTCTACCAATATCAAACTGTCAAATGCCTGCAACTTCCAAGGTCATGGCGGGCGTCATTGTGGGGGTGAGCCCGACTCCCATGGGAAGATTCTAAAAAGTGAGAAGCCCATCAAAGCGAGTAGTTTACTCGACATGAAATCCCCATGCGGCTACCCAGAGGCATGAGCTAGGTTGAGGGCGCGAGGTATCAATGTCGTGCCTACCCGATGGCGGGCTGGTGGTGGGGATGGTGACCTTTTATGGATCAAGATTTCCACGTACTCTTGGAGGTGCCCCTTGCTAACAAGGTAGTTCAAGAGGCGCCAGAGCCGAAAGTAGGAGTTTGTCTTGTGCCCGACGTCTTTGTGGTACTCTCAAAATCGAGACTTGTTCCTCTCCTCTAGGTCGTAGCGAAGCGTGACCACTCAAAGCACAGGAATCACTTGGATGATGGGAGAAATCAGGCGGATTGTAAACTGGTACTCGTTGTCGTTGTCCGAGCTCTAGTTATCCATAGGGCGGCGACCTGGGCTAACCTTCCCTTGGTGCCCCTAAGTATGAATCGGGACTCCATCGTTATGTTCTCGCTTGGTATCTCCATCATGTCAGCTTCTCTTCCCCTTTCCCTTGCCTCCGCTACCCCCATGACCGTCGAAAGTACTAGCCACTATTCGCTTGGTTGCCGCCACAACATCGTCCTCAAGCAGGGCGTATTGATTGCCTCTCTAGAACAGCTCGTCGATCGAAGCCGGAGGTTGTAGGGACAAAGAGTTAAAGAATTTAGTGTTCGGGCGGATAGCCTCCTTGATTGCTTGTAGTGCGGTGTCTGGGCTCACGAAATCTAGTTGAAGAAAAACGGTTCCAAACCGCTTCATGAAATCCCTGATGGTCTCGGATCTCCCATGCGACGATGAAACAAGCGGTAACACTTTGTTTATTAAACCTAAGCGCATGTACTAGGAGATGGGCTTCTCGGATGTCGGCGGAAGGGCGTTGCGAGTTTCACACGATCGGCGATGGAACTATAATGTGACAGCTCACAGTTGAATGGAAACACTTTGCACAGAAGGGAGTCATTTCCTATCTAGAGTGCCATGATTTGGCGGTAATGCATCAAATGGTCGAAGGGCTCCTATAACCCATCGTACATCTAAAATTTTGGCAAAGAAAAATGCGGTAGAGCTTCCTAGTTGAGGATGGCAGGGACGAATGGGGATACCGACATGTCATCTAGAACCCGGAATGCAGGGTCCGAACTCCTATGGCGTGAACACGTCTGTTCTTCCCACGAGAGCCCCCCATGTCGTTGTGGGGGGAGGGCGGCTAGGTGGAGAGAAGTTGTCTGTGGACCCGAGTCGCCTAGGGTTGTGTCGGCCAATCAGGACGTCTCCACCGTGGGTGATGGTGTCTAGGCAAGGATAGATTGGGGCCGCGTTTCGAAGGGTAACATTCACCTCGCCCAGAAAGGCTTTGACCGTTAGAAAGGAAGCTAATTGCTGTGGGTAGAGTCATCTTTGCTCTTGCGACCACCTCCAGCTGCGACGACGTTGGTCCAGGACGGTTCTAAAGCGAAGGTGGATCACCCATGTTAGTTATAAGCTCTTACGGCGTTGGTGAGACGATTCGAGCCCGGAGGGTGGATCACCCATATTGGATTGCTAAACTCTTAGAAGAAAATGGTGGCGTTTCCCACAGATGGCACCAATGAAAAGGACCAAGCTTTCCACAAAATAAAATCTCATTTTTTCACTTTTTTTCTTTTTCTCCTATTTTTATACCCATAGGTTTGAGAGTTACACATTTAATGCTCATAATTATGACACTTATGAGAATCATTTCACTTCCACATTATACCATCATACATTCCATGGCTACATTAATTACTGCTCGACCAAGGCGTTGTGATTGTTCAGGTTGGCTATAACGCATATGTGGCGTCCCTTCTGTCTTCACACGAGGGACATATGTCCGAGGCCGTTGGCTCGACCTTTCCCCTTGATGCTTGAGATGGCCGCTGGGCCTTCCCATCACTCGCTGCACGCACAGACTACATGCCCTTGGACTTGGCCTAGCCCATTCGAGCCCGTCCGGATCAAGGCCCCACTTCTGTCGCACGCCTCTTCAACACATGCTTTGAGGTTTATTCTAGTCCTTGGTACGTGTCTTGGGACTTATCCCACTCCAATGACATATTTTACATTCATGATATTATATGTTATATATATGGTATGATATATGTATATACACATAACATTAGTATGCGATTCTCATATAAACAATATATGTCATAAGCATTGCCTTGGAGGCCCTTGAATGAATAATACTTAATCAATTAATAGTATCATACAATACTAACTTTATCATAATGATGGTCGTTTAAAAGCCTTTTATTAGGGTAATGCTTTTACACTAGTATATTATATACCATTTTTAGATCACAATAAAATTAATAATTTATATTATTCTCAATATTATTTATTTTATGTATATTAATATTGATGTTATTATATATTGTTAAAAGCTACAATATGTTTGATTTTGATTGTAAGTCAAAATCGGTATTGATATTTATTGTTGTTGATTTTAATTATTTATTTGTTACATCAAAAGGTTGTCAATAATGTGAAATCTCACAAAATTCAAGTTTATGACATTTTACATTTTAGAAGAGTTATTTATCTTAGATATATTGCTAAATAAACTATTGAACTTTTTATGAAAAATAATAAATCTAGTCCAATTAGGTTTGAATGATTCCCTAAAGTGAATTAATATCATCCCAAACTTGTGGGCATGGATGAAGATTGGTCATGGTGCTGATCATGGAAGAATTCTCAATATCATATTGATGATCCCTCAAATCCTTGGAAAAGGAAAAATCTCACCACCAGAAGTGGATTAATAATGAGGTAAAATGGGAAGTAAATAAAGGAATAAACCTTACAAGTTACAAGAACCATGAAAATAATTTCCATAGATATGGTATAAAAAGACATTGGTTGCATTCTTGTTAGACGCTCAAATATTTGGCTGATCTTTACTAAGAAAATTTCTATCAAATGGAACTAGATTCCATATCAATGGTATATTATATTCCAGCAAATCCATAAGGAATTTGCTTAGCTTTAAAGATATCCTCAGAAATGGATATCACATTGAAAACATGAATGAAGGTAATATAAAATGTCTTTACATTACATCAATTGTTTATGGCAAGAAACTTGTTATTGAAAAAATCTCAGCCACCTCCTTTGGGTTATATCATACAACTATAAAGCCTATCGAGTCATATGTTGTCGTGAACCAGAAGTTCAACGATCTAAAGACTTTCGTTCTTTATGGCTTGAGGCTAGGTCACCTGATCCTCAATGATCTGAGAATGCATAGAACACTCACATAGGTATCAAAACAAAGAACCAGGAGATTCTTTTTATAATGGATATCCATCTTTAACTCACAAGGTAAAGTGATAGTCAAACCATCCTTTAGCAAAGTCGCATTTGAGTCACCAGTTTTCTTGGAAAGAATACAATGGACCTATCCATCCACCATGTGGACCTTTTTGTTACTTTATGGTATTAATAGATGCCTTTACGAGGTGGTCACATGTTTGTCTTCTTTTTGCACGAAATGTTGCCTTTGATAGGCTACTCCCACAAATGATCAAATTGCAAGCCCAGTTTCTTGATTATCTAATTAAGGCCATTAGACTTGACAATGTCAGTGAGTTTACCTCTTAAACCTTTATTGACTATTGCATGTTAGTTGGAATAAATATTGAGCATCATGTTGTTCATACTCACACTCAAAACGGTTTAGCAAAGTCCCTCATCAAACGTCTTCAATTAGCCAACGACGCTGCTAATGAAAACCAAATTGTCGACTTACACTGGGGGACGTGCTGTATGCATCTGCAAGCTTGGTTCGTATTCGACCAACAACTTACCATGAATACTCTCTCCTTCACAACTTGTACTAGGCAAATAACCAAACATTTCTCACTTACGAATCTTTGGTTGTGTAGTCTATAAACCAAATGAGCCTATACAACGCACTAAAATGGGTCCCCTACAAAGACTTGGGATTTATGTAGGTTTGATTCTCTATCTATCATAAGATATATTGAACCCTTAACATGAGATGTTTTATAGCCACTGCGGATTGTTATTTTAATGAGAGTGAATATTCCTACCATTAGAGGGAGAAAAGTCGGTTCTAGAAGAACGATGAGAAATTACTTGGAATGCATCTACAATGTCTCATTTTGATCCTTGTACAAATCAATGTGAATTGGAAGTTCAAAAGATCATTCATTTGAAAATTTTTGCTAATCAATTACCATATGCTTTTATTGATATAAAGAAAGTGACAAAGTCACATGGCTGCGAATGCTCCAACACAGATTGATGTCCTTGAAATTGGCAAATGAGTTTTAAAATATGCTTGAAAGCATTAGGAGACCAATTGGCTCCAAAATATATAACTCCCGAAAGAGGGGAGAACCTGAAAGGAGAATTGATACCCCTAAAGATGTACATGATAAACAAAAGGCTCCTGTAGAGGTAAATGATAAATAAAAAGCCCCTGAAGAGGTATATGGTGAACAAGAGGCTCTTGAAGAGACATATATTGAACAAAAGATCCCTGAAGAGGTTTGAAATAAAGAAATAGCCCATGAAAAGGCACATGTACCTGAAAATTATGAGATCTCAATAAATTATGTGCACAATAGAGAAAAATGGGATCGAAATAAAGTTGTTATCAATAATATTTTGCTCAATGTATAGACATCATAAGAAATGATGAGGATCCCAGAACAAAATGTGGAAAGATAATCGACGTGTTGTAAAATGGCAAAAAGCTATGCAAACAAAATTAAACTAGTTAATGAAATAAGAAGTTTTGTTTGTAATTAGCTTACTTAAAAGGTGTAAGCTTTATTGGGTATAAATGGGTATTTATTGCAAAATCACGATGAAATACTTGAGATCATAATATATAAAGCTCAATTAGTAGCCTGAGGTTTCTTATAGAGACTTGGTATTGATTACGAAACATATTCTCTGGTATGGGCCTTAATCACATTTCACTTTATAATAAGCGTAGGAGTCTCTGAAAAACTGGATATGCGTCTCATGAATGTTATCATAGCTTATCTATATGGATCTATAGATAAGACATATATATGAAAATCCACTGAAGAATTTAAATTGCTTGAAGCAAATAATACAAAGTCTCATAGAATGTGTTCAATCAAATTATAACGATCTCTATATGAATTGAAGCAATCCGAATGCATGTAGTACAATTGCCTTAACGAGTATTTATTGAAAGAAGGGTATGTGAACAATCCTATATCCCCATGCATCTTTATCGAAACCAGGAACTGGATTTGCAATTATTGTTGTGTATGTTGATGATTTAAATCTTGTTGAAACTCCTGAAGATTTCACAAGAACAACAAAAAATTTTGAGATGAAAGATCTCGGAAAAACAAAATTTTATCTCACCCTACAGTTGAGCATTTTCCTAATAAAGTTTTTCATCGAGTGGCCCATATGAAAATCTTAAAAGCTCTTTTATATGGATAAAACATACCCTTCCAAGTTCTCTTATGGTTGTCTGTTCATAACATGAACAATGATCCATTTAGGTCCTTGTGAAATTGTGAGAAATTATTTGGTCCTAAAGTACCATATCTTAGTGTCGTTGGTGCACTTATGTATCATGCTAACCATACTTGCCAAAATATTGCTTTTCTTGTCAATTTATCCGCCAGGTACAATTCCGTTCAAACCAGAAAACATTGGAATGAAATCAAGCATATATATTATCTTCGCGGAACTACTGATATGGTCATATTTTATTCAAATGAATAAGAGCAACAATTGTTTGAATATAATGATACGTGATACTTTTTAGATCCACATAAAGGTAGATCACAAATAGGTTATGTGTTTAATTGTAATTAAACTGATATTTCATGGAGATATTTTAAGAAGACAATGGTGGCCAAACCATCGAATCATTGAGATTATAATAATTCATGAAGCAAGTCATTGAATTTATGGCTAAAATCAATTATTCAACATATTCGAAGTCATGCGAACTCCCCATATCTGAGACAATCCAATAACATTATTTGAAGATAATGTTGTATCGTTAAGATCAAGTAGGTTCCTATCAAGGAAGAATTAAACACATTTATCTAAAGTTTTTTATACACATGAACTCTAGAAGAGTGCATTGAATTGATGTTCAACAAATATGTCAAATGATAGTAACACATACTTATTCCCGCGTAGTCATTGCCAACATCAACATTCAAAGAAGTTAACATACAAGATTAGAATGCAAACTTAAGATACATGAGGGAGTATGCTTATGACAAGATGTTAGTGTACTACACTCTTTTTCGCCGTCCCAGGTTTTTTTTGTCACTTCAGGTTTCTTGATGAGGTTTTTTAAGGAGCGGTCCTAATAAATTAAGGGTAATCTGACATCATGAGAATATTGTACTATTTTTCCTTCGTTAGATTTTACCCCATTGGGTTATATTAGTAAGGTTTTAATGAGACATATTCTTGTGTTATAAACAAAGGGCCTTCTTTATTTGATGAATGACCACATTTGTACAACTTGTAATAGAATTTGTAATTAACCCTCCTTACTTTCCTTTATGAAGAGTAATGAAGGGTTATATTAAAAAATCTATAAAGGTTTCGTATCCCTTACATGAAATGACACCCAGAAACAGAAGAAGTCCTCTTATCATTTCTCATTCTCTCTCTCTTCCTTTATTCTCCTTCTCAATGATCTCTTTCAATATTACTTTATCAATATCTTATTGTCCTCTTCCATTATATATGTGATACAATGAGAGTAATATAAGTTTTCCTCAATCTTTTTTTGTTTTATAATTGCATACTTTACAACATTTTGTATAAATTTGGGACAAGGAGGATATAAGCAAACCTGAACCTGTACTGGGTTTGAAATTTCTTTTTTGAAAACACTAAAGATCGATAAGACAAATTTCAAATTTATCCATTAGGACAAGGCAGACGAGAGGGAACAAAAAAAACCCGAGGCCTTTGTTGCCAACCTAATGAACGCGAAGTTACGATCAATTAAGCGTTCCAATGGTGCTTTAAGCATGGAGACATTACACAAAGCAACGCTCTCGAGTTGCCATAGCAAGCGAGTCAATTGGCTCCACTAGCTTTCCTTGAGGTGAATGATGAGAGTGCCCTCTTCTGTATAATTTTCAATATAGTTTGTTGCAATAACAAAGTTTTGACGTTAAAAACTTGAGCTTCGGAGGGTGGTTGTTGGAGAGAGTTACATTAGGTATACCTAATTTAGGTCGTTGAGGACGTAGTTAAAGGAAAAAGTGACGCAATGAACATAGAAATGTGAGAGATGAAAGATGTGAGAAAAAATGGAAAGGGTGAAGGACGTGTCATTGGCGACATAGATATGAGAACTAGGAAAACATGAGAGGTTTTAGAATTCAATAATCGTATCTAATTTATGGTATTTATAATTTCTTGATTTCTTATTCAACCATATAGGCATATATCCGTGTTTAGTCAATAATTTTTTTTGTATGAATAGTTTTACCATTTATTCTTGTATAAACATATTTATCTATTAAGGTTGTGCCTGATTGGCGGAAAGTACAAAGAAAAATGTTAAATGAAAAATATTTTTTTATATTTGGTTGTATGGCTGAAATTTTAAAGAAAATAAAATAAGTATATATTACTTAGAAATTATTTTCAACAATTATTCATTTGGATTACATCATAGTAATTTTCTTTACAAATTTGTCCTCAATAGGATTTGAACCTTGAATCTCTTCCCTCACTATGCTATGAATAACCACTTGAAATAGGTCTTATATATATTTAAAATTATTTAATCTTTGTGATGATGAGTTAAAATAAATAAAATGAGTTTGAAGTAGCATATGAAAATATGCTAAATTGCTTATTTTATTTTCTTTTATTTTTCTTTTCTTCTATACTTCATTTTCATTTTCTTTCTCTTACATTTTCTTCAAATTTTGGAACCAAACATATCTTATACTTCGGTACTAGAGAAGAGATATTGGTACGGGACCTTTGTAAGGTATTAGTTATAAAAATTTACTCCTAAATGCAGGGTATGTTTGGAAACTTGTAGAAAGTACTAGGGAAAGAAATAATATTAAGAGAAAATTGATTTTATCATATTTTTGTTTATAGTCGAAAATGCTTTTACAAAGCTTATTGAATAAAATATATTCAAAACACATCAAAGATGATTTTTTGGATTTTCAATCACATATCTTTCATAAAATGCTTTAAATTACTAATTAGAATTGTCAACATGATGAACAAAAGGTTTTATAGGTAAAATAGTAATTTTAAGTTTTGATATTTTTGGAGGAAAATGCTGAATAGCTGTCAAAAAAAGAAAAATGGTGAATAAGAATACCATCTATATCTAAGAAACCTAAATTTTACTTAAAAGTTTAATTTAATTTCCTTTTGAGTTAGTTTTCATTCCTTTCATTTTTGTTTAAATTTTATCAAAACATTGGAATGACTCAAGGGTTAATGATATTCTTATTCCACATTTCCATTCCCATGATCCAAACACATCCTCTAGGAATAAAACATTCTGCTTCTGTTATGAACGCATACAAGTGAAAGCAAAGAGGAAAAGAGAAGTTGATTCCAAATCCGACATCGCGATAGGATAGTTTCCACATCCTGTCTATAATGGTCGGTGAGCCTCAAAGCAGTAATAATATTGACTTTGACAACCCAGTGCTTGCGTCTGAGTCACCACCAAGTTTTAAATACAAAATTAGTATCTTACAAGTAATTTGTGCTTATCTGCCGACATTGGTTGACTAATTATTTATATATAAATAGGTCAAATTCAACACAAGGAGTATGTGGTTTAAAGTATCATTTTGATATAGATAAGTTCTTACGACGATCCAAGGCCAGTTCAATTGGTCTGAACTTAGGTATATCCTTTAATCATCATTTGCTCAAGTTCCTTTAATATCAATGAAGGTTTATCTTATCATAACTTATAAGTTTTATGAGATTAATTGAAATATATGTAAACTATTCCGACATTTATGATAATAATAATAATAATAAAAACTCTTGAAATCATCCAAAGGAGCATCAAAACAGTAACAGTACCAACGACGGTAGTTTCAACCCTACTTAGTCCATATTGTGAAGAAGCATTGAGTTGTGACCAATTCCGGCTTTACAAGTGGGTCCAATTCAGCACAAGGGAGTATCGTAACAGTTTTGAACTATTTTATATTATATATATATATATATATATATATATATATATATACTCTTATTCTCTATATATATATATATATATATATATATAGAGAAGAGAGAGAGAGAGAGAGAGAGAGAGAGAGAGAGAGAGGCGATCTACCTTTAGCATACAAAACCATATTTAAAATATGCTAATTTGACCACCTTTAGCATACAAAACCATCTTCAAAATATATTAATTTGACCACAAGCTGCGTTCCAACGCCAGACCAACCACATAAAACGCTGTCTTCATATAATACGTAAGCAGTGGTGTAGTAATAGAACTTTGATTTTGATTGTTTGAACATCTTTTCGGAAATATTAAATGGGCAAGCGTGATCTATTAAAAACTACTCCAAATGAAATTTTCTACTATTGTTTCGATATCAACCATATTTATTGTACCGTTTCCTTTTTCTTTTCTTTTTTTCTTTTTGAAATATTTGGTTGAAAGATATGAAATAATTCTGAACTTGTGAAATTTACATTTTTCATGTCTTTTCTTGAAAAATAACATATGTTAGATAAAAATGTCTTTCTTCATCTCAGCCATTACTTTGCCCTCTTAATAAAATATGTTATTTTTACAAGAAAATAAAAGATATTTTTGTTCAAAATAATTTATAAATGTCAACTTTTAAGTAGTTTTAAAATATCTTTTAATTAAATCACTTTTTTTTGGGGATAAAATGGAACAAGGACGCAAATGACAAGTATCCATGGATGAGTGATAGGAAACTGAAATATAGAAAATAGAGAAAGTGGATAAATAAAGAGGATGGGTGTGATGGATGTTATGATGTGTGTGTTTTGATACATTGAATACAATGACAAATTCACTGGTCTCTTTTTTGACATCAACTCACTCATTATAGAAAATAAGAAAGTTTGATAAATAAAAGAGGATGGGTGTGGTGGATGATATGATGTGTAGACTGTAGAATGTTTGATACATTGAATACAATCACAAATTCACTGATTAGATTTTTTATGACATCAATTCACTGATTAT
Source organism: Tetrastigma voinierianum (assembly GCA_016808115.1). NCBI lineage: Eukaryota > Viridiplantae > Streptophyta > Magnoliopsida > Vitales > Vitaceae > Tetrastigma > Tetrastigma voinierianum. The sequence goes on along the minus strand of JAEQBH010001074.1, from coordinate 241,507 downwards.
ATAGTCACTTCATAGTACTTTAAGACTATTTTTAATTACTTATTTATTACTAAATCTAGAACTTAGACAAAGTCTTAGATTCAATTTTAAAATTCTATGCAATAATCATTTGAAATGATTTTGAACAAATAATTAGTATGTGTCACTTTCATATATTAATTTCAATGTATTACATCAATAAAACAACTTCAATATCTTTTATTTATTTTTCAATGACTACATACCCCTATTTGACTAATTTTTTTTTAAAAATGTTCACGAATATTAATATTTGAAACATTTCTAATCATGTAATCTAATTTTAAACTAAGACCAATATGAAAAACAAAGATTAATGTGCACAAATATTCTTGAGTTTTGAATGTATGTCGCATTTGTTCTTAAACTTTTTCAGTGAATGATATATCTTAAGCGTTTACTTCTTTAACTTAATTATACCTTGTTGTGTTAAAGGGTTATAGATGAACAAACTTGGTTGAAGTACCCCATTAAACACTTCATACGTGTTAAAATTTTCAAAATGATTGTGAATTTTTTAATGAAATGAACATGAGTGACTCAGAAAGTAAATATTAAAAGTATCTTGGGATAAAAAAAAGTTCAAAAACAAGATGAGACTTGCAAGCATTTATGCACCTTATCTAATAGATAAGGTGTTTGTTCTTAGCCTATATTGATTTTTTTAGTCTGTTAAAAGTAAGGATTATTTGGATAGATCATAGATGACCTAAAATAATGGAGAAATCGTAAAAATAACTTCAATCTCTTAATTTTTTAAGACATCATATTGTCTCGATATTTCTACCCCTATTTATTAGGGTTATTTGGGTACCAAAATAATCATTAAATTGTAAGAATGAATTACCTCTTTAATTTTAACTTGTTTCCTTCCAAATAAGGTTTTTTTTTCTTAGTTTATTTATTTTAATTTTTCCCATCCGTTTGTCTTACAAAACGTTTTTATTTCTTAAGACAATAACCTATGAATGTTTCCTCTTTCTCCTATCACTATCTAATTTTGAGTGCAAGCTTTCCTTAGTTTATCTCATGAATATCATTAAATTCCGTTTTTTTGTGTTTCTCGAGAAGGAAGGTTTTTTTACTTATATTCACTTTTGCATATTCGATTTAGTAATCTATTCTTATGAATTTGATCCTGGTTCTTACATTTCCATCCCTCCTCTTTACTACTTGAGCCGGACTTCAAGAACTTCATCTAAGGGGAAGTTAAATTGGGTTTACAACAAAAATATAAGTGACACTAGCAGAGCAAATGCCCCCTAAAATTTTTTGAAAATAATTTTCTATTGCATCCAAATCACCCCCCAATTGAAATGTATAATTGCTAAGCCATTACTTAGCTTTGAATTATTGATTTTGCAAAACTTTTACCTGATCCATTTGGAACCGAAGGGCCAAAGAAGGAAGAAAATATAAAAAAATGATTTTCTCATGTATGATTTTATTATGGAAAATATCAAATAAAAATTAACTATAATAAAAATCCTCAAGAAGTTGTACATTTTTTTAATTTTCAGTCACTCCTTTAATAAAGATAAATAAATAAATGAGTTTGAATAAACATATAAAATTAATTTATTAAGTTTAAATCTATTTTTTTATTTTCCTCCAAATTTGATTTTCTTTCGTTTTTCCTCTCTATTTTCTTTATTTAATACTTTTGGGTTTCATTCCTTCAAAGTACTAGGAATGAAAAAATAAATAAGAAAAATGATTTTTCATGTTTAGTTTCACTATAGAAAATATAAAGATAAATATAATCAAAATTCCTTAAAATTTTATATATTTTTAAATTTATTAATCCCTAGATAATAGAGAGACACAAATAAACATATAGAAATCTGTTAAATTTAAACCTATTTTTTATTTTCATCCAATTATAAAAGAATATAAAATATAATCAAAATTCCTCAAAATTTTATATATTTTAAAATTTCTTAGTTCTTAGATAATAGAGGAACTACCAATAAAATGGTGTGAATAAACATATGAAGGCTGTTTAAAATTCATCCTATTTTATTTTCCTCTAAAATTTATTTCTTTCCACTTTTCCTCTCGATTTTCATCTATATTTTCTTTTCTTAGCAAGATTCCATTTGGAATCTAAAAATACCAAGGGAAGAAAAGACATACGAAATTTATTTTCTCGTGTTTGGTTTTATCATGAAAAATATAAAAGAAAATAAGATATACTAAAAATTTCTCAAAATTTTACATATTTTTAATTTTCATAATCCTTATATAATAGAGAGAAACAAATGAAATGAGTTTAAATAAACATATAGAATAAATTTATTAAATTTAAACCTACTTTTATTTTCCTCTAATTTTTTTTGTCCTTTTGCTTTTTCTCTACTCAGTACTTTTCGAGTAACAAAAAAACGGAGCCTTAATGTTTGCCCCCCTGACTTTTAATCCTAATTTTGCCACTGGTAAGTGAGGTTAAATTTTCAATCATAATGATAATTTGAGCTATATTATAGTCAAATTTATCAATAAAAAACTTAATTTGTGTTAATTTTTCCTTTCATTTGCAAAATTTTTGACTTTAATCATCTCATTTGTACAATGGTTAAGATTCATTTCAAAAGAACATAACTAATATTAAGTTTTTGCTGTAAATCTTAATTAAAATATTCATCTATTCATCCATTTTAAAAACTCAATAAACTTTGTTGGGTTTGAGATTGTCAATATCTTCGTCTCCAATTTTCTAGAAGAAATAGGCTACTTCAAGGATCAAGTTTGATGGCTTAAACATAAATTCCCTAGAAGAACCCAGAAGTAGTATAGACTAAGGTAGTCCCACAATAGATGGACGTACTATCTCTTAGAGTTCAGACTAGGGTTAGAACTAACGTGTGACGCAAGTCAGTTATAGAACCTTGGAGGTCAAGGTACTTAGGGAGCAAGCTACCGATGGGCCTAGGACTCCTCTAACAAGTGGATAAAGATTAAATCAAGAGGATTCGATCATCGAAGCTATCTAACTAGAGTTGGAACCAAATTAGGTTTTCCAATCTAAAGAGGGGACTTGGTGCCACTTGGGCACCAAGTCTCCTACTTCTGTTGGGATAGCTTGAAGATATGTTCAAGAAAAATAAGGTACTGCATGGAGTCATATTGGGATAATGATTCACCTTTATCAAGATTTCCAAGACTGAATTGCAAGGACAATAAATTCAGGGATTTGGAAGTTGCTCATCCGCGAATTTGGAGCGAGCTTGAAGAGCAAAGAAAGCGAAGTCGAGCGTGTTGAAAGTCGAGTGCGAATGCCGGTGAGGTATTAAGCGTTAAAGCCTTTCACCTTAGATGAAATATAGATATGTTTCAGTTCTGTTTATCAATGTAATATGGGCGTGTATGTGATGCTATTGAGAGGGAATGGAGGGAGTTCATTTTGGTACTAGACCAATTAGGTAAAGAAGTCGTGGGCAAAGAGGAATATCATACCATATAAGACTAATTGCAACCTTGAATGATGGGTGGAATTCATAATGTGTGTGTGCTTTTATGTTGTGAACTATCGTCTGGGTGATGATGCTGCACTAGGTCTTTATCTTATCAATGTAATGTGGGCATGGTATGTGCGATGCTATTGAGAGGGGAATGGAAGGAGTTCATTCTGAATTCCACTAGAAGTAATTATGTTAAAGAAGGGTCATGGGCATACAGAAAAAGTCTTGTACCAAACAAGACTAATTGTAACCTTGAATCATATAAGTTGAAATCCTTACATCAGGACAGTTGCTGAACTGCATAAAAATATTGTGTATGCTTTTACTTTATTCCATATATTTTATATTTGCTCTACACATACTTCGTCCTATAGGAGAGTTCGAAGTTATCGCATCGGAGTCCAAACTAACACACAGTCCTAACACTAGGAACTGTGTTCCAAAACACACTTATCTATGTCAAACTTATATTTAAAAAAAAAAAACTCAAGAAACACAATCCAATTTAAAACAACTACAAAAGAACCACGACCAAAATCCCACTAAAAAATCTCCAAAAAAATTGTTAAGGAGAAACCTCAACAAACAATAAAAAAAACCTAACGAAAAATATCATATAAGGTTCAATAAACATAAAAATAATTATAAAAATAGAAAACCCAAATAATGCCTAAACAAAATAAAAATCTTGTGCAAAAAAATATCAAATAATATTAGCTACAAATATAAAAAAAAAGGAAAAAAAGAATCCCATGACATAGCAAAAACAGAAAATGACAATCTTGAAGAAGAAAGAAAAATAAAGAAGAATTCTGGTAGTGGATCTTTATCCCTTAAAGAAGCAAACCGAGAGAGGGAAAAATGACACAGGTGAGTGAGTGATAGCATAATAATCAGGAGAAGGATTGCATTTGTCTTAATTGTAGTTATTTTATTCAGTTAGTGGGTCATGGGTAGAGTTAGTTGTCAGTTGAATGTTAGTCGAGCATTTGCATAGGTAAAAGTTAGTAGAGTTATGGGTAGAGTGAATTGTCAACAAAAGGGTGTATTTAAGTAACATATCTTCAATGCATTGGATATAGAATTTTCCCAACACAAGAAGGTCTCTCTTATTCACAAATATTTCAATTATGATTGGGACCACCTATACATTGAGAGATGAGCAGTGGGATTTGAGGCTACAACCGACACATTGAGAGAGATTCGCTTCGGCTAGTATCTATACATTGCACAGATGACGCGACAGAACATATTGTTAGAGCGCTTAGAGAGGAGACTTCCACCATCACCATCGCGTAGAGGCCGTCGAGACCACCACTAGGCCCAGTTTAGACACATTTTGAGATTCTTAGGATGTTTTGATTTTACTTTTTCCTACATGTATTGTCCTGCCTACTCATCTTTTTGCTTTATCTTTTTCTATATTTCTAGACTTGGCATGTACTAATAATGATACATATTATATTCCAGACCTCTTTTTTTACATTTTACAGTGACCCCACCACCTCTTCTCTTAAGTAATACAATTTCAACTTTTACTCTAATGTTATATTACAAACCCAGATCACATGCACTTTCACTATGAGACAAGGTATAGATTTGTCAAACCGACATCCCCAGGTATGACTTTTTACCCTCACCAATCTTCATTTATAATTTTTACATTGAGTAGAATGTACAGGATATTTTATGCTATACTTATGCCATCACAGAAAGAACTGGAAAAATCAAATAAAAATCAATACATTTTTAAGCAAATTCGTTTTAGTAAAAGATTTTCAAAATTTTTCTCAATTATTTATGTCCATAGTGTAAAACCACACTACTATATGAAATATTGATGGGAACCTCATGCTTTAGTAGCTAGTAGTTGTCTTGAAGGTTGTTGTTCGGTTTTGGTCGATCTTATACTTGAGGAACTTGTGTTGTGGGCAACTTGGATTTACCCAAAGTCCACTGTTTTATAGTTATTTTATCATGGGCTGATTCAATCTCTTCTGGATCCATACATATCTTGTTTTCCAGCACTCCTTTCTAGATTACACCCACGCTATGGCTTGTCCATGCCTGTGGTAGTGAACATTATCAAAAGGGCCAATAAGACCCACTATGAACAAAAAGAGAAAAAAAAGGAAAATGAAAAGAAAAAGAGAAAAAAGAAAAAAAAGAAAAAAATAAATGAAAAATGAAGGTAACTAGATGATCAAAATCGAAGTCCCGAACACAGTCCGAGGGATTTAATGCTGGATTCACTTAAGCCAACTAGTTGGGAGTCGTTGATTTTACTACTCGTTACATGGGATAGAAGATGGATTAGTCTCACAAGTAGATTGTGTTTGATGTGTTTGTTGTTTGTAGTTTGTAGTGTGCTCTAATTGTAGGTTTAGGAAATTGACATGGAATGAGAAAAACCTATGTGCTTATGGCATTATTGTTTTGGTCAAAATTGTTGAGGTTGAGGTTGAAGGCATGATAAATGAATAAAAGGCTGAAGAGTGAAACTTACTGACATGCCGTAATGCTGAGACATAATCCTAATTTCAACTCAAGAAACCTATTGATATGTCGCGACATTGCTCATTGATGCCGCGACATCATCCAACCTTAAAGAAAGGAACCTACTGATATGTCGTGACATTGCTCTTTAATGCCATGAAATTAGCCTCATCTATTGCCTTGTTTGCCACTAATATGCCGTGACATTGCACTTACATGCCGTGACGTCAGTTTACTTTTATGTCTATATTGCTACTGGTATGCCGTGACATTGCCACCTTACGCCCGTATTCGTTTGTTTTTTAAGACACTTTCACCTCATTTTTGTTTCAAAAGCGATTCAAAAGTCTGTTTGCACTCTCCTTCACTTCACAATCCAACAAACCAAGAGACCATACAAGCCCTCCCTTCCATCATTTTGCGAGATGCTCCTCCATCCACATAATTTCCTCCGTCTCACTCCTCCTCCTTCCAACCTTCCTCTACCTGTTTCATCTTCTGATGACTATAACATCTTTGTGAAGACTTTTAATTGTGGAAGCTTTCATCTTCAACTGTTGAGCAGAGGTAAGAATTATGTGGATTGGGTTGATTTGTGTGTGTTGGGAACGTCGAGAGGTGTGACATTTAGATCCAATTCATAATTTTGGTGCACACCAAGTGTTAAACAAAATTTAAGTTAAAGATATTTTAGAAGAGGAAAACGCTGTGACATCCATCAAAGAGAGTGAGGACCTTTCAAGTTCATCAGCGAGAGATAGAGATGATGTTTCATGACTCTTTGGTCTAAGTGTTGGGCATGGTGCCCACAAAAACATGTAATTGTCTTCATGAAAACAATTTTTCTATATTTGATTCTTTATACATGTGTTGTATAATTTAGTAAATATAAAAAAATCCCAAGTTTATTAATGTAACTATAATCTTTAGTATATAACAGTTATATGAGATGATCAGAATTATGAATATCAAACTAAACTGTTCGTAGTAAATCAAAGTAGGGATCTTTGATTTATAATACTACTAGTACGGTCCACTGAACATTCAGAATGCAGTAATCTTGATCTGGATTACTGATGTAGTTAAACACATAAAACCTTATACTAATCCACGATAAATTGATTCAACAATTAATATGGGCCATAGGGTCCGTCATACCAATTTCAAATCAACTTTGAGACTATCTCAAATTAATAGCAAAATCAAATATCTCATATTTTCTTTTGCCATTAATTACCGTCAAAAATTTGGTCAAGGTATGATGAAACGAGTTTAACCATACCCTTGTGAGTGTGTGATTATTATTTCGGATTTAATGACTTAACTCAAAATTGCAGCCGTAGGGTAGAGACGATCTTGAAATACATCCTTTCGATCCTAACTCCCAAGGAAGTCAACCTTGATATTAATATGGATAGAAACCCTTCGTAGGAGGACGAAATCTAAGCGTGCTGTTATCTACATCTCACGATGTTGCACTAATAATGGGGCGGGATATATTGTCATATAACCTTCTCAGCTCACTATTTTGAAATAAGTGTTTTCTATTTATAAAATATCATATATCTTATAATCTAGCCAATTATTATATCCTATAATTAATTACTAAGATGTGAACTCAATAGATTATGAGTCAAGTCTATTGTACTTTAGTTGTTAGACAATCTAATCCATAAATTAAGTGGGCTAACTATTAGAGTAAACCTAGTATATATAAAATAGTTGGGCTAGTCAATTACCATTAATAATAAAATCTTTATTTTATTAGCGTTGGAAAAATGCAGGCTTTTCAAGATGATACTCAAAACCTAAGTAGAATTAATGTGAATTTTACTAAGTTTAGCTAATTAAACTAAGCACATTATTTAATTAATTGTTCCATCAAAGATGAACAAGATGACACATAGGACAATCCTAATTATCATGTTGGAGAAAATGATATGGCATTAAAAGCATTAAATGTGGGCATTATATGGCATGTTAAGTATGAATATGTTACCACATCAATCATATCAATAACAATAAAGAATAAAATAAATAAATAAAAGAAAGCGGGATTTGGATTGTCTTGGGTATTTCTAAAATTACAAGCCCTTATAAATAAAATAAATAAATAAATAAATAGAATTACAAGATTAAACCTGGATTTACATAACTCCCTTATTTGCTTCAACTCTTTGTGCATGCCAGATCCTGACTCTTGATTCAATCCCTGAGCTTCTTTTGGGTAAAATTCAATAATAACTGTTAACAAGGCCCGGCTTCTAATTTTCTCCATGAAACCTAAAACACTTTTAGGCCTTTTGACTTGGGTCACAATCATCGTGGTCTAACAAGCCATAGGGCCAAGAAAATAAAGTAATGAAAAGCGAAAAGAATAGGAAGCTGAAGGCATTTCCCGTCATCAGTAGCCCTGAACATGCTCCGTATTTTAGAGGCATAACTTTCTCTCTAGATGTCCATATAAGGCGATTTTGAAGGTGTAGAAGTGAGGTGTGGCTACAATCCATCATTGATCACTTTCTAGATCTTGATCTATCTTCTTGTGTGAATATTTTTACAAATAGAATTACAAAAAAACATGCCCCATTATGGCTTTACCTTGAATCTAAAAAATCAACAAATCTTAACCTAAAACACCATATAATTAATGACCCTTTAAAAATTCCATACATTCAAACATTCATCAATATAAAACAATTATACATTCACAAGATTATCAAATAATGCAAGAATGCCCACATACACATTAATATGCATATACACATAAACGCTCACGATGCAGTGCGGGTTTTTAAAGTTCAAAACAAAGTTTGCGCGAACATTTTGGTCAGTAAATTTAAAAATTAATAAAAAAATAACTACGAATCCTATAGTATATGCATACTAATCAACAAATAGTAAGAATTACCTCAATCAAATTAAAGTTTTCTGTCCGTAGGGTTGACAACTCAAAATCCTTTTATTATTTATTTATTTTTATGTTTCCAAGATCTTCCAATAGTTTCCTCTTCCTCCCAGTGCGATGTGGGCGCTCTGATTAACAAAGGTTTATTTTAGAACTCTTGATATTCTCAACACATGAGATCAGAGGGTTAGATGGAGCAAAAAAAGTGAAACTCTTTCTTTTTTTTTTTCTCTAATTTTTATCACCTCTTGGCGCTAGAGTTTTGCCTCACATTTATAATATGCCTTGAATTGATCTTAACCATTTGATCAGTGGCATATTTAAATATTAATTAAATTAATTCAACTTAAGTGACCAAAATAAATAGGATTAATTTATCAAATTAGCGTTTCATTCATATAGTAATTACTATTAATTAATTAATTTAATAATTAATTAATGTTATTAATTTCTCAAATTACTTAGTTTCATCCATATAGTAATTACTATTAGTAATTAATTCAATAATTAATTAGTATCATTTAATTATCGATAATTACTACATAGTTCTTTATGAAACAATTTCCTTTTACAACTATTCCCTCGAGGGATTTCTTTGTTAATTTAATTATGTCACGGAGTGTTTTACAAAGGTGGTGGGAGCTATGGACTGTAATTCCAAGCTCAGTAGAATTTGATAATTAATTAAACTCTTTAATCAATTAATCTAATTTATTAGTTCGATATTATTCCACTAAAAATTTGACTTAACTCTTTGTAATTCTGAATAATTTGCGTGAGTATACCAAACAGTCCATTGATATGATCATTACATTGCAATTGATCCTCAATTGGTCCATCATTAAAAGCTAGGTGAAATTATCGTTTACCCCTATAGTGATATCTTTATCCTTAAGTTCCATTAATTCACTAGTAGGCAGTTAATTTATAAACTTATTTATAAATTAGAGCGCTCCAAGCGATGAGTTCTAATTAACACTTAAGGGAACCAATTATCAGTTTCCCTCGAAGGGTTTGGATTCCATATCATAGGACATGTTCTGACCACTTATCTTAAAATGGGCCTCGAGACATAAGTATTGGGCTTGTCTTAGAATGGACCACCTATGAATCAAAGGCCTATTGATAGACGAGGGAGTCCATGGCTACTCGGGTTAAGATGATCATTTATGATCATCTAGTGACACGGTTTAAACTCTTAATTGTAACGGTATATTCTTATAACGGTATGTGTTTTACTTGCTGCATTCATGCATCATGTTTACTTTTCCAAAGCTTGTGATATTTATTTTCATTTATAGTAATTGTTTGAGTTATTTAATTTCAGCAATCATGTCGTAACGACCGGAATTATCGCTTTACTCGCTAATGAAAAATTAGTGGTGATAACCGTTAATGGAAGTCAAACATTAATATTGTGCTAATTTGTGAGAACCCAGTTTGTTCTCGAGGTATCCTCGAGGCCCCACTGCTAATGCTTCTCGTCTTATGCGAAAGATATGATAGTTGGATTCATTCCAACAATAAAACCCCGTTGTTACATGCTTGCTAGCATGAGCGTGTTCTTAGGAAGAAGCATGAGGACAAGGCGCATATGAGATATGGGAATCTCTCGAGCCATGTTTGGGCAACAATCGACCCGATGCGAGTCATGAAGCTACTTATAGCTACATAGGCAGCTGAATGAAGGAGTTTCGGTCGAGACATGTTTTGAACATGATCGATCTGATGCCTGGTGGAGTTACATGGGGCCGCCATTGATGAGGTACTCGAGTTAGTATTATCCTTGAGTCCCTCACCGCAGAAACTCATTGTTCCTTTACCAACTATGTCATGAACAAGCTGTAGTACAACATGACTATGCTCGTGAATGAACTGCAGACTTTTGAGGCAATAAGTAAGACTATGAAGAGGCGAAAGCGATATTCTTGAGCATAAGCCGTCTTCCTCTTTTGGTAGCAAGAATAAAAGGAAGAAGCCTTACGAGGTAGGTTTGGAGCACAACCCGAGAAAGGAACCAAAGGCAAGGGAAGAGAACAACCCCCGAGGCGAAGCCTAAAGGAAAGTGTTTTCCATTGCGGGGTTGAAGTCATTGGAAGAAAGCTGTAACAAATGTCTCCTACGAATTGGAAGAATGGTAAATATGATTTACTAGTTTTAGAAGCCTGCTTAGTGGAAGATGATTTGTCACCCTGGATAGTTGATTCAGAAGCCGCTGACCATGTTTGTTCTTCTTTGCAGATGCTTAGTTCTTCGAGGGAACTTGTTGATAGGGACATTCTTGTGAGTTGACGATGGAAATTAGGTCTCGACCCGAGGCGTGAGATGCGCCCATTTAAATTTTGAATAAATTCTTGTTTTTTGAATAATATATTTTTTATTCTGGTTTTAGGGAGAAATTTGATTTCTATTTCATGTTGCATGAACAATTATTTAGTATTTCTTTTATTAATAATGATTGTTATTTGAGGAAATGGTTTAGATATTTTCATACAAAACACGAGGAAATGGGTTGTACGTCTTGCATTATTTGAGAGATCATTAAATAATTAGGTATTCAAAAAGTAGAACATCCTAAATCTAACAAGCGTCAAGAGTTTCCCATAGTGATCTGCAATATCTTTAACATCAAATTAAACCCATCTCTGATGAATGCTTAGGTTAGTAAGGATGGTGCTTTTTAAGCTAAATGTTGGCACTCTTCTGTTTGTAGATCACATTTAGGTAAAATGACTAAGAGACATTTCTTAGCGAGGCGAGAGATCGAAGAACCTCTTCGGCTTCGTACATAACGGCGTTTGCGGTCCACTAAGTGTCTGAAGCTAAAGGTGGTTATGAATATTTCGTCACCTTCATTGATGATTGTTCGAATACGGTTATGTTTACCTAATGCCTGAGAAATGCAGAGACTTTTGGAAAGTTTAAGAATTCATCGTGAGAAGGCGATGTGATTAGGTAAATCACTAAAAACTCTTCGATCAAATCGAGGAGGTGAACACCTTGATACAGAGTTCGAGGATCATTTCTTCAGGCATGGAGATCACATCACAACTCCTGACACTTAGAACACCACGGAATGGGTGTTGCAAGGAGAAATAGGGCGTTACCAGATATGGTTAGATCAAGCTGAAGTGAGCTACTCCTCGTTTCCGATCTCATTTTAGGGATATTCCTCTGGCCCATTGTCTACATTTTGAATGTAGTTCCATTTAAGCCAATCCAAAAGACACCCTTAGAGTTGTGGAATGGACATAAACCTAGTTTACGTTACTTTCGCATATGGGGGTGTCAGGTACATATCTTCGAAAAGGAAGGCAGGGAAGTTGAACTCATATGAAGTGTGTGTTTGTAGGCTATCCGAAAGAGCCTGAGGAGGTTGTTCTGATCCTTCGGATAGAAAGTATTTGTATCGACAAATGTAACTTTCTTGAATGGTATATGAAAAACTTCAAACCCACCGTAGTAAGGTTATGCAGGATATGTTACGATCGGTCGAGAAAATCACCATCGACGCGACGAGCGTGAAGTCGAAGACCATTATTCCTATTTAGAATATCCTGGTACCTCGACGTAGTGGGAGGATAGTGAGACTACCATCCTGTTACGAACATGAAGGAGAAGTACAATTTCTAGTGTCAGTCACTAACCAGGATGATCCATTGACATACAGTGATGCCATGGATGATTAAGCCCGAGAGACCAAAATGGCGAGATCTTTATGGCCCAGAAATGGAGTCCATGTACACAACTCTGTCGGGAACTTGTAGATCAGCTTGAGATGTGGGGCATGGGATGTAAATGGATCTTCAAAGAAAAAGAGGCATAGATAGGAAAGTGGAGACTTTCAAAGCTAGGATAGTATCAAAGATTATACAAAGGAGTAAATATAGAAAAGCTTTTCATGTGCAGCTATGCTTAAGTACATTCTCATTCTTTTATCCATAGCTTGTCTCGATTATGAGATACCTGGCAAATGGATGTTAAGATGGCTTTTGAATGCTCGACATCTTGAGGAAAGCATCTACATGATGCAACGAAGGTTTGTGGATAAGGCTGACATCGGAAAGTTTGCGAGTTGCTTAGGTCCGTTTGTAGTTGAGTAAGCAGGTATTGAAATCTCGTTTTGATGAAACTATCAAAGCGTATGGTTTTGAAAATGTTGTTGAACCTTGTGTATATATAAGGTACATCAAAGAAAAGAAATGGTCTTCTTGGTTCTTTACGTGAGTGATATTCTACTCTCTTTGGGAATGATGTAGAAACATTATCGAATGTAAAGAAATGGCTAGCAGCAATTTCAAATGAAAGATTTGAGAGAAATGAAGCTATGATGCTTGGGATCCAAATTATAAAATTCGTAGAACAAGCTTTTGGCATTGTCTCAAGCATCTTATATTGATAAGGTGCTAACTCGATTTTGATGCAAGATTCAAGAAAGGTCTGTGCAGGCGACATGGGATTATCCTTTCGAGGACGGTGTCTAAGACACCTTAAGAGGAAGAGGGATATGAGATGGATTCCACATGCCTCGGTATGGCGGCCTCATGTATGCCATGTGTGTAATACGAGGCACGATATGTATACGTGGGGATAGTGGTCGTTACAATCAATCCTAAGATAGGTCGGATAGCGGTGACATATTCTTAAGTATATTAGAGAGAGCGAAGTTATATGCTTGTACTTAGGTAGAGACTGAACCCTGTGGATATATTCATTCGGTTTTCAATCGAGACAAAGAGATGATCGAGAAAGTCGACATCTGGGTGATATTCACTCTTGGTGGTGGGTAGTAGTATGGAGAAGTGTCAGCCGATCTAGTATTGTAGATTGACCATAGGCCCAGAATACACCGCGGCTTGTGGAAGCAGCTAAATAATCGGTTTGGCTCAAAAAGTTCTACACTGATCTGGAAGTAGTTCCAAACATGGAAAAACCACTTGTTTTATACTGTGACAACAGTGGAGTGGTGGCAAAATCCAAGAACCAAAGTACGAGGGGGAGGCATGTAGAGGGTAATCATCTGATGAGGGTTGTACATGGGAATGTGTTGTTGTGAGAGATGGCGTGAGATGAGACGGGATCGCTTGAGACTCACAGGGTGTTCATAGGTCACTTAGAGGACTAGGTTTAAGAGACATGTTCACACCTTTAGGGCAAGTGGGAGATTGTTGGGCATGGTTTAAGCATGTAATTTGTACTTTGCTTTATGAAAACAATTTTCTATATTTGATTCTTTATACATATGTTGTATAATTTAGTAAATATAAAAAAATCCCAAGTTTATTAATGTAACTATAATCTTAGTATATAACAGTTATATATGAGATGATCAAGATTATAGATAATAAACTATTTGATAAAGTAGTAAATCCAAAGTAGGGATCTTTGATCTGAAAATACTACTAGTACGGTCAGTGAGCAGTGGAATGGTAAATCTTGATTTGGATTACGTGTAGTGACATTAAAATGGAGGTGCTTTTATGTAATCGATTATAGGACGGGGACAGGACATGGACAAACTCTTAAATAATATAAAGATTCTGAGTAAGGAGTTTAAGCTAGTGTCACTAGATGATCATGCAGTTGATCTTAATCCACGAGTAGCCATGGACTCCTTGTCTTATAGCATGAAAATACCTTTAGAATTTTTATAATAATTTTATTATATATTACAGGTATGAATTAGCAGGAATCAAACTTAGGTTTTAAGGGTAATTTGATAGAGTGAGTAAATTGTAAAATGTAAGAATTGAAGAAGAGTGAGCATATGATTGAATATTATATGCTAAGAATTGAAAATTGTGAACCGGGAAATAAGCAATGAAAAAAGGAAAAATGGAATTTGTAAAATGAGGACCCTAAGGGTCAGGTATTATAAGAATAAATATCCGTGAAATTAGATAAATAGATAGCCCAAAGTAAGAAGGAATAAAGGAGACCCTAAATAAGTATTGGGTTTTGAGGTAAACATGGCTTCGAGAGATAAATGATTTAAGACCCAAAAGATAAAAAAATGAAATGATAAAAGTGTGTAGACGAGCAAGGCCTTACACTTAGGGTAGGTTTATAAAGACCCGAGCTTGTATGGTCTTAGGGCTCATTGGAGAGCAAATCTCGTTTTTGAGGAAGAGGAGAGGAGAAAAGGGAGAAAATCTAGGGTTTGCAAGGAGGAGTGGCTTGGGTTGGCTTTGCTTCTCATTTCTTGCTCCTAAGAGACCAAACAACATACAAGAAGAGATTTGAAGGATTCGAGTAAGAAAATCAAAACCACAACATATATTTTGATTTAGATTTTGGAGAAAAGCCCTAACTTGAGAAAAATGGATTTTTATTGAGTCTAAACCACATTTGGAGTTGTTTTTGGGCAGATTCCATGGTGGATTTTTGATATGGGACGAATTGGAGAAGAGTTGTGGAAGAAAAATGTGTGAAAATGCAAAATCCCGCACATTTCTGGGCAAAACCCATAGAATTGTGCTTCGTGCGAGGTTGGGCTGTGGAGTGCGAGAGATGCAGAGGGCAATCAGTGCGGGTACAGCTCAAACATGCCCAGAGTCACCAAACTGTGATGGATAACTTTGTACGGTATAGGTCAAAGTGGTGCCGTCTTGGTTGTTCGACAGCCCCATTTTTGCATATTTTTACTTGCCGTTAA
Source organism: Tetrastigma voinierianum (assembly GCA_016808115.1). Classification (NCBI taxonomy): domain Eukaryota; kingdom Viridiplantae; phylum Streptophyta; class Magnoliopsida; order Vitales; family Vitaceae; genus Tetrastigma; species Tetrastigma voinierianum. The sequence goes on along the minus strand of JAEQBH010001074.1, from coordinate 225,969 downwards.
GTCTCGTGTCGCATATCGATGTTTAGGACCCTAAGAAATGAATAATGAGTTGAATAAGGATAGGACTAAGTGAGAAAAGCATGCCGTGCCTCGCCGCCTCGCGAAGCTTTGCTCGCCTCTCGGCTGAGGGACGTCTTCGAGCGAGACTTAGTGTCTTAATCCAGATGATTAGAAATAAACGCAATTCAACTTGGAATTGTTTAAGAATTAATTATCAACTAGAGGTGGGTGATTGTTGTTGACTAGGGACTGGGTGATGATTGCCTAACCTAGGATAGAGATCGAAGAAGAAAGCTAGATTCGACGACTTAGTTTTGTTCTCATTTCTATTCTTAATTAGTATTTTGGTAGTTTACCAAGTAAATTTATGAAGCAGGTACATGAGATGAGTATATGAAATAAGTATATAGATTGAGTATATCTTTGAAGATGTCTGAGAAGTGAATATAGATTAGTATGATATTTGAAAATCGAATGAATGTGAATGATGATGAGGCGAGATTCATAAAGCAAATCCGTCAGAGAGCATGTTAGAAAGATCTCTCCAGGCTGAAACACTTGACAGGATCACCTGTCATTATCCGTCGAAAACGCAAGTATCCAATATCTCACTTAGCAGATGCACTAATCGGCATCAGATCATGATGGCATATGACATTTAGTGATACCACATGTCAGGTGCACCAAACAGCATTAGATCGTGATATGAGGCCAGAATAAGTACCACATTAGGGTGCACCAAGCGACATCCGTCATGATGGAAATAGAATTGTTAAATGTGTAAACACATTCTTAGAATGATAATGAGTGGGATTCATCAAGTAAGGTCGAGTGAAAATGTATGGAATTGAATAGTGAGGTGAAAGAACCAGCATTGAGTGAAAATGAATTTTTATGTATATGCTTAAATCTCATAAATTGAATTGTTGCATTGAAGATGCATGTCGTGATATAGTAAATGATTTGGAAATCGAAAGCATGCGAAAATGAATAGCATGTAGAGTATATATTTGAATAATAATAAGAGCATGGATTTAATGTTAAATGCATGTTGAGTTAAATTGAATATTGAAATAGGCTATATAGAACCACTAAGCATAGAAAATGCTTAAACGTATATTTATCTATGCGTAGGTTTTAGTGAACAGAAGGAAAACAAGGTCGTGAAGCGCGAGTCATAAAGCGAGTTGCGACGTATAAATTACATACCACATACATACATATCGATTCCTTTTGAACATGGAAAATTTTGTAAACAAAGGGTTAAACCACGAACCTTGATTTTGTATATCATTTTGAGGCATGAATGCCTTCTTTGTAAATGTTTATGGAGCCTCATAGAATTGCATTGAAATTGTAAATGATTATGGAGCTTGCCCAAAACTGAAGCAAGCCATAGCAAAAATGACATAATAAAATGTTTGATAAGATAAATGAAAACGTCAGATGCATCGGGTTCAGGTTCGGATGTCATTCGGGTCGAATTTGAGGATTCGAGTCATGACATTTTGAAAATTTAATAACCTGAAAGATTAAAAGAAATAAATGAGCATCAGGTTTCGATTCGGACTCCTCGTCGGGTCGGGCCAGGGCTCAGGAGTCGCTATGTCTATTTCAATAGGGCCCTTTGATTCATAGGTTATGGTTTGTCCTAAGACAGACCCAATACTTATGTCTTGGCAACCCATTAAGATAGGTGGGTGGGAACATGTCCTACAGATATGGAATCAAACCATAGCGAGGGAAGCCGGATAATTGGTTCCCTTAAGTGTTAATTCTAGAACTGAATAGTTTGAGCGCTCTAATTTATAACAGGTTTATAAATTAACTGTTCACTAGTGAATTAATGGAACTTAAGGATAAAGATATCATTATAGGGGTAAAACGGTAATTTCTTACAGCTCTGATGACTAGACCCGATTTGGAGGATTGAAGATTGCATGTAATGATCATATCAATGGATTTGCTTGAGTATCCTTTACATAAATTATTCTTTAATTACAAGAGTTAAGTTTGATTTTTAATTGAAGAATACGGAACTAATAAATTAGATTAATTGATTAAAAGTTTAATTAATTATCAAATTTGTGGAGCTTGGAATTACAGATCATAGGTCCCCAGGGTGCGCCTCGTAAAACAACATCTGAGGATCAAATTAACAAAGGAAATCCTTGGAGGGCATAGTTGTAAAAGAAATTGTTTCATAGCAACTATGTAGTAGTGTAGATAATTAAATGATAATTAATTAATTGTGGAATTAATTAATTAATAGTAATTACTATATGGATGAAGCAGGTTAATTTGAGAAATTAATAACATTAATTGAACTAATTAATTAATAGTAATTACTATATGGATGAAATGGTTAATTTGAAAATTAATAACATTAATTAATTATTGAATTAATTAATTAATAGTAGAAAATTCCTATATGGATAAAAACGGTTAATTTGAAATTAATCTATTTATTTTGGTCACTTAAGTTGAATTAATTTTAATTCAATATTTAAATATACCATGATCGGTAGTTTGAGATCGAATTCAAGGCATATTATAAATAGAGAGCAAAACACTAGGCGTCGAGGTGATAAAATTAGAGAAAAAAAAGGAAGAGTTTCCTTTTTGCATCATCTAACCCTCTTGATCATTGTGTTGAGAATATCAAGAGTTTTAAAAACAAAGCCTTTGTTAATACGTATGCCCTGCACGTACCCACGTAGTAAAGAGGAACTGACTTGGAAGATCGTGGAAAGCTTGAAAAAATAAATAAAAATAAAAGGATCTTGAGTTGTATCAACCACAACACGAGAAAAAATTCCTTAATTTGATTAGAGGTAATTCTTCTTTATTGTTTGTTGATTAGTCCTGCATATACCATGAGTATTAAAGAGTTTTATTAATTTTTTAAAATTTCTTGGACCAAAATTTTATTGCAAACTTTGTTTTGAACTTTAAAGCACGAGCAAGGCTTTGTGATCAAACGAGGATTTATAAGCCCAATGCTTATTTCAGCCTCATTATCCAGTAGTAGAAATGGACCACATTGTATGAACACCCACCACAGGGTGTGGCTTCGCTAGTACGTGAATTTCATGCCAACCTCCTCTTTTGAGATGGCACTAAAGTGTTTGTAAGAGGAGCATGGGTCCCATTTGACAATGCCGATCAAAAGCAGTAAATTCAAGCTTCGAAAGCGAACAACGGTGAAGCCTACGAAATTTGTGGAACTCCACACAGATTTTGATGAAATGTTGGAAGTATTAACAAACAATTTAGTGCGTGGAAAACAACTAAAATGAGTGCTGAATTTTCCTAGAGGCGAGTCTCTCACAGCCTACAAAAGTATGGCATTACTTCATATCTTCCATATTACAACCAAGTACACATGTTTCTTCGGTAAGTATAGATAGAGCTAAGCTGAACTTCCCAATTGCAAAAGGAATGAAGTTTGATGTCATGCATGTAATAGAAAGCTGCATCATTAAAGCAACCAATGAAAAATGCATTGGAGGCCTCACTCACCCCTCTACCATCACTATGCTTTACAAGATAGCTGGAGTGCAATTTTTAGAATTTGAAGAGAGATGCCCAAGCATGTTACCTCTCCCATCGCCAAAAATTAAAAAGACACCTAGAAAGTCGCAATGTGTTGATGAGAATGGTGAAGAGGAGAATGAACTGAGAGATGAGCATGAAGAAGAATTTGAAGATGAAGAAGAAAAGGATGATCAAATTGCGCAGCCTATTAACTCAAGGATCATTGAGGTCCTTGACATGCCCTAATGGAGGAAGAATTTAGAAGATCTTTGTTAGATGAAGTGCTAGTATGGAATTCTTATATGAGAAACAACAACACATGATGAGGTAGCAAAGAGGAGGCTATCACGTTACCTTGCTCAATTGATTGACATCGACCCACTTAGAGGCAGGATCTTTCTTTAGTGGTACATCTATGTGACCTTCACAACTTGCTTTCCCTCCATGGCTAAGGAATTTAAATCTTAGACTTAGCGTCAAATGAAGAAGCGGGAGGATGGTAGTAAGGTTTTATGTTGCTTCTTTATTTTCTTACATTGGGTAATAGTCACATTGATTCAGATTGGTTTGTGCATAGACACAGTAGTTTTTCGATTTTAGAAGTTTGAACTTGTTTTGTTAAGTTTTTAGTGTTTTATGTTTTGGTTGTTTTTAATTTTTAGTTGTGTTTGTGATTTAGCTACTTTTCTTTGTTGAACCATCGAGGATTAATTTGTATGTTTTGTGGTAAAGATAGTTTTGATGAATGAATAAATGAATGATGAACTTTTCATGTTGACATATTTTCGAGCTTAATGTTAAGAAATATCACGTAGTTAACTTGCCACTAAGATGTTGATTTTGATCGAGTGAATATTTTGTGCATATTCTGCACAATGCTCTTCTTTCTTATTTCCGGTAGATGAAATAATAATCCATAATATTATAATAGTTAGGCTCCCTAAATATAGAGAATGTTAGATATAATAAGGCCTAAATTATAAGGTCTTGACCCTTTCAGTTGATAATTTAGGCATGGCCTCTTGACACACATGAGCACAAATGCACTCAATCCCCTTAAGAATCAATTTTGCTCGGGTTAGAGAAGGTTTATGAAAATAGATTTTTTTTTATCTTCATAGGTACTAGAACTTATTGAAATAGCATTTGAGGAAAAATCCTAGGCAGAACAACGATTAGGAAATGATATAGGCCATTCTTGAGCTAACCCTTATGTGCATTGAGCCTGGTCCTCAGTATCCATAATATCATTTCTTACAACAATAGTAATTATGATATCTCAGTCAAAGAACCTTTGTTTACCTTAGCATGTTACTTTCAAAGTATATCTTGTGAATACATATAGTGTGAATTGGGAGTTTGGTTGAAGTGGGTGTTCTTTGAATGGAAATAAAGGGAGATTTAGGGGTAGAAAAAGAAAGAAAAAAAAAATAGAAAAAGGAAAGAAAAAGAAAGAATAAATCAAGGAGGAGTATGTTTGACCTTGTAGCCTTCCTACATTGAGTAAGTAAGTTCTTGAGGGTGTTCCTACCACCCTGAGTACCTAAGGCGGCGGTTGGGAGTTACTAACCTAAAGCTCGGTAAAAGTTAGGTAGAAAGCTTAGGAGGTCAAACATTGCACTACTCTATGCCTTTGGTTTATGAAGAAAAGGAATAAAAGCCTTGGGTGTTCTTGCAAATGGTAGAAAATAGTAAGAATCAAACAGGATTTGGGGAATAACTATGTGATGAAAGGTCTGATGAGTTAAGTTTTGGGGGGAAGCTTAGGAGGTCAATTGTGAAGAATGCAATATTCTAAAGGATAGTTGAAAAATTGAAGAAAAAGCAAGTCTGTTTGTTTTGGGTAAACTTAAGCCTAAATGACCTATTCATCTGCCTTTACCTAAACCATACGTACAAACTGTAAAACCTTTTTTGATCTTAAGAGTTGTGTCTTGCTACATTAGTGGAGATTGTTATGACCAATAGATTATGGAATCTAATCGCTTAGGTAAGGAGATCATCGCGATTTGTTCAATTCTCATGAAACATCTAACTTGCAGTGTTTTGGATTGGGAAGATCGTGCGCACACGAGTTAAGGACCTTGATCTACGTCACTTGACCGAGGGTTGAGTCCTTATTTTCTTTGAAGGATTATCTTGAAGTATTCTCCGTGTTTTAGGAGACTGACCTGAGGGTGATCATACACATTAATGAATCTCAGCTATTTTGTTTAGATAGAATTTTTTTTGGAAAATGACTTTTTTTCTTTACTCAAGGACAAGCAAAATGTAAGCTTGGGGGTATTTGTTAGGTGTGAAATTACGTAGCATTTGTGCACATATTATACATTCATTTTGAGCTTTTAATGAGAATTTCACACCTAGATTATGTAAATTTGTCATAATTCCCTCTCTGCACATTTTGTAGAGATCATAATAAACGAAGCATTTTGGAGCAAAAGCGAGAAAATGAAACGTGAATCACTAGAATGTTGTGGCGCCAGATTTGTATGCGTGACATGAAGACAAAGCACCTGAGCTGGCTGCGCCCGACATGCTGCGACATTGGAGTCATATACCCGCGACATACAAGATGAAGCGGTGATGAACAATGACATCTTTGCGTTAGGCGAGAAGAACAAGCCATCAACACTAATATGTTGCGGCATTGGAATCACATGTCGTGACATGCATTGAATTTCTAGACAACTAAGCACTTACATGTCGTAGCGCTGGATTCACATGCCATGGCATCGCTACCCAGTTTTGGAAAGTTTTCCATTCTCGACCCATTTCTCTAGGTCTATTTCCCAAACTTCTATATAAACTCTTATTTCAAGGTTTTTAGGGTTTGAACTTTTAGGGAGGACGCTCCTTATTCTAGGGCTTTCTCTCCTTGAGAGGAGAACCAATCTTTAGGTTATATGTCTTAGATTTATGAGATTTAGAATGTTTTGGTGAAAAGCTTGGTTTTTATTTGAAGATTACTTGGAAGCACGACCTTATAGAGTGTGGATTTCGGGTTGGATTTAGAGATTGAAGATTATTGTAGCTTTATCTCTATTTTGTATTTCAATCTCTACTCATCTTTCAATTTATGCAGTTTTTTGCTTGCCTTAAACATGATTTTGCTAGTTTTGATGGTTGAAATGGTTGACTAGGCATTCTATAGGGTTGGTTATTGGATGTGATGCTTAATTCATTTAATCTTTAATTTGGTTGGATGATTTATGCTTGATTTTTTTATGTTTGGTGTTAATAATTAGAAGATTATGATTTTGGTTAAATAATTCATGCTGAGAATTGGGTCTTTGATCCTTTTACTAGGGTATCCTTGGTGACACTGGGATTACGCACTAAAATCTGGATCTGATCCTCTTAAGGTGTGAATCAATTAATTGGAATTCTAATTAACCTACTAAGAGGCTTAGGGAATTAGAAAGGTTTAGTACTAAGCGAATTTCATTAGGAGGGGACACCAAATGTATTAAACAGAGATTGCGAGATGTAATATGACGATCAAGCTTAGTCGGGTAGTTCTATTACAAGAGCGTGGCTATGACCCGATAGAGCTCAGGAAGGGTGATTAGTGCCCCAGTGCTATTTTGAGCCCTATTAGAGATAGGTTTTGAGTGCTTTTTGTTCGCTAATCATGTCAGTCATTGATTGAAGTGTTCGGATCATGAGTATCACTTATGCCATTTAGAGGTTATTTTTGGTTATTTTGCAGGTTTTTGCATACCTTGGGAATTCGATATCGAGATGTGTTGAATAATGAAGATCGAAACTATTTTCCACCATCAAACATGTCAGAATTCAGTGAAGGAATGGAGGCAAAGTGAAGAAGAAATGATGCAGTGGAGGTTCGGGATGCGGTGCGGTGAAGACGAGCCCGGAGATTTTCTCTATGATTGCGAAATTTTCGTTGGGATTGCGAAAATTTCGCGATCATAAGCGAAATTGTAATTCAAGTGAAATTTTGCTAGGCTAGCAAAATTTCGCTATGCTTGAAAATCAACGTGCCCTAGCAAATTCTTTAATTTCGCTATCTCTAAAATATTTCGCTAGGCTAGCGAAATTGACTGTGCATAGCGAAATTTTGGGATTTCGCTATCCTGTCCAATTTCGCTAGGCTAGCGAAATTTCGTAAACTAAGCGAAATTTTAGCTACCTAGCGAAAATTTCCTTACCTAAGCGAAATTTTGCATAAATGAAATCTCACATACAATCATATTTTTGTAATTAAGCTGTAGGCTTCATTTTGGTGTATTACCTCCTTGTCCCTTGTATTAGCCAATATGTTCAGGCTTTCTTGTATTTTCATACATTGGGTGGCTATATAAGCCCCCCTCCCCAGTGGCAAGGGGAGAAAAAGAGTAATCTTTTGGCGACTTTTCGTTTTTAATGTAAATATCTCCGCGACTTGATTAGGATTTGTTTTTCTCTCTTCTCTCTCCTCTTTCTCTCATTTTCTAGGCTGCCAAACAACCCTCTTGGGGATGACAACTCAAGAGATGCTTGGCTAAGTCTGGCTTTGAATTAGCTAGCTTGGTTTATTAGGGCAGTTGCAAGTTGTCCTCATGTTTTAAATGCTACGGTGTGTATTTGGTTCCCATCTTCTATAAACTAGGGTTGAATATCATTTTAATGTCATTGCTTTGTATGCTTACCATGCTTTAGGATCTGATTGCATACTTATTGCCGGATGTCTTTATTGTTCTTTAGATGGCCTTTACGAGCCCTTTGGTAAGTTGAATCATTAGGGTTTCAAACTGAAAGGAGCTGTAGATGCATATTACATGTGTTGACTCAAATAGGAGTGATTCTAAGGTTAGGTTTTCTAGTTAAACAAAGATCCGGTTATGGCTTGGATTATAGATTGCTTGCCGTGATGAGGATAAAGCAGGGACACTTGTTACCCAGCGTGTTGTCAAGTTTAGTGACAAACCCAGGATTACCTTTTCTACTTCACTTTCAGTTTTACAATTAATCACCATCAAACAACTTCCCTTTGTTTTAAAACAATCCAAAATCAAATTAAAAGCCTCACCATTTTCAACCGTCACAGTCATTCATAGGATGAAAACCCATCCTCGTGTTCGATACTGAACGCATTATCTGCGGTGGCCCGACTCTGGCGATGCAGGAGAACAGGATTTACAAATTTTGTTGATTGAATCACCACCGTGCCTTGAATCAAATGGCGTAGATTCTTGAAGTGGATAGTGCCAAACTACGTTTGATAAGTTGAAATTATTGCCTTGATGACATCATAAATTGGAGGTGACCTTTCAACCTTTTTGAATTTCGAGTTCTTTATGCTTTGCAAGTTTCATCACTACGATCCTTTGCCTTGTTTTTGTTTTTTCATACGATCAGTTTTATTTAGCTAACAATAACCCTTTTGCGGGTTTGTTTATTGCTATTTCTTGTGTCTCGGTTGTATAACGGTGTTTATACCAGGAAAGAGACATCGGGTAGATTGCAAGAATCGATTACTGATTGCACAAAGTTGGCGGTTAGTGTACGGTGACGAATGGATCCCTTTACCTGGGCAGTCGAGTACCCCGTTGAACCCGGCTTACGGTCGCGGGGATCACTCATCACCCTCCTAGAGTTAGTGCCCCGTCTGCGTCATACCTCCTACTTGAAGATGCGCGAGTGAGGCCTTATTTATTTACTCCCCACATATCATGGTATGGAAAATGAAAATCCATACACACATAAGGGATTTTGAGGAGGTTTGCATACCTTTAAGGAAGGTATGATTGACATGGATTTGCTAAAGGCTGAAAGCATTTTCATTAACCACACAAAGGACAAGGCCAAGATATGGCTTAAATCACTGAGACCCAGAACCATTAGAAATTGGTGGCTGCTGACGAGTTTTAAAATTCTTGATTCTTTCATCAAGACCAGCAATTTGAAAGACAAATTTACACCTTTGCGGCTCAAGATGGTGAGAGGTTCTACCAGTGCTGGGATAGATTCATGGAGACCATTAGTTCTTGTCCACATCATGGTTTCGACACATGGATGCTGGTAAACCATTTCTATGGTGGTATGTCTCCTGCCATGAAACAGTTATTGGAGACCATGTGTGGGGGAGATTTTCTAAGTAAGCATCCTGATGAAGCCATGGATTTCGAACTATGTGTTTGAAACCAGGGTTGAGATGAACGAGCAGAAATGGAAAGAATAAGGCCTTTAGCCAACCTAAGTGGGATGTATGCCTTTGTTAGAGGATATTATAGAAATAAGCTAGAATTTCAACCTTAGGCTAGGAAGGTGGAGGCTTGAGGAAAAGGCTCCATGAAGTGCATGCGTGTGCTTTCTTCTTGTAGGCTTGATCCATGCACGATTTCAGTCCTGTCACCAGGAAGAACAATATCCTATGGCCCCTTCAGTGAAGGATTTGATGTCAGAATGTGCAAATACGAGTAGGACTGATATAAGCCTCCGCGACTTGATACTTATATGGTAATACCTCTGATTCCAATTGGAGGAATCACCTAACCTCTCCTGGAAACCTAATCCCCTGCTATGTACCCCGGGTGCCAAACCACGGTTGGTTCCACCTCTCAACCTGACCACCTCCCATCCTCATCTCTGTGGAACAAGCCATTTAGAATTTAGAGTAAGGTGGTAGGTAACTTTGTGGAAGAACAAGGGATCAATGCCTGGTCAGCACGAAAAAATTTGATGCATGAAGCCTGATGAACAAGAGAATAGATGGGCTTGAGCAATCTTAATCGAAAATGAAATGACTTGCGAGTATTGATCACAAGATCAACAAAATTTTTGGAGGAACATGAGAGAGGAAGGTTCCTTCCCAGGCATTGCCAAATCCGAAAGGGTGGTAGGTTCATCCCGGTGATTTAGGAATGGATGGGTAAAGGCTATAATCACCTAAGGAGTGGAAAAGGGTTGATCAGCCCGGTGCGAAACTTGTTGTTGGGGCAGGAGGAGAGGTGGATGGGGTGCATTGTGCTGAAAAAGAGGACTCGAGTAAACCTGCATACCACCTGTTTCCCAGGCATAGAGGCAAGAAGAGGCATCCAATGAGGGCGGTATCTTAGAAGTCCTAAGGCAGGTGAAGGTCAATATACCTCTTTTGGACATCATCAAACAAGTCCCTGCCTATGCAAAGTTTTTAAAGGATCTCAATACAATCAAGAAGGGATTGGGCATTGAGAAAAGGCATTTAAGCGGAACAAGTCGGTGCCATAATCCAGCGAGAATCAGTCAAATACAAGGATCCAGGATCTCCCACAATTTCGTTAAATATTAGTGGGACTTGCATGAACAAATCATTACTTGATCAGGCAGTGTGAACCTCACTGCTTGTGTGCAGTGGCTGAGCGGTTAGGTTTGGGTGAACTTAAACCTACGATATCACCTGCTTATCATTGGCCGATAGATCGGGGTGAAGATCACTAAGGGGGATAGTTGAGGATGTCTTAGTGAAAATAGACAAATTCTACTACCCGGTAGATTTTGTAGTGCTCGACAGACGATAGAGAATGAACCCGACCATGTGCGATTATCTGGAAGACCATTACGGCCTTTGCCGATGCAATGTCGATTGCCGAGAATGGAGTCATGCAACTTACATTTGTCAATATGGATGTTGAAGCGAACATATTTCACTTGAACAAGCCTGGAAATTATTAGGCGAAATCAAGTGACTAATGATGAGTGCTCGGTGTGTCGGGAGTGCGGGAAAGTGAGTGTCGAGGAGTGCGGGAAATGATGACGAGGTGATGCAGAGGTTTTGGCATTATCATCGGTAGCCATTAGGGGCAATTTCTCAAGTTAAATTCAATCGGTGAAGACGAATCAACCGTGGAATGCAATTTCCAAGCGGAACATGCAGGCCCTTTGCGGGGTTGAAGGAGATCCTCCTCCTTGACCCTTCCTTGAGCTTGATTTGGTAAAATTGGTGATTTGGTGTTCTCATGAGCCAAATTGCAGCTCGATAATTTTTGCTTTGTGTTAATTTGGTCGATTTTAATAGTTTCCTATTTTTAGTAACTTCTATTTTTGTAAACTTTCTTTGTTAGCAGTTTCCCTCTTGAGCAATTTAGTTTTAAATATTATATATTTTATATTTTCTTTAGAATATATTAGGGTATTAGATATTTATTGTATAATATTTTTAATATTTTAATGAAAATCTAATTTGCGGGTGAGCAAGGTTACAAAAGTGAGATTAAATTTGTATGGCCGAGTGGGCCAAGCAGCCAGTTAGAATTTCTTGGTGTATAAAAGAAAGGGAAGGAACTTTTCAAATTCATATCATTCTCCCTCCTGAGCTCATCCCCACCCAGATCACGTTATGCTGTCGCATATCCCATGAGCCACATACTGCGGTATAGAACCCAGCCCTGCGCCTGCGGCTGTCAGCTACAACGTTCGAGCCTCAGCTGGGATCGGCCGGCCAGGTGCCATGGCTCGACACGCTGCAGGTCTTGACCTGAGTCATTCGCTGCGCCTGCCCTGTAGTTCTTCATGCCCCATGCCTGTGTGCATGCCATTGTTGGGCTCACGTGGAGCCACTGGGTCAACGCCACTTACCATGTGGGCCGGTTCTGCCCTCAGCGCCCTTGCTGGGCGCGCACCACGACCATGAGTGGGTTGTGCCCCCGCTGTGGCGCTTCCGGGTGCCACAGGTCGATTATCGGTCGGTTGAATACATACTATACGCCAGGTCTCTTGTTTGGATTCTGACATGGTGCGTGCGGAGGTGCAGGGTCCAGCCTTGGCCTCAGGTCGAGATTCGGTACCCCCCGGAGGCGAGAGGGAGCGGGCTGGAGTCCGGCTCCGTCTGGGACCCGATCTGGAAACCCAGTCCACGAGGGCGGTTCGAGGAGCCTTAGGGTTGAGCGACGAGACTCGGATGGGACCAGGGCCTCGTCCTGTGCCTCGACGAGATCAGGAGGGCCGGCCCTCAAGCGGACCCGCACATCGGGTGGAATGGTCGTCCTCATCCGGGACCTCGCGGTCACGGTACATCGGTAGGCGAGGGGCGACCTCTTCGCCTCGGTTATCGCCGGCCTCCGGGGATCGGAGGCGGGTTGTCGTCGGGCACCTATTCCAGGAGGCGTCGCAGCTATTCGAGACTTCCACGAGGTCATGTGGCGTCCAGAGCCTTGTTAGTGGATCTGATTGGGGATTCGATGGGGTTGATCGAGCACTACTCCCCTGCTACCATTTGTAGTAGAAACGATGTGTACCCCAGTTGGTTGCAGCAGGTTCTACCGTTCGATGACATCGAGAGCCTAATTAAAGCTCGAGCTCAGGTTCCACCATCGGCGATCGCGGGTGCTTAGGGCGGCGAGACATTTCGGCGGCCGTTGGGCTGCGGATCACGTAGACGATTTAGAGGGGTTATTGAGGCCCGGTCTCACAGAGCCTTATAGGAGATGGTCGCGGTCTTGCTCGAGACCTTGTTGGACCCGTATTGTCCGGAGCGGCTCAGCCTCGGATGCTCCTGGTTGATCACGTTCGGGACCAGCCTCTTCTGCGACATGCGATGCCGGCGTGGGGGCCCCGTCACCGGAGGCTGTGGGATCTCGAGAGGATTACGGTTCGATCTCGGTGGTGATGACCTCACATTGCCCGGGGAGGGAAGGTCCATCGTGGGGCACGTCTCGGCGAGAGTCTTCCCTTTGCTGATCTTGGGACTATTATCTGAGGTCCTCGAGCACTTGGAGGCTCGGAGGGCCCGGATTGGGGAAGGAGGGATTGTTTTGCCCTCGAGGTCTTGTCGATGGAAGGAGCGATGGTCATGCACATATCTTTCTCCTCAATGAGGACCCGGGAGGAGTACCGGATCGGGTGGCGAGGACTCCCACGGAATGAGCAGTCTGAGCCGCAGGCTCGGGTGGAAGGAGTCCAGCTCATATGTCCCCTCCATCTCCTCCCTCCATTGCACTCTTCGCAGCCATGGTGATCCTCCCCACGGCCCATTCACCTCACGACGTCGCACGAGGAGTACGTTCATGCCAGTTCTAGAGAGATAGCAGGTGTGATGGATGCTATATGTTCTTTAATGCGTACCCGAGGCGGCCTGGGACCCAGGAGGTTGCTTGGATCGGGTGAGCCGCTCTAGGGGCGTCGCTCCATGCTCCGGCAGATCGCGGCTCCACCTAGGTCTTCCACGTGCTCTGTTCGGAGGATGAGTCAGCTGCTTGCGACGGCCTCTTTGGATGTGTTAGCGACGGCCAACCGATTCTGAGACCCACCACCACCACAGCAGTGAGGTGGTTAGATTTCTTTTATGTTTTTGTATAGTTACCAGCTTTATCAACTGCCTACTAATTTTGTTTAGGATTCATGTATTAGCCATAGTAGGCAGTGATACTTTTGTATGTTTAGCTTTGTATTCATGTACTAGCCACTTTATTTATATCAAAGAAACTATTCGGTATATATATACGCTTTTGCATATCATTTTTTTGTGCCCCACTTTGTTTAAAAATTTGTTTTTGTCTTCAATTGAACAATTGAATTGCTTGATTAGACTGATTAGTTGCCCCACCTTTAATTGAAAAATAGAAACCTGCATATTTGCCTTGCTAAGAACAATTCGCCACATGATTAATTTTGGTCGATTGAAGGTAAGCATACTTCAACTTGAAAATTTCCACTAAACTAATTCCACTGCATCGAATTGTACCAATAAGGCATCAAATTATTACCTCCTTTCACTTTACATAGCCCAAGCCCCTTAGGCATGGTATGTGACCTCGAGATGAACTATGTTACTGTTGAGCAATGTAGTCTTAAGAAAAAAAAGAAGAAATAGAAAGAGAGAAGAAAATGGGTCGACACTTTTTGGGGCAGAGGCACGATTAAGGTGGTATATGGCGAGAAGCCTTTGAGCACTGGTCCCTTTTTAAGCCTTGGTGGTTGGGAGTCATCGACTTAGTGTTTGTTACATGGGTGAATGGGCAGGGTATAGCGAATTGTAGGTGCTTGATTCTCGAGATCATTCGGAGTCCGGGGTGAAGCCTGTAGAGTTTGTGGTCAAGTGATTCTTTTGGCTTGATGCCCTAAACCTTAATTGGTTGGGAGTCATCGGTGGACCCAGCTACGGACTTTGGTGAAGTCGGGTTTAAGCATTGCCTGCCTACGATGTAGTCGAATAAAAATAAGTGTGCGATTAATCCTATTTGGGTTGTTCAACGGCTTAAGGCCATGTACGTAGCTAGGTTGGGGGAGGGAACAATTTTGCACTTTGTTGGTTTTAACTTTGGTTATATAAAGAACCATTCGTGGAACGCAAGCTGATTACTTATGCGGATCGATGTTGACCCAAAAATTGTTCTGTATAAATCGCCTTTCATGTTGGTCTCTTTGTTTAGTATCACTTCTCAGAAGAAGGCATGTTTATTTGTACATACGCTTTTTTGAACCATAAACTTTTTTGAGAAAATCACTACATGTATAGTTTTTGATATTTTTGCATTGCTATGAATTGAAAATCGCCTTTCTGGTTGGTGGGTGTGATTAGTGCCTAAAAAGTGTTATTTTGAGCCTGGCCCAGATATTTTGAGTGCTTTCATGCCATAATCATACCTTCACTGGTTTCAATTGTAGTGTTCGGATCTACTTAAGATCACTCTATGCCGCGAAGTTATTTTTGCTGATTTTGGGTGTTTTTGTACACCTTTGGGAATCTCACATCAGATGTGTTGAATAATGAAGATCTAAACTATTTTCCAATTTCATCAAACATGTCAAAATTCAAAGAATGAATGAGATGGGCTTAAGAAGAAACCATATGCAAAGGAGTGTCCATCAGCTGCCCAAGAACTGCAAACCAGATTTTCGCTATGGTAGATCACAAAATTTCACAGATCGCAAAATTTTTGAATATAAATGTGGAATTTAACCCTAAGAACACTGAGAAATTCAGTTAATAAATTTCTCTCACAAATAAAACTCACTCGTCTAGCTTAGTCTCCTTTAATTTGAATATATCTTAAAATATTCACAGCTTAGTAGCCTTCTAAAAGTGAGCTAGCTAAATTTGATCGTGCATAGCCAAATTCTGGGACTCGCTATCCTCATCTCATTCTCTGGAAAGTTAGCTTGGGTCATTAGGTTAAGGCTAAATACACTCATTTAAATTTTCCGCATAGCCAATTCTCCCAGCCTCTAACAAGATTTTTGCAATTAATGCCAACCCATCATCTTTGGTGTATTACTCCTTATTTCAAATAGCCATTATGTTAGCTTCTTCTTTGTATTTTTCATACATTAGTGGCCTATATAAGCGCGCCTTCCCCCAATCAAAGGAGAAAAAGAGTAATCTTGGGCACTATTTTATGTAAATATCTCCAAGAACAGTTAGGCTTTGTTTTTCTCTTTCTTCTCTTTCTCTCATTTTCTAGATATCAACAATCCTCTGGATGACAACTCAATAGATGTCATAAGCTTCTCTAAATTTTTGAAGAGGAAGGTAGCTAATCAATGAGTAAGTAAATACAGGTCAGCTGTCTCTCATGTGTTAAATGCTGTGTACTATATTTATGGTTCCCCATCTTCTCAAACTAGTTGAATATCATTTAATGTCATTGTTACTAATACTTCACTATGCTTTAGATTACGCTGCATACTTTCATTGCTAGATGTAACGTTGTTCTTTGACGGTCTTTACGAAACAAAGAAGTCAGAATGTTAAAGTTTCAAACCCAAAGAGTCAGAGAAGCATATTACCTGTGTGTTGACTCAAATAGGAGTGATTCTAGGTTAGGTTTTCTAGCGAACAAAGATCCCTGTTATTTTCGCCGACTATGACGCTCGGGCCATGATGCGAGGATAAAAATCCGAGGACACTTGTTACTCCCCATGTTAAACAGAAAGCAGTGACCTAAACCTTCAAAGTTACCTTTTCAATTTCACTTCAAAGCTTTCTTACAATTAAGCAGCAGCTAAACAACTATCACTGTTTTGAAACAAATCCAAAAATCCAAATTAAAAGCCTCACCATTTTCAACACCCGATGCAAGTCATTCAGGTATGAAAACCCATCCCTCAGAGCCGACCTTAGACCGCCATGTACGCGCAGCTTGGATTATTTGGCAAAGCAGAGGAACTTAGGGACTGCAATTTTGCTGATTCGAATCAGCCCTACCGTGCCGAATCAAAAATGCCTTTGAAAAGTTTCGCCTTATGATTCGAGTGCCGTAGGGTATCCTGAATCAACAAAATTTATACCTAATACCTCCTACTGCCGAGTATTGTTAATAAGAAGATAGTAGCTCTGGTAAGATTTGTTCACGGATGGGTTTTCTTCATGGAAATGGCTAATACTGAGTTTAACACTGATGATTAATATTTGGATATTGGAATTTGATAAAATTAGTGGGTTGTAATGGTTGAAAACTAAAAATAAAATGAGTTAAATAAAAAATAGAAATCCTTGAAGTGTTAGGTCACTGGGCTTAGGTTCCTAGGGCAACTGAGGGTTTCATAGGGTCTTTTCCTCGTGTTGGGGAGGATGGCCTATAGTTATCTTAAAAACCAGATCTTCATTTAGCTATGAAAACTGATAGAAATAAAATCAAAACGCAGCGGAATTAGGTTTTAATATATTTTTTTTAGAAAATCTTATTTTCGTAGGAACCCATGCAAACACATATTAATATCAAAAGGTGAAGATCGATTCATACCGTTATTACATAGAGATTGGTTATTAGTAGGGTTGAAACAACTCCCCTCGCACTGCTGGCCTTCACTCCGCCTCCTTTTCCTTGAGGTGTGTGGGCACCAAATGATTCAGATCCGAACAATACACTCCGGTTTTTCCTGAATGCCCTCATGTACTCAACACATGAGACAAGGGATCTCTAAGGGGAAGAGACTCTCAGAGACTAGGCATGGAAACCTCCTTTTTCCTCCTTTTCTTCGATTGGGCAAGGGCTTTATTTAATCAACCCTACTGCATAATATCCAACCAATTTGGATATTTTCAATCATTTCCATACTGCCTTGATTAATATGAATACCATATTGATTACCTTAATCATGAATCGTTCAGTATTAATTGCAACAATCCTACTTATTACTTTTAATCTATAACTGCCCAATATTAATTTGTAATAATTCCTAATTAATACTTAATTATAACTGGTCCAATATTAATTTGTACAGCCCTAATTAATACGTATAAGCCTCGATCATAGAGTGCAATTTATTCCAAACTAATCTGCTCATTGTAGTAAAACAGAGGTAAT
The DNA here is from genome assembly GCA_016808115.1 of Tetrastigma voinierianum. Classification (NCBI taxonomy): domain Eukaryota; kingdom Viridiplantae; phylum Streptophyta; class Magnoliopsida; order Vitales; family Vitaceae; genus Tetrastigma; species Tetrastigma voinierianum. Next base: position 208,204 of record JAEQBH010001074.1, on the reverse strand, counting down.
TGGACCCATGGACCTATACTCTGCCCACAATTCAATAATTAATTAAACTCTTTTAATCAATCATTTTATTCTATTATTTAGAGTTATTCCACTAAAAACTTGAAATCGAACTTTTGTCTACGCATCAATTTTATCTAAATTTAGGTCCACATTTAATCAATACATGCGCCTATCCTCCAAGAAGTGGTTCATAACTAGAGCCCGTGAAATTACCGCTTTACCCTCTAATTATATCTTCGATCTCAAGTTCCATATTAACTGACAGAAGAACAAGATACGATAACCCGTTATAAATTAGAGCGCTCAAACCGCTCGGGCCTGCATCCATTTAAAGGAACTAACTGTCCGGGCCATAGGAAGGGAAGGGATTCCCATGTCCACAGCTCACATTTCAGCCGCATACATCAATGGGCCTCCAGATACAAGTATCAACATTCCATAACGGCTTGAACCCATGACTCAAAAGGCCCGCTTTACATAAAACAAGAGTCTGTGACATCGTGATCGAGACTGATCCTGATGCGATCATCTAGCGGCACTGGTTGAATCATATTGAGACAAACGGCAGCTTAAAAAGCCGCTCGAAAATCGCGCCTGGTCCCGTCCCATAATCTTATTATATATGGAGCCTCCACTTTAATTGCAGCACATTAGTGACCCATTAAGGTCACTTCATTCTCAATGATAGCGGACCGCCCCAGTAATATTTAATTTGAAGATCCTCAAACTTCAATTAATTTATTACGGACAATTTGATTTATAATCCATAACCTCGATCCTCTGTATGAATCAAGATACACGAGGCTATGGTTACATTAATAAATATGGGATTTTATGACGTTTATCACATTATGCACGTAAAATAGCTAAATGTAATAAATACGACACTTTATTAATTTCATGAGTCATAACATAAATTCATGCTTTTGAGGTAGGGCACTATCCCTAACAATCTCCCACTTCGCTTCTAAAGCATGTGAGACACGCTTTTTAAACCCATCCCGCATAAGTGACCTCGTAAACGATTTTAAGTGTGCAACGCCTGGTGAACGAATCCGCAAGGTTGTTCACATGCTATCTTCTCATAATACCACGTCACCTCTGCACGATCTCTAATCGATGATACTCTTCTATATGTTTCCCTCAGGACTCCTTGGTTCTTTGAGCTCATGAGTACAAACTCCACTGTCACAAAGAAAGTACTATGGGCTTATCCATATTTGGGAACAACTTCCAGATCTCAGAAAGAACTTCTTAAGCGACCGCTTTAGCCGTCACAAGCCATATATATTCAAATTATGGTAGAATCGCGATGCCGGATTGTCACACTTCTCCATACCACGCCTCCACCACCAAGAGTGAAATATCGACCTAGACGCTGCCGACTCGATCATTTGTAAGGACATGAAGTCGAATCAAGATATCCGCATGGGATTCGTGTCAACACCGAAAGTAAATCAACATATAGTTGCCTCCTGGCGGTACTGAATGTGCTTACCGCAATCCAAAGGCGCCAACTTAGGGTTGGATTTGCACCAATGACAATTCCATTGCATAGCAGATGTCTGGTCATATACACAAAGATGGTGCCACATGAGGTCGCCCACCGGCCGAGGCGTATGAACCCGCTCATGTCCTCTTCTTCCCGAGGTGTCATAGACACACGCTTCCAAAGCGACACTCCATACATGGTCGGCAGTCGACCCTTCGGAATACCGTGATCGAAAATCCAGCCAGCACCTTATCAATATAAGATGCTGGCGACGCTGCCGTGAGTCCTGCTTCGCGATCCCTTGCGATTTCGATCCCGGCAGCACAACTCGCCGCCCCAAATCTTTCATTTGAAACTTTCGACCAGCCATCAGTCGTTCTGCCGCTGTAACCATGATCGTCCCAAATGAAATAGGATATCACTATTGCCGACACATGCACTGTGTGGATCACATTGCTCTCGATGTACTTCAGACACAAGCGTTCATCAACATTTCGTCAAAAAACCGGCGTTTTGATCACCCGTATCAAACCTTGTAGGTTCAAGACCTTGAAGCTCGCTTAAGCCCAGTATAAATGGACCCAAGCAGCCTTGCATTTTCCGCTTGGCCTTCAACTATGAAACCTCTCGGGTTGCATCATATAAATGCTTTACCGAACCATTCAAAAGCGTTTCGACACCATTTGCCATATTCTATAATCAAGATACAGAATGGGTAAAGGATGTGAATGATTTAAGCATAGCTACCTGTGAGAAAGTCTCTTCATAATCGACTTCTTGGTATAGCCTTTGGCTACTAGCCGTGTTTTGAGTCCCACTCTTTCTCCCATCATACCCCTTTTCAGATCCATTTGCACCAATGGCCTGACCGACTCGTGAAGATCTTGGCTGCTCCCGCATTGCACTGGAATACATAGGATTCCATTTTGCTCCATGGTCGTTAAATATTTGTCCTTATCAGATCATCCATCGTGATGCTTCGTATGACACGATCGCTTATCATTAGCATCGCTACAACAACATTCACCGCCCCGTAGCGAATTGATTGTTTAGAAACCCTCCCACTACGCCGAGGTGCAGCAATAGACATCCCGTATAGGATTTGTAGTCTCTTTATTACGCTCCCAAGAACGGCCATCGGTCGCGGGTCCGATTCGATCAGATTGTAATTCTCTAGTACAACCCTACTTCGAGGTTTGAAGTTTCCAGCATGTAGTCATTTTGGTGAGCAAATATCTGGCCGGCAAGCGACAAAATGAAATTATTATCTCGAGGATCAGAACAAACCTCCCTCGTGCCCTTGGGGTAACCAACAAACGTATTATTACTGCTCACATTCTTAGCTTCCCTGCTTTTCCTTTCGAAGACATAGCTATACACCCTCATATACGATATGACGTAAACTCGGGTTTACGCACTTACCCATAACTCGGCAGGTGTGTGTTTGGATAGACTTAGAGGGAACCACATTCAAAATGTGTAGACGGCAGCTTGCTCCATATCCCCGCACGATGAAGGGCAATGAGGAGTAGCTCATCAGACTTAACCATGTCAAGCATTGTTCGATTTCTTCTTTTCAGCTATGCTTGCTCGCTAGGCATTCCGTGTGCCGTGAGTCGATTACAATGCCAGATGTCAGACTAGTATCCTTGAACTCGCAGATCATGGTATTCACCTCCTCATTGACCATCAAGGCACAATAATGATTTACCTAGTCGCTCTTTAAGCTCCGCTAGGAATTCTTTAAACTTTCCAAAAGTTTCGATTTCCTTTTGCATACAAACATACTCGCACTCAGAATGGGATCATCAATGAAAGTGACAAGCATTCAGAATCGCTTCTTAGCTGATATCTCGAGGTCAGACATCCGAACAAGTTCAAGTGGTTCCTTTGCCCTAAAGCCCTTTGCTGAGAAAGATCTCTTAGTCATTTTGCCTTCCAGACAGGATTCACAGACTGGAAGATTGCCAACTTTTAGTTCTTTTAAAGGACCATCCTTTACTACCATAATCCTATCCAAAGCTTATATGTCCTAAACCTTAGGTGCCAGGTACGTGTCATCATTATCAAGAATTCGTTTCTGTGCTTAGGATGTTCTACTCTAAATAGTTCAAGGTTAAAGAGCGTCTGCTTGTTTGGCCTTAAAATGTAAAGCCCATTTTCATTATTCGCGATGACAAATGTTTAAACCATTTCGAAATAAATAATCTGATTATTATAAATGAAACAAGAAACAATTGTTCATACAACTTAGAAATCAAATCAAATTTCTCCTCGAACCAGAATGCACAACATGTCTAAACAAGAAATTTATTCCCTAATTCTAAACGAACAAATTCTCCCACGCAACTCCGACACAAATTTCCATTTTCGACTACCATCGAGCACTCCCCATCAACAAGCTCCCGGGAAGAATCCAAGCATCTTTCTTTTTTTCTCCTTCAGCCGAGAGAGATACTTGTTATAGTTTCCACGCCCATCGACTCCAAGAAGAGAAACATTTTCCTGGGGGTTTCTTTTCAAGTCCTTCTTCTTATCGTCATTGGGAGCCAGCCGCTCTTCTTGGTCTTCCTTCGAGGCACCCTGATTGCTCTTCCTCTTCTTCTTATTGTTAGGAAGAGGGACGAGGTCTCGGTTTCAACAACATTTGCTTCAGCCTGAGTCCTTGTCTTCGATGGTCTCTCTCGGCTATTAGTAATTCATTCAAGAAATTGAGCCAGCATTGTAGTCCACTTGTTCATAACATACTTGCCGGTGAATTGAAGGAAATCAGATGAGTGAATCTAGTATTATACTCACTCGCGCGCCATCTATTATGGTCCGTGTACCGGGCTCATTTGTATAATTAGCCATGTTCGAACATGGTCACGAACAGATACCTTTACCATCTTCGCTGCTCATGTACTTAGTAGCTTCATGACGCGATCGTTCTGATTGTTTCCGAACATGTTTTGAGGGAATCCATAATCTCACGGCGCTTTCCATCCTCTCATGTTTCCTGAAATTCTTAAGCACATCTAACATGTCAAGGCAAGCATATAAGCCCGGCTTTATATCGGGCTCGAATCCAACTGCTCATATAATTCAGACACTACGAATGCATTCTCCGCCGCAGTCTCCGCAGACATTCCCGTTGGAGAACAAATCTACTGCTCGCAGACTAGCACGATATTAACATTACTTTTCCACTCACAAAATTATCGCCTACAAGGATTCATTTGCGAGTAAAGTAATTACGGGCTCGAGTGCATTATTACATGAAATTAAATAAAACGTATTTATTACATGCAAAGAGAAGAAACATCAACATATTTTGAATAGTAAACGTGATGCATGAATGCATAGAAATTAAACACATAAAACAAAAATACTAATCCAAGGTAAGTTAACCTACAATTAATATCCCGCGTAGGTCATAATTAATTATAACAAATTTGAGACTATTCTCAAATTAATAAATGAGACTCAAAATATCTCATATTTTCCCTCATTTATTGACTACCTTATTTCTGGCCAAGATACAATTAACCGCTTAATTGTATCTTCGAAAGTGCGACCTTATCAAGCTGTGCTCTATCACTTAACCCAAGATCACGCTTTAGGTTAGGTCAATCTGAATACATCATCCAAACCCCGTCGCATAGGAAGTGCAACGATGATATTAGCCCAGGGACACCTCCGTAGGAGACGTAATCAAGGCGTCACTAGGAGCCACCTAAACCTCACTGCCGACTAACGACGGGAGACCGAGGGCACATCGTCACGCCCTTCTCCCACTCAATATTTTAAACTTATGTGTTTTCTGGGCTATAAACATCATATGTTTTATTATTATATCCTATATAATTAATTACTAGGTGACAAGAATTCCACCCTATTAAATAGGCGATAGAGTTCAATCTATCAGCCTAGGTTTGTTGATAAACTAATCCAATCTAATTTGGCATAACCAGCTTAGGTAAACCTAGCTCCATAGTGAAAAGTGGCCTAATTAACTAACTTAAGTCCAAACATATTTCCGCCTATTTGCTTATTTACCATCTTTTAACAAAATCAATCATTTTATTAAAATTGAATAATCTAGGTTAAACGGCCTAACTATTAATCACAAGAAGCTCCAAATTAAATTAAATTGGAAATTACCAAGTTTAACTATTAAACTATATCCATTATTTAATTTATTATTCAAATGCTGTGTTAAACAAACATTCCTAGTAGAACATGTTTCTAAAGGATGGTATGCATGATAATATGGTGGCATTCATGTATGACATGTTATATGCATGGGCATGTTATTCGAATTGCATCTCATACATTTGATAACATAAAGTAAATAAATAAATAAATAAAAGCTGGCCTAGTGTTTTGGTATTTCTAATAATTACAACCTTTGAAAAAATTGGAAAAATATTTAAATTACATAATGGGCTTTTGCAATTACATAATTCCCAAAGTCGCTCCATCTTCATGTCCAAGCCCGTTGTGTAATTTCGTCCATCAATAATACAAAAAAATTACAAAAATCCTATGCCAATAATGGCTACACAAGATCTTGGGAAAATAAGAAACCTAACCCAAAACACCATATAATTAACGACCTCCTCATCCATCCATACACAAACACAAATAATCACATTAAAATATGCCGTATCGCCCACTCATGCATGAATCAAGAAAACAATTTTCTTAAACACAATAAAAAAAAAAAAAAAAAAAAAAAATATATATATATATATATATATATATATATATATATATATATATATATATATATATATATATATATATATATATAAATATGCATTTACATGGACCGCTCTGATACCAAGTGATGGAAATAAAATCAAAACGCAGCGGAATTAGGTTTTAATATTTTTTTTCCAAAAAATCTTATTTTCGTAGGAACCCATGCAAACACATATTAATATCAAAAGGTGAAGATCAGATCTATACCTGTTATTGTTATAGGAGATTTGTTGGCTAGTAGGTTGAAACAACTCCCTGCACCAAGGTCTTCAATTCCACCCTCCTTCCTTGAGGTGTGTGGGCACCAACGATTCAGATCCGAATAATACACTCTAGCTTTTCTCTCGCCCCAGATCTACCTTGCGTACTCAACACATGAGACAAGGATTCTAAGGGGAAGAGACTTCTAGAGACTAGGTATGGAAAAACCTCCTTTTTTTCTCTCCATCGGGGCAAGGGTTTCTTATTTATAATCAACCCTAATCGCATAAATATCCAACCACCTCGATATTTTCAAATTGCCCCATACGACCTTTGATTAATATGAAACAATGATCGATAGTCATAAATTCAGAATCGCCCAAGACACTTGTACATTCTTACTTATTACTTTAATCTATAACTCATTCAATATTAATTTGTAACAAATCCTAATTAATACTCGAATCTATAATTGTCCAATACACTCTCCAGAATAGCTCTCTAATTAATACTTAATCTATAATCATTCAATATTAATATCTAACAAATATAATTAATATTTAATCTATAACTCCGTCTAATTTATTAATTTGTACACTCTAATTATGTACAAGTCTCGATCATGTGAGTGTAATTTATTCCAAATCATGAATCGCTCATTGTAGCAACAGAGGTGGAATTGGGACCTACGGACTAATTTCAAGCTCCAATAAATTCAATAATTAATTAAACTTTAATTAATCATTTTAATTTATTAATTTCGTAGGGTTACCCAATAAAAACTTGAAATCAACTCGTCTCTTACAAGATTTTATTTACTTGGAAATCTCGCAGTGTCCATTGATTTAATCATTACGTAGTTTTATCCTCCAAGAAGCGGTTCATAACTGTAGCCCGGTGAAATTACCGTTTTGCCCTCTAATTATATCTTGATCCTAAGTTCCATTAATCCATTAGCAGAACAATAATTTATAAACCCGCTATAAATTAGAGCTCTCGCATCGTTTCGGGCCCAAAACTAACACTCAAGGGAACTAACTGTCCAGCCTTCCATAGGAAGGGTCGATTCCATGTCCATAGTTCACATTCCCAAATTTCAGATACATCACTGGCCTCCAAGACACAAGTATCGCCCATTCCATAACTGCTTTAACGACCTCAAAAGGCCCAGTTGACATAAACAGGAGTCTATGACTACTCAGGATTGAGACTGATCTGCATATGATCATCTAGATGCTCTTTTTGAATTCTTGAGACAAACGGTATTTAAAAGAATTCGAAAATCGCGCCTCGTCTTCGTCTCTATAATCTTATTATATATGGAGCCTCCACTTAATGTCGCCACATTATGACCCGGATTACAAGGTCACTTCATTCTCACGAAGAAGGATCGCCTAAGAATATTTAATTTGAAGATCCCAAACTTCACTCAATTTATTACTGACAATTTGATGATAATCCATAACCTCGATCCTCTCGTATAATCAGATAATCAGATAACTATTATGGTTACATTAATAAATATGATTTATGACGTTTCATTCATACATTATGCACAAAAATAGCTAAATGTAATAAATACGACACTTTTATTAATTTTATAAAACATAAATACAAATTCATGCTTTACAGGGCACTATCCCTAACAAAAACTACCCCTCATTAAATATCTTTGGAAATGGAATTCACTGGCCATTAATGCTCTCAGTCGTTAAAACAAAGTCTCCTTGACTCACCTTTCAATGGCTCATAAACGGTAACTACGAACGTCACCTGATCTAACACAAGATCGAATTAAACCCTAAAGCCTACTTCAAATAATAACCATTCAAGGTGACTCGAAGGGATCAAAACCTAAAGTTAGAAAGGGAGAATAGTAATGATAGTGAATACCTGCGTGAAAAGCTTGGAACCCCTCGGTCTGCCTCCGGATCCATTGCCTAGTGGCCTTCTTCTTCAAGGAAGAAGGGGTTCTAGTTAATTCATCCTCCGAGTTGTCATCCTATGTTTCGCCGCTGAGAAAGTGAAAGAAAATGAAAGAAAAGTTTAAAGAGAAAACGAGGCTTCTCCCGAAGCTTCGCTCCATTCCAATGAACGCATCATTACAAAGTCTTGTCTCTGGCATATATGCCATACTGTTAAAACAAATTACCAAAAAATCAACATAATGTCACTATTACAAAGGGAAAAATTTAGAAAGATAAAAAAAGAGTACAAAGAAAAGTCAAGAACAACTAATTTCGCTGGCCGTGAATATTTTGTACCGCTGAATTGTAGCTCTCGAAAATTCACAGTGGCCTGTAAATTGCAGCCTTGCGAAATTCTCGCATGGCTAAATTTCAAGGGTTGCAAATTGCCAAGGTTGCTTCCTTCTTCTGCATTACTTAACTTCTTCCAATTTTTTTATTTGTAGCTTTGATTTTGACTTGAATTCTCCATGATTTAGTTGACTCTCCAAGCTTGGCATAATTGGCCTAAGAAAACTAAAAAATTCTCCATAAAATATGATCAGTAGCATAGCTAGGTCCTTAACATGCCAACCGGGTTAATTAGGCTTCATACCACGCAAAAGTGCTCAAAACCTATAGTATGGGTATGAAACTACACTATTTTGGGCAGTAATTACCTTATCAACCTAGAAGAACGTAGAATCGCATAGGCAGATAGTGCGAGAAAATATAAGGAACAAGAAAGGGGACTTTTATACCCTATCCTCGACTAATTAAAGTCGCAATTCATTCAACCCATGCCTCATATATATGAACCACTAAGCATCATTGAAGATAACCAACCCTAATTCCTCTTTAAGTCATTTTCTCCATGTTTTATTCAATTGCTCCAGTTTTCACAAATCACTTGTTGTTTTTGTTTAGTTTAGTTTTTATTATTTTTTTTTACAATTCCACCTCAAATTATTGAGACACTTAGATAGTGAACAAATCCAGTAGCCGGGGTACTTAATCCCTTATAAGCCTACAATCCTTGTGGGAACGATCTCCGTTCATAATTGAAAACTATTTTATTACTTGTGACCCGTTGTTTGATTGATTTTTAGCATATACAAAAAACAACTGATTCTTGACATTAATACCAGAGATTATTCAATTCCCAGCAGTTATGCCAAAAACTTGTTTGACTCAATATCTAAAATCCGTTTTCTTCTCTATAAGTAATAATTTGCAATTAAAAATTATTTTTGGTCAAAATAACTGCAAGTGCATAGGTCATTCAAGTAATAAAGTGGATTTTTAAGTCCAGATATCATTCCCACTAGGATTGATTATAAAATTTAAAGATTAACTATCCTCACTACTCAAGATAATCACTATTTGAACCTCCATGTTCTAGGATGGATTTAACTTTCTAGTTGCAAATGAACTTCAACTAAATAAAAATTCTAAAAAAAATTGATCAAAGAGTTTACTGATTGAAATAACATTAGAAAGAAAACAAAGGTTAGAACATCACTTTCAAGTTTCCAACAAAATATAAAGTATGACATGAAAATTGAATTGTCTAAGAGAAAATTAGTGTAGCAATGGATTTCTCCTAACAACACACATTTCACTCTCCAACTTACCACACTTTTATGTCTAGACAATGAGTTTAAAGAGCTACTTGTAGGAATTGATCCTCTTTAAGATCTGGTTGTTTTTCCTTCTCAGTACTTCACAAGCATCTCTTAGGACTGGAAATTGCTTACCCTTATAGACATGATAATGTAAGCCCTCTCCAAAATAATTAGTACCTCAGCCATCAATTAGACAAGAATTCCCTCTCCCCTTGATTAGAATCTCAGCTAACATAGGATTGAGATTATTTCTCTCAATGTAGGTGAAACCTCTTGGAATTAAACTGCTAGATTAGTAAGTGGATCTTATTCCTCGGGAACACACTCTTCCTGTCACCTAGGAGGGAACCTTGAAGTCAGAGGTTAGATCATCACCAATGACGCACTGCAGTGATCCAAATAGGTATTATTCAAATAATATTAGTGCACTTACCCTATGACCGCTTCGCTCGTGCAGTCCATCTCTATGTCACTCAAATGATTCTTGGAAATCAGAGCAACGACAATCTTCTGTTCAAACACCCATATCTCGTAACAACTCAATGTAGAGTAATACCAGCTTAAATCACCTAAATTTTCATACCCAAAAACAAGAAAATATTACAATCAATAATCCTAACAACATATTCTTCCCAGAGGGAGCTTAGCCTTTCAAATCTGGATCACAAATGCCAATGACTAGTTGATCAAACAAATTCATTAAGATTGTAATCAAATTTGAAAAAAAAAAATGAATTCCAGAAAAATTCCCAGATTCCATTAAAGTTCAAACAAAAATGGAAGCTTGAATTACATTCATCTAGCTCTAAATCCCAATTTAGATCACTACTCTAATCTAAAGTAAGAAAACTAAATCCAGAAACAAGCTAAAAATAAAAGAAAAAGAAAAAAAAAATATCTACAATGAGATTTAAATTTCTTCCAAAAAGTCAAAACTCATGAAATGCGCTGATCGCGCATGGGTTTTCTAGAGCCATTTATAGGCTTCGCATATCGGGTCTCAAAACGGTAAGCAGAATCATACACTTTGAAAAGCCCATAAATTCAGCCCTTGTTGTTGATGTCGTGGTGATTGTCATGGTGATGTTGCGACATCGGAGTTGTCAATGTCGTGGATCGAATCTGATGTTGCGACATTGGAAGTTTACTGGGAAATTCTAAATTTTCAGTGATCAGTCAATGTTGTGATGATGTCGCGACATCGAGATGCGCATGATCAACTTTGATAAGCCATGCAGATTACCTTACTAGTGTCGCGACATCAGTTGATGTCATGATTAATTCGTTGATGTCGCGACACTGCTTTTCAGCTCTACTCACTTCAATTGATGTCGCAACATTGAGTTAATGTCACGACATTGGCTCTTTAGTGTTTCAACTTGGAGGCTCGGGTCTGAAGTCACGACATTACAATAATTCTATGTTCTGATGTCGCGACATTGCTTTGATGTCGTGACATTGTCGATACGCCGCTGAATATAGCTAACTAATGTTTTACCTACATCCTACCTCGATGCCAAGACATTGCTTGTAAGTCATTTGTTGATGTTGCGACATTCTTCGCATGATGTCTTCAACGTTGAGGCTTTATCCCGAGGTCATGAGAATGTCGCACATCGCTAGTTCTTCCGCTTCTTTATCTGCCATTTCCACATCGCTGCTCTTTCGCTTCTTCTTATCTAAGCCATTTCGATGTCAGCGACATTGCTTTCTTTTGGTGTCGTGCGACATCAGTTTTAATGTCTCGGAGATGCGCAGCTCCTGCGTCGCACGTTGTCGCGACATTGTTCTTCTACTCTACCTATTTCAACTAATGTTGCAATGCTTCCACATTAAAGTAATCGTCCGAATCCTCCACACGTATGTCACGACATTACTCTTTAGTGTCAATGCATATCAAGATCTATCTATTTCCACCTATGTCACGGCGATGTCGCGACATTGGAGTAATTGACATGACACTGTCCATACGATGTCGTGACATTGTTCTTCTGATGTCGCTACATTGCTGCCTTTTCTTCCCTTTTTGCTCTTTTTGCTGCTTTTTTGCTTCTTTTCTTCAAAATTCTGCAAAACATAATCTAGGTAAAAATTCCATAATCTTACATTAAATTGGACTTTTAAGCCTGAAATATTCTTAAAAAATGAGCTTAAAAATAGATGAGTTTTAGACTCATCACCGGTGCACTTACAGGCTTAGGTTACCTCATTTTTATAGACACACATTACAAACCTAACTAGTTTTTGGCGCGGTAGCCAGGGACTAACAAGTCTTTGGCACTATGCCAGCAACCTAATAGTGTCTTTTACTCTTTTACTTTCGCGTACCTGTCTCTTTTCAAAACCTACAAGGAGGATCCCGCTGAGGGACAAATGAGACTACATCTACTCGGTGCCTCTATTTCCTGGACAAAGTATACTGCTCTTTCCTTCACAAAATATATATTTCTTCTTCAGGCTACAAAGAATAATGGGTTTTAATGTATCTGAAATGAAAGCAGTGTAGTAGAAAGAGGGAGGCATGTTCACTAAAGCAGTAGGATTTTCATTCAAGAGTTCCCTATTGAGAAAAAAAAGTCACTAGATTGAACATCTTAGAGAACCCTGATTGGGGATCCGCCTGATCTACAAGCACCCTTATCGTGCCAAATCAACTGATCTCGCCTAATGGCCAGCGCCAAGTGAAGATCCACACCTAGAAAGACTTTTCACTAAACACTTTTCATATCTATGTCTTCATTATCTACGTAGATCCCATCTGACTACATGTGTGAATCTAAGTATTTTACCTAAAATTAACTAAAATATAGCATGATAGTTCTGAACCAGCTTGGCCATGTACGTGCCTAGCGTGAGAAGAGCCCCTACCTTATAGTTTGAAACTAGTTCTGAATCAAAGAAGCTAGCATAGCATAGCAAAAAGATGCCTGAAATTATTAAAACCGTTGCTTTCTATTGCTTATAGCTTATTGACTATCGATTTTGTATAGACCAATTTGTTGCTAATAATGTTGGAACATTGCCATTAGAGACTACATAATCCCTAACAGCAATGCCAAAAACTTGGTTTGACAGTTAAGACTGTTTTCTAATGTTTGTCTATAACAATATATTTGAAATTCAATTTCGCACATGTCAATAAGTACAAAGTGATTGAGGTCCAGACATCATTCCCACAGGGATTGGATGAGAAATTTAATCATGTCTCACTCACTCAAGATTATCTATGAAGTCTGGCCCCAAGAGGGTGTACGATACTGTAACTCGTAGTGCATATGTGCACCAAAAGACTTTCTAATTATTTAAGCGCCATTATAGTATTTTTGGAAGTTATTTTATGATGAAATTGTGAGACGATAAATGATGTAACCCGGAATTTTTGTACTAGAACAAGGTTAAATTTTAAATTGTCAAATGGGACATAAAGGCCATAAGACGAAGATGACGGGCTAAAGTGCAGGAATGACATATTGATTTTACATAAATATTTGAGAGATGAAAGACCAAATTGCTAAATTAAAGGAAAGTTGGGTATATAAAGAAAGGGAGATTTAAATTGGCTCAGTTTGGGCATTTGGGGGAAGAGCCAACCGTAGAGAGAGGTAGAAGAAGAGAAGAAGAGACGAAGAGAGGAAGAAGAGGAAGAAGAAGAGGGAGAAGAGAAAGAGGTATGAATCTTTGAATTCTTGCATGCAATCATGTGTATTTTGGATGTCTAGGGTTTTTGGTATGGATTTTCTATGGATGATTATTTGCTCTTTCCTAGGGTTTTGTTAGGAGATTATCCTAACCCTAGAATTGTTGAAGTTGTGTGGGTAAAACCTTAATTGGTATGAGATAAACAAGGAATTCTTCTTATTTCTATGGTTTTGCATGGATTGGTGGACCTTGGTACGAATTCTTGGGATTTTTACCTAGGGTTTGGTTATAAGAAGTTCTAAACCACCACAAGTGGTGAAAGAGCCAGTAAATCTATGTTGGTTTTTGAGGAATGGTTGTAAAAGGAGAATGTTGGGTTTTTAAAGGAAATGCTGTCAAATTTTAAAACCCCTGCTCTTTGTTTGGATATAGATTACTATAATCATCCAAATGAATTGATTCAAATTGGTAAAGAAGCATATAAGAGATAGATACAAATGTATAGAAGGTACCAAGAGTAAATTGTAGCTCTAAGGCCCCAACATGACTGAAAGGTGAGCTCGTGTAGCTCACTGTTATGCTCTCATTAAGTATTGTTGTAGTGTTTTCGCTATAAGTGAGCTTTCTCTCACTCCTCCAATGATGATCAAAATTCTGGGTAAAATAGACTTCTAGGGAATAAGTTAGCCAGAAGTGCAAAATTGTAACCCCAAAGGGCCCAGAAAATTTTCAAAGTGGAGCTATGTGCAGATTATGTTCTGCCACCGAGTAATCTAGATGTAAATACAATAACTTGAGTTTTTGGTGATCCAAATTGAATGATTCCAATTGAGAAGAAACCTAGAACCATAGATTCAAATATAATAAATAATTTCCTAATTTATGGAGTTAAGACCCCATAAATCAAGGGATAAAGAAGCAGACAGTGAGCTAAATTTATTAGGCATAAAAAATGTCAGAATTTCAGGTTATGTGGTTAACGGCCTTAGAGAAGGAATTTTAAATTCAAAATTTAAATATATGTCATTGGATATATAAAGGACTGATCTGGAGAGTTTCATAATGTTTGAAGACCGTTTGAATAATTTTGGATAATAAAGTCCGTAGGAGTATTGTTGGAAAAAGGTTTCACAAATGAGTGTTTTTTTTTCATAGGGCTTTTTTAAAGCATCTCAAGGGCAAATTGTTCATTCGCTTTATATGAAATATCAGGTGACCCTAAAGTGACTTGCATGTGAAGTACGTTAAGTTTTACGCTATACGCAGACTGAGATTAATGGTTTTGCCGTATTCGTTGAGTGTAGGCTAAGCAAAAAGCTGGAAAGTTGTGGAGTCGTGCCTAAGTTTTGCAAACAAAAGGTGAGGAATGAACTCATTTTCAAACATTAAATAGACATTATGAACTTTTACATCGGGGTATTTAATGGTTACCAGAACCATATTTAAAGCAAGAAATGAGTTTAAGCAAACAATGGTTTTGATTTAAACCATATGTGAAAAGTGAAATAAGTAATGGTTTGATATTCAACTATACTTTTAAAAGAAAGCAGTTAATGGTTTTGAGTTGTAAAACCTCATATTTCAAAGAGCAGCGCAAGCAAACAAAAGTATACTTTATAAAACAGGCTTAACGAAAATCCCTAGTTTGTACAAGCATACTGACAAGGGTCTTGCATGCAGCGCTGCTGTTAGGACATCATTTCATTTTAGATTTGCCCGTCTGGCAAACTTAGTTCATGCATCATGGCATTTAAAGGACCGTGGCATGTACTGAGTATAGGGTTAGCTGGGCTAGCTAAATTATGGTAGACGAGACCAAGGCCTGTCCACCATATTTACCTGAGGTAGCGAGCCAAGGCCCTTCCACTCAGGGGATGTGGACCCGTGTCCTTCCACCTAAGACGGCCAGTCCCGTGCCCCGTGTTTTACTAGGGGACAACAAGCAAGAAAGGCCTTCAGCGCATCTTGATTTATAAACATTTTTCACACAATTTTGAAAATCAACCACTGGTAAACAAGCTGCTGAGCCTGTGCTCCCGCATTTATGAAACCTTTTTTTTATAAACCTTTTAAAGCAAGCCGTCGCTCTCAGTTCTGTTTACAAGTTTGTATAAACTTTGTGCTAAAGTAAAGAAAGCAAGCAAGAGGTCTATGAAGTTTTATAAAACTTAAAGAAAATGAAAGTTAAACAAGCAGCAAGTATAAAAAGTTTTAGAAACTTTTAAAGCAGAGAAAAGGTTTCGAAAATGTCTTATAAAGAGTTTACTTAAGATATTTTTAGAAAAAAGCAAACATTTTATAAAGCATACACTACCGAGCTCATTTAGGCCTATTATTTTATTTTAAAACTATTTTCTAGGTATAGGCACGCCGGACGCTGGAGAATATTAGGATTCTCCCGACTTTTATCATGGTCGTGACAAAATAACTTATGTAAGGAAATACTTGGAATTGGTATACTTTGGAGCATATGTATGTACATAGTTTTGTATTGTGAAATGTGTAGCCCGAGGCTCTTGAAGAGTGTATTGGTTATATTTTGAAAAAGTGTAAAACAAGATGATACAGGTTTGATGTCCCGTATGCAACTCAAGCAGTTATCAAAGCAAGGCCAAATTTTATAAAATCACAAGTTTAGAAAGCAAAATTTTTTACGTTTTCACGAAGCAACACGGCCACATAGATTCTCTAGTCGTTGGAAGTAAAGGCCTAGAGGTTTCGTGGGGTGGCCACACTCACGCTAGTAGGGGTAGTGACATTACCACTATTTGAACCACCAGTTTAGTAAATGTAACTAACTACTATAACTGAAATAAAGTGTTTCTTTATTGAATTTTTTAATGAAAAATAACGAAATCTAAATGGATTGAAGGTTTCACCAGATTTAATAACAATGTGGGAATGAGATCAGTGTTATGATAATCTATTTATATTATTCAAAATAGCATAATCATGAGCTGATTTTGGATTTGCCCAAGAGCATAGTAGTATAGCCTCGGGAATACCACCCCGACACTATACATTTCATTATTTAGAACACTTTATATTCAAAACTGTGTCAATGGGTCTTAAACAACTACTTTTAGGATTTGATCCTCCTTCTAAGATTTGGCTGATATCTCTAAACCACATTTCTCATCCATTCTCGTGGTCAAGTCACTGGTCCTCTATTATGTGACAACATAAGCCTTTTCACACTATATTCACTCTGCCAATTTGGTCGTAATACTGACTCCCATATTACAAGAGCCAAATATTCTGTCAAACGAGAGCAAACCTCTAAGTATTAAATCACCAAATCAACAAATGGTCCCTATTCCTCTAGAACACACTTCACCGCCACCTGAAGGGAACTTTGAAATAAAGATACAACGATCACATGTGATTCATCAAAGTGATACCAGAGTATTTTAGTTCTAAATATATCAATCTAGCATACCCCCATGGCTATTTCTTTATACTCTCAGGAACTCACTTCTCTGTGTCATTCATAGGGTCCTCAACAAGAGAATGATGCGCTCTTCTCTCGGGTATGCCTCATCAATACTTAGAATAACTCTTAAAGAACAAAGACTAATTAGATCAACCCAATATCAAACCACAACATTTATTTTAAATACGACAAAAATGAAACCTAAACACCAATCCTTCCTAGAGGAGCTTGTTTCCATAACCAGATCACAAGAAAACAATGACTAGCTGGACAAACAAATTTATTTAAACCTTAATCAAACTAATAAAATGGGTTCCATAAATATTTCTAGATTCCACTCCAGTTCAGACAGAAATGAAGCTTGATATACAAAGATCCCAGCTTAATATTATAGCTCAGATCAACTATTCTAATCCTCAAAGATAAAAAGATGAAAACTAAAAGAAAAGAAAAATAAACGAAGAAAATAAAAATATATACAAAAACCTCACTTTCAAGATGTCACCGATGATATCCACTGCTCTATGTTTCATCTCTTTCTCATTTATTAGCCTCATAAATGCTCCCGATCAATTTCAAAGTGTATCAGGGTTTCGGGGCAGAAGCCCATTGGTCATGTCACAACAAAAGAAACACGTCGCCATATTACAAAATTTGTCTTCTTTGTCTTTAAGCATTACTGCGGGCCCCTTGTCGTGACATTTGCTGTTGTTGCTTTCCGCAGGTGTTTTCGTACCATTAAAAGCCTATGAATGTCGCGACATAAGTGCAACTCCACCTTCATTGTCGCAGTTTGCCGCAACACGTGGCTTCGACAATCTTCTGATGATTGTCGCAACAAAATATCCATTGTCGCGACAAACTTTCTTTGCCTTCTTCTTTGTCTTTGTCACGATAGAGTTATGAAATATCACGACAAAGTTCAACTGACTCTGTCTCATAATTGTCGCGACAAAGTTTCCAATGTCGCTATATTCTTTCCTTGCCTTTGCATTGTTAATCTTTGGATGGTTTGTCGCGACAAACTTTTCAATGTCGTGACATTCCATCTTCCTTCTGTCATTTGTTTGTCACGACAAAGTTGTGAAATGTCATGAGAAACTTTTTTTTTGCCTTCATATAATATGTCGTGACATATGTTGTGAAATATCGCAACATTCTTTCAACTGCCTTCTACCTTAACTATGTCACGACAGAGTTGTGAAATGTCATGACAATGTTTTTGCTGCTTCCTTAAGGATTCTTCTCAATCTTTGTCACGATAGGGCTCTGATTGTTGCGACATTCATTTTGCTACTTGCCTTGAATTTTGTCGCGACAATGGTGGAACACATGACATTCAAAAGATTCGCTTTAGCCATTTTGTTGTTCGCTAATTTGCTTCTTTTTTGAATTAAATCCCTACAAGATACCAATCTGGGTGAAGATTCCATAATTTTGCATTAAATTGAACTATTAATCCTCAAATATACATGAAAAATGGACTTAAAAACATATGAGTTTCACACTCCTCAAACTCCCCCAAACTTAAAGTGTTGCTTGCCCCCAAGAAAAGAAAATACTTATTGTTTTTTCTCAAACAATTTACATTGATTTTAAGGACATTTTTATTTTTCTATTATCTTTTCAAAAATATCAGCAATCTGGATTCAATGAAATGTCAATTGTGATATTAATTCCATCTAAAATTCAATTCAAGAATCCCAAATATTTTCAATTCAGATCATTAAAATAAACAAATAATTCATAAAATGTAAACGACTACAGTTTCTAATCTTTGATGAGTGTGTGTTTTGGTCTTCCCTTTATAACTTATTTGCAGGTTAGGTAGCCTTATGAGATTCACTATCTAAGAATGGAAGTCTCATCAGAGTGACTTAGGTCACATAGACTTGTTAGTCATATTATTCTCCACTAATTTAGGCAATTCACCACTCTCAGGAACAAATAGGTCATTTAGGCTTGTCATGTATGTCTTGGGTCTTAGGTAGTTGACTGGACATTTTAGGCTTAAGTTCACCCAAAGTACACATACTACTCAACATTTTTCCTTCAAACTTCTCATCCTTTATTTTTCTGCTAAAATCATTCTTTAAGCACCCCCAAACTTGGTTTGCGCATCTACATATTTTCCACCGTGGCTTTTCTTTTTCCACTTTCTATTTTCAATTATATTCCCTAAGTTTAGAAGCTCTTTCTTTTTAATTTTATTCATGTTTCGAACGGTGCAATTCTTTGCCTTTATAAGCTTTCTACTGGTTCTTAGCAAGCTTTGGGTTAGTAACTCCCATACCAGTCGGGCATTAGGTACTAGGTAGAACAATCCCTAAGAACTTAATAGCTCAAAGGAGGAAGGCTATATGAAAAACACATTTCCTGGGTAGAAGCTTTTTTTCTTTTTCATTTTTCTCATGCACCTTCTTTAGTACATATTTTCTTAGTTTATATTCCTTTCACCTCCTTAATTCTCATCCTTCTTCTCATTTCAAAATTTTACTCTCCCAAACTTGTCGTCTTGATACTTTTCATGCACTATTTTTGTAATTTGGGCAAACAGAGGGTTCTTTACTGAAGAATTAGATTTGAGGAAAGGTTTAGGTTTTTCATGTGGTTTCAATGATGAAATTGGCATTAGGCTCAAACTATATATGTACTAAGGTATATGCATATGCATATAACAGGGTAGGCTTTAAAAGGCACAAATTTTCCATGGATGGCCTAAATCATTTCCTTTTGGTTATGAAGCCTAGGATTTCACCTTGAATAATACTCTAACAAGTTCTAGGACCTTTTTGAGACTCAAATTATAATGAATCCAATCAAATGTCCCTAACCCAAGCATAATTAGTTTTTCAAGGTACTGATGACCAATGTGCATGTTTTTAGCTATCAATTGAACTATATTGTTAAAGCAAACTAGAATTATCAGCTTTATTAACATTGTCATCAATTTCAGTCTTCAAGAATCTAAAATGTCAGCCTATCTGTCATTGACATCACAACTTTTCATTATGTTTAACTTATCCTACCCAATTTCATCTCCAGTTTATTTTGTTTGGTTCCTAAATTGGTTACTGTGCTATTGTACAATTCAAAAGCTTTTTTTGATTAAGCAATTCATTTCCTTATAATCATAGCACAAGTAATTTACAAACAATCTTTCCAATTCAACCAAACAATCAAACTCACAATCTTCAACACTCATCATATGTACAAAAATTTGAAAATTTTTAAGACAAGACATTGGAACCACCCATCAAAGAGATTTTTTATTATAATCACGAGACAATTATAAAGAGAGATGCTAGATAAATAATTAAACACCATAGAGACTCATGGTTTTTGTTTTTCAGTTCTGGGATTTGAAGATTCCCTAAAGGTTTGGTTCTTACGTGTTACCTAATCCTTTGCTTTGAACTAGGATGTCTCAGAAATTGTCTCTGAGGGACAAAAAAGTTATTTCTTGTTTTAGCGTATTGACCTAAGGGTATCATAGGGTTTCGCATCTTAAGGTACAATGGTAAGGTATCATAAAAGAGATTTGGATCTTTAGTAGTGGCACCTTCTTCTTCCTCGACACTAATACGGCCTAGTTTGAGGATTTCTATATTTGCTTTAGTCATCCACACCCAGCCTTTCCCTACGGACTCCATTATCAAGCCTCCTCGATGTTGATATGCTCCTAAGTCATTAGCCCGCACTCTCATTACAAGTGGTGTAACTGCCTAGGATAAGCTATCTCGAGACCAAAGATTCTTTCATGTTATGGTCTCTTGTTTCTAGCATTTTACATAATTCATATTCTTGCTTCCTTGACTCTTCCTAGAAAGCTATATCTTTGACCCTCAACTCTTTTCTCCACATTTCATCTCTCTCCTCCTACTCTTTCTTCCACATAAATCCCTTTACTTTATTGACTCTTCCATGAATTGGTCTTTTTTTCTCAACTCAACATAAAAATATTCATCTCTTAACCGCATCTGAGCTCTTAATTGTTTGTCTCTCTCTTACATTATTTGCTCCATTATGGCTAACATTTCTATGATATCTGCATTGCTGCTTTGTTGCTTAGAGCTTTTTGTTTGCTCATTGTGGTAGGTTTCATTTGGTTGCTCATGCATCCAATAAAAACTAGGAATGCTCTACCTTTCTTCTCTTCTTTCTACATTTCTCACTACCGTAGCCTGCTCTCAAGATTCTATATTATTCTTTTTTCTTCTTCAATTTGCACTTTTTCCTTGCCCTTGTTGGATGGAGGCTTGGTTATGCCAGTGAGTGTGAGGGGGGAAGTTTTGGGCATCTTTCTTTTTCTTCCCAATTGCTTTCCACCTTCCCAGTATGCATAATCTAGTGATGGTAGAAGGGTGTGGGATGAGTCCTCTATAATTGTTGTAGTAGTAGTTGTAGATGGACTTCTCTATTATCTTACCCACATTAATTTTGTATCCTTTCATGATTGCATACAGCAACACTTCTTCTTCCTTCCGCACTGTGCTCAAGTGCTTGGAAGGCCCTGTGGACTAAATCGAGGAAGGAAGCTAGACTTCGCTTCTTAGTCGCTGACCCTTCCGAGACGGGAGACAAAGGCATTCTTCTTAGTGGCATTCCACTCCCCTTTTCCAATAGTAGGAAGCTCCACTATCTTCTAGTGATCTGGGTCTTTCTACTCACTCAACTTGAATGCTTTGTTTATCTCTTTTCTATAAAAGGAAATCAACTTTCCCCTGATGTAGCATGTTTTCTCCTTCCTTCCCACCAAATTTGCATAAAATTCTCTTACCTGTGCAAAGAACCTAATCGAATCCGCTCGCATAGAAGACTCCATCCTCTCTTCTCAACCACTTCTTTGAATGGTGGGATGAGCTTCTTGAAACCTCTTTCGAAATCTTTCTTCATCATTTTTCTCTAACTGATTTCGTAGGCTATGTTTGAAACCATCTCATCCTCATTTTCTTATTCTTTTTCTTCCTCCTCATTCCTCTTCCTTTTCCCCCTTCTTCATTTGGTGCTTCCGTCTCCATTCTTTCCTCTGGAATTTCTTGTTCATGTCTTGTCGTTTGATGCTCCAAAGTTGCTTATTCTTTCCTTCAAAGATACTCTTCCATGATTTCACAGTTAGAATCAAACTTGCCGCCGCATATCTGTTTGGGAATGGATTGCTTCTTAAGGTTTTGAAAAGTGACGAGAAATGTTCTAGGGCTCCAAAGATTTGAGAGAAGATGATATTTCAAATGCAAAACGTTTGAAGTTCTCAATTTATAGGCCCAGGAATATGTGTGACAATTCAATTGTCGCGACAAAACAGTAAAATTGTGAGTTGCAAAACAGAATTGTCGTGACAAAAATTTGTATGTCGTGACAAATAAATGACTAGGCTAAACATTGTCGATAATGGATTTACCAAACTAATGTCATCACGACAATTAATAAAAATGTCAATGCATAAAGTATTAGGACCTCCCACAATGAACTTATGTCATGACAAAGTTTTAAATGTTGTGACATACAAATGTTGTACCCTCAATACTCAATGTCATGACAAACTTGCCTTAAATTGAGAAATTCTAGATTTGCATTTGTCACATTAAATAGAGATTATGTCGTGACAAAAGATGCATTTTTTTTTCCTAATCTCTATTTTAATCAAAATTTTGAGCCATTTTACTTAGTTTAAATCCTACTAGAATCATGCAATTCTATTTCAATCATCAAATCATGCTTCAGGAATATAAATTTAACATAAACTAACCATCTCAATTCAAGCAATCATAACAAAGCTCTTTTTTTCTTTTTTTTATTCCTGAAATATATGCAACTATTCAGAAAATAATGAAAAATTTTGACCAAGAAGGCTAACTAGAAATTTCTCACATGATTGATGAGCATGATCTTTCACTTCAAAATACCATTCATTTCTTGTAACCAAGCCATTGGACAATATCTCCAACTTAATAACCAACTTTCTTGTCCTAAAAACCATAAAAATCAACACATATAAAAATTAAACTTGAAAACAAAACTTAAAACACACAAAATCAATTAAAATCAAACTATCTAATGGAAAATAAACAAAATGCTTGGGTTGCCTCCCAAGAAGCTGCTAAGTTTTATGTCTTTAGCTAGACATTGCTACAAGATGCACTATTCTCAAAGAAATTTCAAAATTTCTAATCTAAGACTGACTATTCATAATTCCTCTAATATAATGTTTCGCCACATTCATTTAAACTCATTCTCGTAATCTGCTTCGTAGTACGCTTCCATAAGGTGATCGTAATGACTGTAAAGACCTCTCCACCTTGATTTAAGGTTTCCATCAAATTGAGCCTGGAGTTGTACAATAGGACTAACTCTCCTACTTTGAACTCTTTCCTTAGAATTCTATAATCATGCCATCTCTTAGTCTTATCCTTGTAGATTCTAGCATTGTCATAAGCTTCATTTCTTAGTTCTTCTAGTTCATTTAATTGAGAGCAATCTTTTCCTTAGCAAATTCAGTAATCTAGATTTAGCTTCTTGGTTGCCTACATAGCTTTATATTCCTATTCAAGTGGCAGATGACAAGACTTTCCAAACACAATCATGCATGGGACATTCTAATAGGAGACTTATAAGCAGTCCTGTAGGCTCACAATTCATCATCTAGCTTTATTGACCAGTCTCTCTTACTTATATTCACTGTCTTCTCCAATATGTTCTTTATCTCCCTATTGGATATGTAAAACCCGTGAAAATTTTAAATTTAAATTTTTCAGATAAAAAGGGGGGCAAACTAAGGGTTTACCCGAAATAGTCCAAAGAAAAGTCAGATTTTTCTAGATCTCTACGGTGAAACAGATTACACCGCTGGAATCATCTCACGAAATCTAGCTACCTAGCCGACTTCGTTGAATTCCAGATAGTCGAAATTTCAAGTATTTCGAAAACAGTGTGTGGCGACATGGCTGACATGTGGATGACACATGGAAAATCATGGGTGACACATGGCAAGCCATGTGTCACACGCATGGCAAAGGCATGCATGTGTAGTGACACATGCCATGTGTCACCACATGGCCTTTGAAAGCCTATATAAAGGGGGTCTCAAATCAGCTTTCCAGGAGGGGGGCGAAGAAGAAGTGTCCGGGAGCAAAGAAGGGAGAAGCCGAGGCAGTGAAAAAGAGGAAGTGGGAGGAAAGGAGAAGAGAAAGGGAGGAAAGGAAAGAAGAAAGGGAGGAGAAGGGAGGAGAAGGGAGGAAAAGGAAAGAAGAAAAGAGAAGAAGAAAGGGGAGAAAGAGAGGAAAAAGAAAGAGGAAAAGGAAGGAGGTTATGCAAAGAAGCGCACCCTACTAAGAAGCATTCAAACTAGCGCTTACAAGAGGTGTTTCTCCTACTCGTTATTTTACGCCTGGGGGCTACAGATCGCCTACTGCTTCGGGCCCAGCTTTTCCGAGCTGTAATTTGGATGTGATGTGGTTTGTTTGTGATTGTGTGATGGTAAAAGACCAGTTTTAAAGGGTTTCAGGACTGTCCGAGACTTAACACTATGTTCTGGGATGGCAAAATCCCGAGCAGAATGACAAACGAGGGTGTGCCCAAATTTCCGGACACCCTTGTGAACTGCCAACTTGGATCTAATTACAACTTTCTCGTCCAAACTCCGATTCTCGCGTTCTTGGACTCTACGGAAAGCTCGTTGAGTCTAGAATTTAATAAAATAAATTTCTCAGCCAAAATGTAGTCCAAACATTGGGATGGTTCACGGATAGTTGAGGAATAGTCCGTTTTGTTTCCGGAACTTCTGTTTTCGGAATCGATTTGTAATCAAAATGCTTGGGATTGCATATGGCCCGAGCAGGGAATTGTGTGTTGGATGTTTTGTGAAGTATTTACAAAAACTAGACTTTTAGGACTAAGTCCAGATTATTTCTTAGGCCAAGCATGGCTGGATTTATGGTCGGAAATGGCTAATGTGTGTTATTGCCATGAATTCAATGACATGCTGAATATGTGAAATTATGTGATAAAGATGGAAATAATTATATGCATTGTTGTAAGGATCGACATACTATGTCTCGCCCAAGAATATGAATTATAATACGCCAAGTAATTGGTTGGAATTTTATTTTAATACATACCAATGATGTGGCTGACATGAATAAACCAATGATAGAAAAGATGTAGTATGCTTATGTGATGTATTGATTTGAATATGTGAATATTAACATGATCGCATGTATGTTAAATATATGAAATGTTGTGTGCATTAGACATGAGTGTTCATAGCACACACATAGTGTATGGTGTAGAATGTCCATGCAGAGGTCTTCATACATCGTCATGGGTTTGAGTGCAGCCGCACAAATTACATCAGACAAAAAGCAGACCACATTACGTGAAAGTGCTCATGGTACTACTTGGCACCGCGCTTATGTTGAATCGTGTGGGCTTCGGGAATGGACGAAGTCCACCGAGTTCCACAAGTGTTAAACTAAAATGGAAAATGAAACGTGGCTCGACGTAGCAAGTAGGGATAGATACCCCTCAAAAAGTGAAAACCCGAAAACTCGTTAGACAAATGATCCACCTGGAGTCCGAAAAATGTCGGAGGATGTAAGAGACCCATCACGAGACCCCGAAAGTTCTTATTAAGGTTCAAAAAGACACTTAAACGATTAAATAAATATCACATAGACTACTTGCCAGACAGTTCTAATCACCAAGATTGATTTCATCGCACTTGCATCGTGGTGGGTCTGAGGTCGACCAGACTTCAAAGGGCGTAGTGTCACTTCATACATGCATGTGATTTTTTCCCTTTGATAGACAACATGTATGCACGGATCGTTGTCAGGTTTGACTCGAAATGATCATTTGCACGCGCATTCAGCGAACAATTTCAGCATTTATCTCTACCGGGCGTTAGCTCACCCCGCCGTGGGACCCTTCAGCATGGCATGTGCAATATACAGATGGCGCCCTGTGAGACCGGGATGGCAGTTTTGGCTTCGATCAGGCCTGGGATTCTTGTTTTATGTATATATTAGAACGAACTAGTTTAATATATGTTTTGTATTAAGAGCCATGTAATAACTTCGATCTATGTAAATGTATGGTTCAGAACCGTACGACGAAGTATGGACGACGGGCCCTATCGGGTCACTTTATTTCAAGTACGGGTCTCATGGTATGAGACACACAAAGTTTCAGGTCGATGTGTCAACAGACCCTCGTGTTTTAAAGGTGTCACAGATATCTCAAATTTCATCAGCTCCCTAAGATCTTCTCGTACGCTTCATCAAACTCAAACTTCAGGTCCTCCAGCAAGCCGCATAAATGTCTTCACGCATTTCGAGTAAGTTCACGAATCTTCATGAAAACTCGCAAGCCCTTAAAACTGGATACCTTTTCACTGTAGTTGGTGGCATTATTTTTATCGTGACAAATCTAGCTTAGTCTACTTCCAAGTCCATCGTAGAAATTTATGACCTAGACATCTTTAGTTACCATAAATGGCATTCTAGTTTAGCTAGGTTCTTATCCTTCCATCTAAGTACAATAGCTAGATTCTCCAAATGGCAAGTCACCCATACATAGAGAAATCATCCATAAAATTTCCATAATCTCCCTTTACTAAATTTGGCAAGATGACATCATACATCTCTCTAAAAGTTGGTAGAGAATCCACACAAACCAAATGGCATCCTTCTGTGCCAGGGTGCCCTAAGGACATGTAAATGTTGTCTTCGATCCTCATGAAGGTGGCTATTTGGTTGTAACAAGAATAACCATCCGTAAAACAAGAGGAGGATGTCCCCGCGCCCGTCCAACATCTCGGTCAATGAATGACAAAGGATAGTGTCCTTTTCTCGGTAGCAAGATTTAACCCGTAATCTATGCAAATTCTCCACTAGCCACAATTATCAGAATAAGCTCATTCCTTTCATTTCTGATAACTATGAATCCTCCCTTCTTGGGAACCACATGCACTGGGCTCACTTAGGGGATGTCTGATGTTGCATATATAAAGCTTGCATTCATCCATTTAAGGGCCTCTTTCTTCACTACTTCTATCATAACTCGGATCTACCTCCTTCATGTTCTATAAGCCCGCATTCTCCTCCACGAAGATTTCAGGCATAGCGCATTTGATTTATCCCCAGTCTCTATCGACCAAGATATGGCTTCCTTGTGCTTTCTCATAATCTCCACCATCCTATGCTATTTCTCTACAGTCAAATTTGCTGCTATAATCATTGGTTTTTATCTTTCCTCTCCCAGCTTTGACTGCTTTAGTATCTAAGGGAATGGGATAGGAGGTTGATAAGCTCTCACTTCCTCCTTCTATACTATCTTTTTTTGTTATCATATCCCCCCGCTCTTTCAACAGCTTGCTCTCATTTGATATCTCACTTCTGCCTTGCCTCTTTTCACTACTTGTTGAGCTCTAATTTCTACTTTCGTTCCATTCTCCAACCTGCTTCTCGCCATTTATGCTATGCAACCCTTTCGCCACTCTTCGTTGCATGCCAGGCAAATCCCCGAGATTCTCAGATTACCAGGAAACATCCCTAGATTGGTTCTGCATGTTGAGGGCCAGTTGTCCAACTGTTAAGACCAAAAGATGTGATCAACTCATTCTTAGCACTGCAACCAAGGACTATTCATTCCTAGGCAATGACACCAAAAACAACTTATTGACTCACTATATAAAATATGTTTTCTACTGTGTAAGTAATAGTTTGTAATTAAAATTAGTTTTGGTCTAAATCACTGCAAGTGTAGAGGTCATACAAGTAATAAAGTGGACAAAATAAATCTGGATATCATTCCCATGAGGATTGAATTGAAAATCTAAAGATTAACTACCCTCACTACTTAAGATTATCACTATTTGAACTACTAAATTCTAAAAGATATTTATCTTTCTAAATGAATAAAGAGATAAATTTTTTTTTCAAATATATATGATTAGAGAGTTTACTGGACTAAAATAACACTGGGAATGAAATCAGTGTTATGACCATCAGTTTCCAAGTTTCCCAAGAAAATATAAAGTGTTGGAAATAAACTATGGAATTGTTCAAGAGCAAGTTAGTGTAGCATTGGAATGTCTTATAACACCACACATTTCACTCTCCAGCTTACCACACTCCTATCTCTAGACAATGGGTTTAAAGAGGTACTTGTAAGAATTGATCCTCTTTAAGTTTTGATTGTTTTTCCTTCTCAGTACTTCACAACCATCTCTTAGAACTGGAAATTACTTGCCCCCATAGACAAGGTAATGCAAGCCCTCTCCAATTTAAGTGGTACCTCTACCATCAATTAGACAAGAATTCCCTCTCTCCTGGATTAGAATCTTAGCTAACACAAGGTTAATATTATTCCTCTCAATTGAGGTGAAACCTCTCAGAATTAAACTGATATCGGTAGGTGGATCATATGCCTTGGGAAGACACACCTACTGTCACCCAGGAGGGAACCTTGGAGTCAGAGGTTAGAACTTCACCAGTGATGTATCAAAGTAATCCTAAAAGTGCATTAGTTCAATTAATATTAGTGCAATTGACCCCTAAGTGACTGCTCTTCGCTCTCAGGTAGTCCATCTCTATGTCACTAAGAGGGATTCTTGGAAATCAGAGCAATGATACAACTCTTTCTGGGTACCAAACATTGATATTCAGAATAGTTCATTGTAGAAGTAATACTAGTTAAATCACTGCAGTTTTCGTACCCAAAACAACATTAAAACACTACAATCCATAATCCCAATGAAAGATTCTTCCCAGAGGAAGCTTAGCTTTCCACATCGATTACAAATGACAATGACTAGTTGATCGCTAAAATTCATTGAAATTGTAATCAAAACTCGAAGAAAAATGAATTCAAAAAGTTCCTAGATTCCATTGAAGTTGTATTTAAATTTAAGCTTGATTTACATTCATTCCAAATGAACTTCAGTCAGACATCGCTTCAATCTAAAATAAAGAAACATTTACTTTAGAAAAGGAAATAAAACAAAGAATAAAAAAAAAAAATAATTAAATAAGGAAAACATATATTAAAGGAGATTTCAAATTCTCCTCCCAAAAGTGCAAAACTTCTAAGATCACAAAAGTCAGCACTCCTAGGAGCTCTATTTATAGGCTTTAGCTAACTAGCCCTAAAATGAGGCTAAAATCACATTCTTCGAAAAGCCTAGAAATCTGCCCT
This sequence comes from Tetrastigma voinierianum, assembly GCA_016808115.1. Lineage (NCBI taxonomy): Eukaryota > Viridiplantae > Streptophyta > Magnoliopsida > Vitales > Vitaceae > Tetrastigma > Tetrastigma voinierianum. Next base: position 178,927 of record JAEQBH010001074.1, on the reverse strand, counting down.
AGCTGCTGATGTCGTGATCAGTGTCGTGATGATGTTGCGACATCGGAGCTTCTATGTAGTGGATCGAATTTGATGTCGCAACATTGAAAGTGTATCGGGTAATTCTAAATTTTCAAAGGACTGGCCACGTCGCGGATGATGTCGCGCGAACATTTAAGATGTAGTATCAGATTAATCTCAATGTCGCAACATTGCTCGGAATGTCGAGGTTACTTTATGATGTCGCGAAAATGTCGCAACATCGCTTTTCAGCTCTACCACTCATTTCTGATGTCGTGACATTGAGTTGATGTCGGCTATCGCTCTTTAGTGTTTCAACCGTGATTTATCGATCCGATGTCACGATATCGCACAATTTTACAGATGTCGCGACGCTGCTTTGATCGCAGATTGCCACTGCGTTTTGCTCTACAACCTACCATGTTGCGACATTGCTTGTAAGTCATTTTGTTGATGTCGCAACATTCTTCATGATGTCTTCAACGCGAGGCTTTTTATCCGACGCCGTGGAAATGTTAAGATTTGGCGTTGATTTCTACACTCCAACAAGGCTATTTCGAAGCCCCGTTTATTGCAAGGTTTTAAGCACTTTTTACGACTAATCAACTTAAATAACCTAATTGATACATCGAGGTCCCGACTTTGCTATCGATCACATTTTGTAGCTATTTTTGTAGTTTCAGAGGTCAAATACCTCATTCTAACTGATTCAAACACGATGAACCCGAACTGAATTCGAAGATGCATGATCGAACCAAAGGAGATTTAGAGAAAAAATGTAGAAGAGAAGGAAGACACAAAGGAAAATTTTGTGTCATAATGCAAATTTCGCAAGTTGCTAAATTTCAACACCGCCCTCTCGCACACCTCGCCGTTGACTGCTTGACCTGCCAGGGTTTTATACAAATTTTCCTCGATGTCATTTTTTGGTTCCTTTACACATTTTTGTAATCGACATCAGCACCTATAAGCCTTCGCCTGCTTGTAACATCAATCAATCTTTTCACCATCAATCACTCAATAAAATGGGCTCCAAGTTTCCTCTCCCGCCGTTTGTGATTTTCTCATTTTCCTCTTCATTTTCTTGGGCATTCTTTCACCATCCAAACACCCTCGATGATGACAAATCAAGGGATGCTTGGCCAAGGCCCCCATCCTGAAGCATAAGGCCACTCAGGTGTTAGCTTCTGGAGGTAACTAATTGTTCTCTGACTTTCATAAAGGCTGTGAGTAAGCAGTTCTCGTTTCACCTTAGGTTAAATCTCCAGCATGCCCTCACTAACGTATTGGCAAGCTTAAGTTCAAAGGGATACTTATCACTAGATCCACCGATACCCGCTAGTCAGTTTCCTATTAGCTATCAGAGGCTTAGGAGGTATGTTTTCACCCATCCGGGAACATTTATGCTCATTAAAATGCCATCGCTTCAAGAGGAAAATTATGTGGTTTAGGGTTTTAAAGCCAAATGAAGATCCTAGCTTTGAATGACTATAGTCATCCTCCCAACGTGAGGAAAAAGACCCGAGATGCTCTGCTGGGATTCTAGAACCCTAAGCCCGGGCCCGAGACTTCAAGGAGTTCTTTATACTTTATTTCGATTTATTTTCGCTTTCAAACTATTCACCCAATAATCGCTTTTACAAACCTTAAATCCAAAGGAAAACATTTCAATCCACTACAACTCTTCTCTCATAAAGAAAACCCATCCCCGTGTTTCGAATTCGCACCACTATACTATAAGAGTTTTGCTACTGTGAGGCAGGAGGAATTTAGGATATAACATTACATTCTCGGGGCACCCTTACTCAAGTAAGCGAATCAAATGGCCGTTGTTTGACGGTGCCCAGCGAGAAAGAGAGCTATGAACTGTGATCCACATCACAAGTATCGTGAATTCTCATTTCTTTTTATTTTACCATTTTTCCCCATTTACGCTCACTCGTAGGGGGGAATTTGGAATTTTGAACTGCTCATGCATTTTTCTTGCTTTTCTCTATCTTAACTAACATCAACCTTCGTAGCCTTGCTTTGCTTACTTTAGCTTGTCAGGTGTGATCATAGCAAATTTATTCAAGGGGATAGAACACCGTGTGTAGATTGGAAAGGCTTAGTGCTCCAATTTCGAATAAGGTGAACAAGATGTGCAAGAACTAGATGGAGCCCCCACGGAGGCTCATAGACTGTACCTACAGGTTAATGAGGGATCATACACCCCCCTGGGGTAGTACACCTCATGCGTATACCTGTGAGTATGGCGGTAGAACATCTGAACACGCTCGACTCTCATGGCGGAAGAATGAGGGAATCCATACATATCCGGGTTCGGTTGCACGGCTAAAGGGTCGGCCAGCCTGGATATTGGCCCCAAAAACTCACGCGACCATAAAACTGACCAGAATTTATTGGTCCGCTAAGATGGGACGGTCGGGGCAGGCGGTTTGAGCGAGGTACGGAAGAGTTCTTGATACAGGGTAACTGATTTGAAGAGGCAAATCCTGCACGCTGCGGCTCATGACTGGTGAAATTTTATCGTCTTGGGAAAATTATATGGAGACCATCGGTGCACGCCTCGCATGGCTGATGCACGGATGGCGGCGAATCATACCGATGGAATATCGCATAGCGAACGACTGCGGAACCATGTGGAGGGACTTCTCGTGAAATCACGATGAAACATGGTTCCTCGACTATGTGATGAAACCTCCCGAAGGATGGGATGATCGGTACCGAAATGAGAAATCGACACCTGGCAAATCCGAAGAGCTGTATTACTATCGGGGCGTGGAACAAAGCAAGTTGTCACGCTGACCGGATGGAAGAACGATAAAGTGCGAAGTGCGGTAGTGACGGTACAATACCTCTGCGACCATGCCGCGCGTCCGCACGATCGCGAGGAGCATTGTCCAATTTCTTCCTCGTGTGGATTTGATGGTTAAGCGCCGTGTTTGTGGGCTAAAATAGGCCCGGCGATGCCCGGTATGGCGGCTGCAATCGATTGGGCTTACTGACCTCTCGCGGGCTGAAGCCTCTGGCATATGTTCCCTGAGGAGTACTGGCATTAGCGGCTTATGGGTCCACATCTCGTGGCGGCGGCTACGACCTCGTCACTGTTGAGCAAGCTATCATGGCGATGGAACAGGTGATGGGATTTTGGCAGAGAGGAGAAGAAGCGTGTGCTCGGTGAACAAGAACGAAAATGTAGAAACCGCGAACAAAATTGATGGGCTCAATAACCTCGGCAAAATTTGATACCTGCGATCCATCGAGTCACCCAGTGTTGTCGACTAGCGGTGAAGGAGCAGGAGATTTCCTTCCGGCATTGCCTGTCTGAAGTGCATGGATTAAGCTATGCAGTGAGCACGCACGAATGGATGGAGATTAAGGCCATTATCGCAGCGAGGAGTGGTAAGGAAGTGAAGCGGCAGTGCGAGACGCAACACAGAAAGATAGCCGAGAAGGTAGGCAGAACCATATATTCATTAAAGAGATTAGATGAAGCATGCGCCTCTCTGTACAGCGTGGAGGCGAAAGAAGACCTCCAGGCAAACTATGCCGTCTTTGAGGCGGTAAAGTGAACATCCTTTGCTGGGCATGATCGAGCAAGTTCGACCTATACTGGAATTTTCTAAAGGACGCAATGCACGATGAAAGGGTTGAGCATTAGCAGAAGACGCTCTGACCCGAACCGTCGGTTCCATCATCGTCTGGCTCTAAGTGAAATACGAGATCCGGGGATCGCCATCTCGCTCGGCTTTGTGGAGGGACTACCGACAAGGCACTGCCCGGATCTGGACGTGTCCTTTGCTTCATATTACATTATCTGGCGGAAATAGGTTGGGGGCCAGGAAACTGCGGCATCTTACATCACTGCGGATGATTGGTGAAATACCAGGGAATAGTTGAGGATGTCTTAGTAAAATGACAATTTACTATCGTGGGTAGTGGTTCTTGATATAGAGCCGTAAGAACTGTAACGAGTGCCAAATCGTAGCCGGGAGGCCATTTTGGCTGCTCTGACCTTATAATCAGCCCCATAGAATAGATCATGCGTGTAGCCAGCAACGTATGAGCTCGTTTTTCATGAACAGCAGGCATAAGCCCGATGGGATGAGGGCGAATCGGATGCTTGAGTAAGCAAAATTTCAAGAAAACTACGATGCTCAGCGTAGGAAGGTAACAAAGAACAAAGCGATTAATGAGAATATTTGCATCGATCTCCCTTCACATCGATCATCCACTGGCAGCCACCAAAACGAGATGCTGCCTGAGGGCGGAAAGGCGAACTCAGCGCAACACACCCTCGCACTGGCATGGAAGACCTCCTTTGGACCCCATGAAACTCTTGGCACTGGCCCGGGATGTTCACAAACTGCGGGAAACCTCAGGTACGATGGATTTTTGCTTTACATTATTTCAGGATTTTAAGTGGAAATTTTCATGTATCGTAAATTTTCAAAATTATCAATGAAAATTTTTCTAATGAAATTTTCTCATTTATTATCTTCTCATAATTTTTGGTCTTGTGTTGTTGCAAGTGTTCGATCTTTGGGGAGGCTTAAATTGCTGTAATTAGCATTAACTACATTCATCTTCCCACTGTTTTTTGTACAACTCTCAAACTCTGCACGATCTACGACTCAAATTTCTATATTTTGAACCACTGTTAATAGTCACTAAAGGCCGTGGTATCCATGTCTTCTCACCTACCTCTATAAACCTTTGATTCTTCCATTTTCATCACCCATTTCAGTTCAGCTCTCAAGTTTTCTCCTCATCCTTCTCCTCGGCTGCGGAAACATGGTAAGACGAGGAGTGGACCCGTTTCAGCAGTGCGGCGGTTGAACCGCATCGATGCGACGCCCACCTTTAGAGGCGACATGCACTGTTCTTAGGCGATAAGCGCAGCCCTGCGTATGCTGCCCTTTAACTCCAACGAGGCCACACCTGCTGTTCGGCGACGTGTCATGCGCTCCACGCCCGTGCCGTCAAGGGCATTGCTGTGAATGTTGTGAATCGCCTGACGCGGAGGAATATCGCTACCGGAGTTAATACCTGCGCGATCCATCTTTACCGCGGGCGGCCGGGGGTGTGCGTCAGAGGGCAGGACTTTAGGCGGGATCGTCCGCTCGGGGCCGGGCGGCCACCTGTGTCGCCTTATCGGGCGGCACTGGGGCCACGGACCTATCACCATCCGTGTCGGGCCTTGCCCGTGTAACACAATACGAAATCTGGCATGCGGAGAGAGATTTTTGAAGATCTTGCCGTCTCGGCATTTCAGGGGACGGGACCGAACCTGCATGCTCCTCGTGCGGAGATCTCACGGGCCCGTTCGCTGACCGCGCGTCATCGCCCTATCAGCCCAGTGCTCGCATGGAGTTTTATCACACGATGGCGTCAGGCGGAGGCCAGCGGGCGCCTGCGCGTTTCCATGGCGGCGGTGCTGAACCTCGGCGTCGCAAACCTCATCACCTGCACGGTGATCACCGTAGCGTAGCAAACTATAGACAGTGGCCCATCCTCGGCGAAGTAGTCAATCGCTATCCATCAGACATTCACATTGCGGAGTTGTATTGATCGGCACTCCGCTGCGCTACTAGTGATAGACCATAATGCGGTCTAATCTGTTTCTTATCGGCGCGTAAATCCGAGGAGAGGAACGTTTGGAGGCTTTGTATCACATATTTTACGAGAACTACGGTTTGGCGCGGCGGTCAAATCCTGGCGCGCCATTCGCCGGGGATAAGTCCACAAGTCGGTTGCCACGAAGCGAGTCACGCCTCTGCTAGCGACACTATGTCGGTGCTGGAAACGCGTGGGTTCTGATAAAACCTGTTAAATGTATGCGGTTGTGAACCACCACTGGTGTCGGTAAGACCATGCCCTCGCGCTCATCTTTACCTAAGGACGACGAGGGGACCAGCCGTGGCGTGTTCCGCAAGGACGCGCCTTGGCCGAGCACGCGAAAACCTGGAAGCTCAGCTCCTTCCGATTTGGCATATCGGTTCCTCTGGCTCCGTCTGCCGCAGTTTCAATGCCCGCCAGACCCGGTGCCCTGTCGCTTCCGTCTCGGACCCCGCGCCGCACTCCACGTCGAGATATAGGCGGGCGAACGCCGCCTTTGCCTCATTGGCCCGTACCATCTCGCGGGACACTTGACTATCGCGGAGCGATGCGCGTTCTCACGCTCGGCGCCATTTGTGCGCCGTACCACTCGTAGATGGGATGACTCGCGCAGGGCCTGCATAGCTCGGACGATCTCCGTGCCGCAATCGACTGTCACCGCCGAACGACCGCGAGCTATCTTTGCGATCTCTCGCCCGTATCGCGCCGGGCCTGCGCTACCCTCTCGGCGGGATAAACTCCACTCCACCGGCCCTGCAGTTCAGCGGATATGCTGGCGGCGGCGCGGCATGCGACCTCCGCCGGCGGCACGCCGGCATCAGAGGGCGGATTAGCTTCATCAGCCACGACTGGGTACCGCTCACCTCGCTGCTCAATCTACCATTGCGAGACGATAGCATACTTGGTGGGGAGAATTGAAACTCTTGGGAAGCGTGATGTTCACTCTGGCGATTTTAATTATATTTTACCACTTACCATGCAGCGCCGCGTATGTTAATAACTATGCTTCATTTTGAAAAAGGCGAGAAAATTTGTGAAATCGTTGTTATATATTTCATACAACTCCATGTTTCTACACTTTTGCAACCAATTTTTTGCCACCATTTTTTTGCTTATGGTTTGCCTCTCATGTAGTTGAAAAACGAAACTCTTTATACCATCAATGCTGAACTAGTTCCATGTATGAGTGATTCTGATCGGTTGAGACCGTGGTATTCAACCATATCTTCTATAACTTTAACTATTCACACGTGCATCGATATAGCTGTTGACAACAACACAATAGGTTAAGGACCATGAAAGAAAGCCAATGTATCTTTAAAGAAAAAGAAAAGAAGAAAAAAAAGAAAAGAAGCCGAGTTAACCGTGGCTTTGCGCAAACCCAGGGCACGCCGGCGTCCAGTCGCGGCGAAGCCTTTGCGAGCACTGGTGCCTCAAATAGCCCGGTTGGAACCACGGCACCGGCCTGCGCGCCGGTGGATAGATTGGAGTTAGCTGGAGTTGTAGGTCTTGGTTCTCGAGAATGTCGAATCCGGGGGCGAGCACATGGGGATTAGTCGTGGCGCGATCGCACGACCGTGCCTAAACCTTGGATTGGTTGGGATCGTGGTGGATCGATTACGGACTTTGGTAGAGATCGAGTTCTTTGAGCATTGCATCACACAATACAAAGTGTGAAATAAGAGTAGACGGGATCTGTTGGGATGATCAGCGATCTGAACGCGCTTCGCAGCGTATGCGCGTAAGCTTTCGGTTGGGGGAGGTAACCGCGGCTTGTGGTTAAAAACTATCACCTAAACGCCAGATTTTTGTTGGAGATTCGAGGTTGATTTCGCGCGGATTGGACCTTTGCTGCGAAACTTGTTCGCAGCATGGCATTTATTCTCTGGCCCGGTTTTTATGCGGATCGATTTTCATACTAAGGGTCAGGCATTACTATACACATTGAACGGCGATCCCTTTCTGCCACCGCAGCGCGATCTTTTCGCTTTTTATCATTGCTAAGGAATAGTAATGTGGTTGGGGGAGTGATTAGTACGAATGAATGTATTTTGAGCCACATTGTGCCGGGTTTTAAGCACTTTTTTGTGCAATCAACGCAAATAACTAATTGATACATTGAGATCAGGCTTTACTGCAGATCACATTTTGTAGCTATTTTATAAATTTGCGAGGAAGTAAATACCTCATTATCTTCATACGATTCAAACTACGATGAACTTCGAGGCGGTCGAAGATGCATGTCGAACGAGGAGGATTTAAAGACAAAATGCAGAAGAGGAAGGCCTGGTGAATTTTGGGTTGCGAAAATTCACGGCACTGCGAATTTGCGGTTGCATCGCTGACACGCAAATTTAAATGGTGCGGTAGCGATTCGCCGCCGCTGCTCCTACCTGTTTGTTAAAATGATTTTGACCCGCTTTTGTGGTTTATACGAAGTTTTCCGCTGATGTCATTTTGGTTCCTTTACATTTTATGTTTCATGATGCGAGCACCTATATAAGCTACATTCGAGCTTCTTTGGCATCCGATAATCACTACGATTATCGATCTCGATAAGGTAGGCGTGAGTTTCCTCTCCCCCTTTCGGTTTGTGATTTTCCTCTCATTTCCTTCATTTTCTTACCTTTCTCTGTCTAAACTTACCATGATGATGACAAATCAGGGGATGGCAGCACAAGGCCCTCATCGCCCGAAGAGGAAGGGCGGAATTGTTAGTTTTAGGAGTAAACTAATTGTTCTCTTGCTTTCATATGGCATTTGTAAGATTGTTTGCGTTCTGCTTCCTCTGCAGTAGGTTAAAATCCCGAACAGCCTGCCCTCACTAACGTGTTTGGCAGAAGCTTTTGGAGTTCGATGGATACTTATCACTGGATTATGCCTTTCGAGTTAGTTAATCCTGTGATTACTATAGTGGAGTTTGGGAGGGTATGTTTTCTGTCCCAGATTCATTTAAAATATTAGTGCCCAAACCTCGGGGAAGAATTATGGGTTTGGGTTTTAAAGCTGATGAATGGGTTAGAATGACTATAGATCCTCGACGAGGAGAAAAAGACCACGAGGGACATATGGAGTTGACTTAAACCACACAAGCGATGGCACGAGACGAGGAGTTAACATACTTTATTTCGATTTATTTTGAACAACTAAACTACCCTGCTGTTTTTACAGGAACGCCAAATCCAGAAAACATCGCATTTTCAATCCTACTTTGCGGCTCTTCTCTCGGCAACTTTATCAGTATTCGACACTGGAAACCACTATCTTTGCGATAGCTTTGCTCGGCGATAGAATTGGGATATAAATGTGATTACGAACTTACTTTACCGAATCATGCGATCTTCTACTCTTTAACTTTATCTAGCCATTTTGATATGCATGACATTGTAATTTTGTCAGTAATCGCGTTATCGCGACGTGGTGCGATGTCTTGAGGATGTTGTAGCCTATGTTGTCTGATCTCGCGACGTTGAGGATTTCTGCTATATTTATTTCAGCGGTACTGCGGCGTGTCGCTGACAGCCATCGCGGTGAACCATACGATGTTGCAACATTTAATATTGCGGTGTCATAAGCATTATTCTTTGCTTCGCATTTTTATGTTTTTTGCGCTTTTATATTCTTTCTTTCAACCTGAAACGCCGTCGGGTGGCATTCATAATTTTACGTTGAATAGACTTAAGCACGATATGGCGAGCGGACCAAATATGTAGGAGTTTGAATAATCAGCTTCTCCCGGCAAATCTTTGATTTGTCTCACGAGCAGAAAAGGCCATTGTTTGTCCTCGAAAACGATAAGATTTTTGGGACATTTTCGTGAATCGCATCTTCGTGCTTTCGTCAATTTGTACTCATTAATATTGTAGTTTTGACATCGGCGAATTCTGTGAAGCTTCGACACGAAATCTAAATACAAGCCGTCCATTCGATATACGTTATGGCAATTCGCCAGTTAATAAATGAATGCGTTCTTGACTGTGATGCGTGTTGATCTTCCTTTATGACTAATTTGGCGATTAGGTAGCGCGGGAATCGCATAAGAATGGTATTCTTTCGGGTAATTTGGAGTCCATAGGCGGTAGTTTATATTATTATCTACTGTGTAGGCACTAACACAACCCTCTCGAATCAAATAAATATTACGGGTTTATAATGTATGGCTAGGGTACTTGTGAATAACTTGATATTTTAGGTTAAAATTTTCCTTGTTTGCATACATTTTCTTGGCATTTGTCTTCTAGCATCAGCTGCTCGTATCTAATCAAAAATTGTTTCAACCCAAACTTTATTTGGTGCATCTTTCTTTGTGTTTCCGTGGATATTTCTTACTCACTTTTTTTGTATACATTTCAATTTCTTGAATTCGGAAGGCGACTCTGTTATTTTGTTTAGGTTTTGGAATGGTACTAATGTTTTTGCACAAGCTTTCTTTACTATAACAAGCACAGATCAACAATCCACGTCTGATTGGCGTAGGGTGCTGAGTGTAGAACACCCACAAAGGAGTAATTGCTAGAGGTAAGAGTGGCTTCTGAGGCAGAAACTCACTCCTCCTTAAATCTGCATATTTTCCTTCTGAGTTTTACTGTATTTTCCTCTTTTGGCAACTTTTCTCAATTGTGTTCCTTTCACATCAATTCTCTTCCTTCAATTCAGTGAAATTTGTACTCCTAGCTTATCCTATCTTGTCATTTTTCTGCACTGTCTGAGTTTGAGTAAGTCGGGGTTCTTTCTTTGTAAGGTAAGACTGGAAAAGTTTAGTCTTCTTTGTGGTTGATGATGAAAGGAATGGCATTAGGCTCAAATATCATCCTAAAGTGTATGTATGCATATCAGAATGGTAGGCTTTTGAGAAGGTAGCTTTCAGGATAATAAATCTGTTTTTATGGCGGTTGTAATACCTAGGATTTCTGTGATTAATAATACGACTCTGGACCTCTTGAGACGACCTCTTGATCGAGTCAATAAGGTGTTTAACCCGAGCACAATCAATTTTCAAGGTACTTATGACTAATGTATTGGCAATCATTTTTAAGTTAACGCTTTCGATCAAACTGAATTAAAAGCCTTATTCACGGTATACTCAATTTTAGTTTTCATAATCCTGAATATTTTAACATTTATCCTTGACATCTACAGCAAAATCATGTTTAAATTGTCAGCCATTGCATTTAGTTTTCTTGTTATATTTTCATCTAAACAATTATGCATTTTAATTACAACGAAATCTCAATTATTCTCAAATCACGAAATATAATATGAACGAGGAAAAAATATTAAGATAAAAAAAGAAAGAAGACAATTATTCATAACTTTGCTATTTGATTTTCATTTATAATTTGAACCTATGGATGACAATTTCTTGAATTATATGGGGAGAAATAGATGCAATACACCTTTACTACGGTTTGAGGGCGAGATTACTCGTTCAGGTATAGTGCTTGAAGAAATGATTTAGGGATTGAGGATTCTAATTACTGAGTTGATAATTCTCCTGTGAAGAGATACCTCTTGTCTTAAGAATATGTTGCCTAATTAGCTCATTCTACTCTTCTGATAAATTCGGGAGATCTTAAAATTCTGCAGAGTGTACATCTTGATGATTGGCATTCTGCTATCAGGCTTTCATTCGATTTCTCCTTGTGGTCGGGGTTGACTCGGTTCCTCATCTCTTCCCACGGATAGTTGCCCTTGATCGTTTGATATTCTTCTCGTATCAAGGATTCCTACGAAGCGGATTTTGTTCATCTCGCACTCTCTTCCCCTCCATAATCTTAATCGCTCGAATCTCTGTTCAGCGATAATTTACAAAGCCTTTTCCCTCTCTTAGCTCTTCCTTAATTCTTTACCCTCTATGCTAATAACTGCTCATTCTATATCCAGCACCTGGCTGGAGGAGTCACGCTGGGATTCTCTTCTCTTTCTTGTTTTGCGGCACGTTATTTGTCTCTCACCTCGGCTCTTCACTGACACTCATCCCATCTCATCCTCATCTCTCATTTACATTAGTATAGAGAATTTCGAAATTAACATATCTTGCACTTCAGCTCTTCTGCTCTCTTTCTTCAACTTTTAGAGTGTATTGTTACTTCGGCATTGGAGAGGCGCTAGGCCTCTGCCTAATCTTCCGAAACAATTTCTTCATTTCAAACTCTTCATCAGCCCTCTGCTGTAGGGACTGTTTTCCTGGGATGTTCTTTCCTATTTTCCTCTTTATGATTCTCTTTGCACATTCATCCTCTGCTTTGTAGTTTTGAGGACTCCAGTCAAAGAATGGAGGCTTTTGAACACATTTCTCCTCTATTTCTTTGAATGTAACACCATGTGATACGGGAAGTGATACGAGGAAAGGGGGGGGGGGATGTTCCATATATTCATAAGAAATTAGGCTATCAGCATAGTCAACATAGATGTTCATCATCTCCCACCTTCGGAGTATACCCTTTGCAGTACCATAAGGGCATGGTGCTGGTCTTATCGCAAATTCGATATGTTTTGAGGAAGTGAAAACAAAAGTGTCAAAACCAGCTATACCTTATTCATAATTAAGTCACCTATCTGACCAGGCACTACAGTAGTCTTGATCTCACCTTGTGCCGGGGACAACTGCTCGTTAGCTCTGGGTAATTTCCTGAACCTAAAGATCTCTAAAGTATCTCATCTGTAATCTGTGATCTTAGCCCCAGGTGGAAATGGCCCAAGCACCTAAAGCGCATCATACTCTAACATAACACGGCCAGAACATACTACTTCAGGTGGAGAAGGATTTCATGCTGTGCTCTTATTCAGGCTCACGTGTTATTATTTATCACGACTCATCTTCTGCATCATATCTATGACGATAACCTGGAGTTTGAACCTCACCGCGACAATGCTTTTTTTTGGCTGAATAAAGCTGCAGATAGCCGCGTGCCCCGGAAGTAGGCTGCAGTCTCTCTGCTCCGCCACATGCTAGATTTCTGGGAACTTGCCTGAATCATGTTTTCTTGGTTCCTTATGTGCCCTCTACAGAGCTTGTATCTCCTATGCCGTCGGGATAAGGAGATAGGGTTGTTGTGCTGGGCTGGGAATTTGGGCATGAAAGTTGGAAAGCAGTTGTGGATGAAAGCTCCACGTACCATCGCGCAAATATCACGCTCTTTGTGATGCGGCGAAACTTAACCGTTGTCGGTATGACGTGACACGTCTCGCGGCCATCGGTCTATGATGTCGACTGTTGAAACTGATGTCGTGTTATTCATCGTACATTAACCCAGGTGATCCGACATGGATTTCGTGTCGAGACATAGTAATGTTGTCTTGATCTCCACTTTTATATTGCGCGTCTTCGGGCATTGGAAATTTTACGGGCATTATCCGACGCGCTGCGATATCACGTTATGAAGGAGTTTTATTCTTTTAGAAATTTTTTACTTGTTTACCTGTTTACTTGCAAGTCGGACTCACTATGAATAAGTTTTATATTGAAGATGCGGTCAGCATGAACAATAACCTCGGTTATAATTTGGTATCAACATATGGCTAAGCCTTGTCGAATTATCACCTGATTGAAACGAACAATGGCTTCTTTATCGAATTTCTAACAAATAAGTACTATACTAATATATGCATCATTTCAAAGCCAATAAGCCAATGGGCTCTCTGCCGTCAACTCACCATAACTCAATTTGGGTAAATACTAAAAATGTTTATCACGGAAGCTGCATTATCACGAAAATTTAACAAAATCATGGTTACATAGGTTGCAAAAAATTCTAATCTATCATCTGCAATAAACTATTCCGACAAATTAGATTAAACAAAATCATTAAGCGAAAATTACTTGGGTTGCTATCTAATGTTTGCTCATTTTTATGTCTTTAAATGACTTTGGTACAATGTGTTCTCTTTAAACCGTCTTTGATCTCTTCAAATAAGGTTGTTCTTCATTTTGATCTTCTCTTATGTGTCTTCCAAGCCTCTGACCATTGCTTTGAATTCATCATAATTGGTTTTTAGTATTCTTTGCCTCCAAAGGGTAACTTCTTAACTCGCATGTATGGACCACTTCACATGACTTGAGTTTTTATGGAAAAGATTTGCTGGAATTATACAATGAGATAGCTTTCTACTGCAGAACTGCTCCTTAGAATCTTACGATCATGCCACTTTTTAGTCTTATCTTTTAGATTACGGAGTTATCATAAGCTTCATTTCTCACGACTCTTCCGGTCATTCATTTGGAGTAATCCTCTTATCTTTAACGCTTTGAATCACGGTTGTTTCTGTAGTACCACATAGCTATATTCAGGCTCGAGGAGGAGATGACAGGTTTTCAAAAACCCGCCTGCACGTATGGGGCATTCGATAGGGTTATAAGCATTCCTATAAACCCGCAATTGCATCATCTAGCGGTGATGATCTTTCTGGCGGTACTTATTCGATATGTTTTTATCTCACATTGAATGACTACATTTGTCATTTGATTAAATTGTCTTAATCCGCAACATGTTTGATCCCTCTCCCGTCTCAGTTTTATAAAAACAATTTGTATGCTAATGACCTCATCGCGATGATTGTCATTTCGGCTTCAAATCTACTCAAAATATTTCTTTGAATAAATCCTACCACTATGTTGGCATCATTTCTTGGACATGTTATAGCTTCCACTAAACCGGATACCTGCATCCACCCCGACACAGGAGAATGCGATTTCAAATGAAGGTGGGAAAGATCCCACCCATCATCATTACCAAATTACTTTGGATCCATGTAGAGGCATTTCATTTTGTGCGTTTATGTTGCCATTCTTTGACATCTATCGTAATATTCACTGCATTCGGAACTCATTCTGAATAGGATTGGCGATATCAAAATCACGATTAATTTTCACAGGTTATTCTATCTCATGCAGAAGTATCATCTATCGATGATGCATGACACTTATGTAATTCACCTTGTTCATCTTCTAACACACATCTTACGTTGATACGATATGCCCTCTTCTAAGCAATAATGGTCATTCATATATACTCTAACATCGATTCCTAAACTTCCTTTTGCGATAGCTGAATTCTGATGACATAATATCGGCATACCCGTGTATTGGTGATACGAAAGAGTACTCGATAAGAAATTTTCTTCCGCATTTTATCCTCTTTCTCTATAATGAAGTTTTCTAATGCCGGAAGATCCATATCACATTGTCACTCCCTTCTTATCGTGATTTCTAAATCGATTCTTACGGCGATGGCCACGATCATTCTTGGTTTGGCACATTTCTGCCATTAGATGTAGTAACGCATGATCGTTAATATGATAACATGGGACGATATATATGGTCTAAAGAAGTTTTCACAATAAATAATTGCGCGACCTTGTCATTTTTGTTGTTGGTGAATTGGCAACCTCGTACAGGAAGGTCTTTGGCGGCATGATATGGCTGCGAATATCTTGTAGAAGTTCTTTGTCTGATCTTTTATCTTTATTATGATCGCGACATCATGCATGATTTCGGCTCTTTATTCCCGGTGGGTGACATGATTGAACTGCGATAACACGGATTTATCTACTGGAAATGGGACAGAAAGCGAGAATCATCGAATTCAAACTTGTCATCCTTCTCCGGCTTAATCTATCATAAACGATGCATTTTTAAAAGTTTTGATAAATCTTTATTAAAATCTGAAGCATGTCTGAACATAATCTCAGCCGGATAGCATTAGGTATGTGGTTTTCAATCCACCCGAAACAACTAGTTAACTTCTAACGATTGCGGAATTTTTATGTCTGAGGCAATTCCTTTTATTTTACACGCAAATGACATTTCTCCGTTCAAAGCTGAATTCTTGTCTTGCACCTGCGAGCATCTATTCCTGATTCTCGACGTGCTTTCCTCGCGGATCATGACTGAAAATCATAAGATTTCCTTACCATTCTCTATCAAATCTGAAAAGATGGACATCATGCACCTTTGAAAATTTGGGAACGCCATGGCTTCAGTAGCATCTACAAGGTAAAGATTTCACGCCAGGACTGTCTGAATATAGTTTTCTTGCGATCACAAAACATGGCGATGCGTTATATCCTGCGAATATCAGAAAACATAAACCAAATTGTCGGCTAACATCATCTCATTTTGATGCGATAAGAGACGGGATAATGATCGCTTTACGGTTGCGTATTCGTTTGCGTAATCGATAAATCCTCCATCATCACGATTCTTGTTGGAATCGATTCATACTTCTCATTTACGATGGCTGCGAATCCACCTTTGCAGAGGCTTTCCCGTAGCGAGCTCTACTAAGAGCATATGAGATTGCATAGATGAATCCACGCATTAAACCATTTATTATCTTTACGACCTTCTTTGAATCATCAGTTCAATCTTCTTTGATATTTCAGTGATGTTTGCATTCTCATATGGGATTTTAGCATGCCATTGAAGACTGATCCTTTTAAGTCTTCTACTAGCCAGCAGCTAGCTATTTTATATTAAATTAAATAATTTTCTTCTTTCTTCTATCAAGTAAGCTTCTATGATTACATATTTGTACTCTTTAACTTATAGAAGGCATGTTTCAGAGTGTTGTTGGTAATCCATAATCAAACTTTTACAGAGCTCTGCAACTATGTTTCCTTCTCTTACGCTATTTCTTGACTTTCTGCGACCATACCTGTGGAAGTACTATTTCTTGGTAGGCGGGAATTTAGATATTCAGCATCGAAACACTCAGTATCACTGAAGAATTCTTAATATTCTCATTCATTGAGTACGGATTTTGCAATCATAAAATCGGTTCGGGACTGATGGGAACTGCGCGTTTGTCTTGCATTAAACATTATCCGTCGGGCGCAACGACTCACGATTGGTTGAGTGTACTTTTCAATCTCTGCTCTGAAGTGAACCATATTTCTTTATCTTTATCAGGTTGCTCTGTGGCAGGGTAGCCTTCTGTGATGGAACTGTTTATCTTTTCCTTATCTATCTTTATAAAATCACGGGAAATAAGCTTTTTACCTTGATCGATACATTTCTATGATTCCTCGGGCTGAACCATGATTATATGCGCCATCTGAGTGTCATGAGTTGGCAGAAGTAGCTCTGAAGCTTAGTCTCTTCTGGCGGATAGTGACGCCAAGTTAATGCAGAGATCACACGATGCTCTTCAGAATTCAGGTTTCACATGGTGCGAGGAATGGTGAGATATGCCGGATCTGCGTAACGTGACGAAACTCCTTACGGATCGCAACACCTGAGTGGGCGATAGGCTCTGGCTCCTTCTTTATTGAGTTTCTCTTTTCTTGCTCAGGAAATATCTTTCTTTCATTCCCAGCTGTGAGGCATTTGAACGACTGCTGCCTCTATCTGGAAACGCCACCTCCATCTTCTTGAAATGTTAAAATTTGAAATTGAGCATCCATCTTTGTTTACGAAACCTACGAGGAATGGTACTAGAGGTAAATAAATTTAACCTCTATTTCTTTGCATTTTTCCTTTCTCCAGCTACAGTTATCAACATCATAATTTTCTTCTCTCTTTAATAATCAAACATTAAACTCGTACTTTCATGCTACATCTTCAGCCGATTTATCATCTTCTCATCTTCTTTCTTTGCCAAAGTTCTCTACCACTCCTCGGAAGTTATTACTGCATATGATCGCGGGTTCTTCTTTGTGTATCATAGGAAGAATCCTGGAGTTGATTTACACGTGATAAAAGATCAAGCGACTTTACCTAAGTCTCAAAATTCTTTAGAGATAGTAGTAGTAACTGAAGCTCACATTTGTGTTTGCACGAATCTTCTTCAGCAATTTGTTCATGAATGTTCAGCAATCTTGTTCTCTCTCATGAAACTCATCAATCCCAAAGACTGGGACTAGCTAACACCTATGGGTTTTTTGTAACTCTTTAGGCTCGCTTTGCTGGCTGCTGTGCCAGCGGAAAGCTTGTGAACTGCTACTACATTGTTACGTACGCTCACAGGACAACGATGTCCGCTCGCCGGAAAAGATTCTCGCAGTTTCTCGTGCGTGTGGTTGGAAGGTTGACATTGCGGGCTAAAAATTATAACTCGCTGACCCGCCACACGGCGAATCTCCTCGCGATAGGGACCCTCATGGCGGAAATCCGCCCAGTAATAAATGCGTTTACTGCATTCGCTTCCTACGTTTCACGGTGTACCGAATAACTTCTCCTTTCTTGGTATTCATCTTACTCATCGGTATCCGACTTGGCAGCGCAGCGTCATCTGTTAAGCTCTGCGCCACCTCCTCCTTTCAATCTTCTCGCGCTCGCGGAAATCTCGAAACTGGGCACCATGGTTAGCAACGAATCTTAGTGGTACGGTTGACACTCTTCATCACTCTTCCTCTTGAATATTATCACGGCGGTATCTATGATTCCTTTGAAGTAATTCATTGCATAGATGAAATGTCCATTTAGGTGATTTGATCAATCCCACGCCGTGAACATCTCTTGATGAACTAAATACCTCTCCGAAACCTTGTAGAGGCTTGTATATCGCTAGCGAAGGCATAATATTTCTTCTTCTCTGGTACTGAGATGATAGTATAAAATTCATCAATTTTAACCATTTTCTTGAATATTTTAAAGGCAATATCAATTTAATATGAGTATAGATATTCACCTAAATTGGGTTTTGAGGATAAAAGGTGAAAGAAAAAAATAAAATGAAATTAAGAAACGTTAACGGAGATTTGGCTGAGGCGGGGAAGAAGTTGTTGTAGTGACGGCATTTTAAGCGAAAATGAAGGCGGACAAGGATTATCGTAACAACAGATTATCACGTAAGTAACGAAATCAATAAATTCGCTGTGAAACGAAAATTATGTCGACATTTTATTGTTTATCTGCGACGGAGTACTGAAGCGAACGACTAAATTTATATCATGGTGATGCGGGGAGGCGCGCAAGATTCTATTGAACTTTGTCACGGCCTGTCTCGAGCCAGCGGCCCATGAATAAGCGAAAGTTTGTCCGATGATAAATTTTCACTTGGCAATGGCGGCGGAGATCGATAATGGCGCCGAAACTATGCGCGACCTGGCGGGCGGCGCTCCGCTGTGACATTTGAAATCTGCTCATCGCGGAAAATACTTGGAAGGCTTTTGGCGAACATTAAAATATGTTCGACATACTTATGTATTATCGTGACTAGGCAAAACAGCATCAGAGAACTTTCTGCTTGTGTTCGGTATGTCGCCGGCGCAAGAACAAAGCAATGGAGGAAAAATTATGCGCTAACAAAGTTTTAATATCACGACATAAAACCGGGAAAATGCGAACATTATAACCGCGACAAGGTTTTCTATATGCGACATAAAAACTAAGCGAGAATTACTTTATCGCGACATGAACATAATGTCGCGACGCAATGAAATAGGAAGAAGAAAGTTTGTCGCGACATAAAACTTCGATCGCGATAAAGCTGCTTGCAAGTCGCGAAATTCTCTTCGCGTAGAATCGCCATATCGCTTACGCATTCAAACATTGACCTTTGCGGGCATGAAGCATCTGCGGCTGAGATTATTTCATATTTAGCGACAATCGCAAGCCGAGCTCAGCAAAAATTATGCAGCGGCGGTATTAAACTATGGCGCGACGCAACTAAAATAAAATAAAATGTTACGACAAAACTAAATCAACCGACAAAGCATAAGCAAAAATGAGAAGGCGCTATGTTGCGGCATAGACCAGCCTCCGTGACTAAATTTATCAATTGAACCTACCGCTGGCCCATGTCATAAACGCGATTTAGGCCAACCTCTGCAACTATAGAACTTCTCATGTTATGCCACAAAGGAGGAAAAAAAAAAAAGAGAAGAAGGTGGAAGGAAGGAGGGGCGGAAAAGGAGGAAGTAGTCATCATTTTAGGAATAGTAGTAGTAGAGTAGAGATTTTCTTTTTTGAGAGATTATCGTATTTCGTTTTCTTTTCTTTTCTTCTTGTAATTTCTTTTGTTTTCCTTTTCTTAGAATTGGAATAATCGATCTGAGTTGTAATCTTGAAACGAATCAACTGAAATCTTAAGGCTCAGCCCCGTATCTTGAGGTTTTTCTGGGATTATTTTTGGAACTATTTTGGAATTTATTTCTGGAATCCGCACCTCTTTAGTTTGTTTAACTACTTGAAATTTTTATACGACTAGTTGTTGATGTTTGTGAACCATTGATGGAGCTAAGTCTTGGCTGGAAGGAATGGAGTGTTCAATTCTGGTATCTTGGCTAATGATTGTTTGGGTTTTGAAGGCTGGTTGTACACCCTTCCTGTGTGGGGAATCTGCGGGCAACTCCTGATGCCTCCGGCTGACCTACATTTAGTATGATACCATGAGCTGGCGTTAAGCGTGAAGCTTGTCTTTGGAGAATGTGGATTATAAAATTTGTACTTAAAATCACCTTTAGTTGCTGAAATCCGGCGACATAACGTGCGGTTCTTGAAAATGCAAAATCACTGTATAAACATACACTCCCAATATTTTCCGAAATCTGACTACCAACCATAAAGGACCTGCAGTCCTCATCAAATATAAGATGGAATCAATCAAACATAAATTCACTCTTCAGCCTATTTTTCTCAAAACATGCACATGCATATTTTACGAATATTTATATACAAGGAATATCACGGCTTAACACATTACGTTACTTTACCTTATCTTATAAATAAATAACCTTACGGAAATCTATGATTGAGGATCACGGAAGATCTTTCGGCTACCTTCACGAAGAAATTATTTAAAATAAAAGCGTGAACGAGCGAGACCGTTAGTGCTATAAGTTTTGGAAATGTTCTGCTGGCTGTATGTACCTCCTGTATGAAATCTATGCGAGCGTTGTAAGCGTTTATGATGATAACCGGAGTTTTGCTATGAAACCGCATTCGGTTCAACATTTTGAAACTATTTAATGCTGCGCCTGTAGTAAATGGGTGTATGCATATAAATCAAGTACCAACCACTTGTGGCCATTTTGGAATACCTGGAGCGTGATCTTTATGGAACCTCGGATTACGACATGTTATTGTTCTCAGTTTGCCTACCGTCTGACTATGATGTGGAGCAGGAGGATTCTCCGCCGAGCATAATGGACTCGGAACCAAAATGCCCCGATTGAACTCGAACCCTTTTCTCATCTGCATGGCACCTGTATCGCTAGCATCATATACCTGGAATGTGTGAGGCGACTCTTTATATAAATCATATCTTTCTCCTTCCCCCATTATCGACTAGGCAATATAGTTATCTATAATATCCTCTTCACCTGTGCAATCGAGATACTATCATTGGGCGGTATGCCATTTGGGGGTTTTGCTAAACCAGAACTATACTTATTTCTAAACTCACTGCGATATTTTCGAATATAGCAAGTGGGAGGTGCAAAAAAATAGCTACTAGTACATTATATTTCAGCACTTTAGGACTTGTAATTTAAACTCTTCGTTTTCGGCGATTACGATACTCTGCTTTTTCTGAGCTAATTTCTTTCAATTCATATCGAAGCGCATTTCAGATTATAAATGCGTATGTCGTCTTTGCGATTCATACAAAATTATGAAAATGCCCTCGGTTAAACGTTTTATTATAAAACTGCTACGAAATTTCAAGAGACTACATCGAAGAACTTCGGTTCTAACAAAACTTTAATTGCTGTCGTTCGATAAGGACACTTGATAACTACAGAATGAAATCGATAAAATGCCCACCATGAATACGCATCATCAAACTATCAGCCATAACAACTTCCTAACGACTATGCTGATAGATGTATTGAACTATCGGCCTGATAAACGTTGCACCTTGGTACTATAATTAAATTTTTCATAAAATTATGTGAACTGGAAATGCTATTATTAGTATATGAAGTTAATTCTGAACTCAAGGGACTTCCACTAAATCTAAAAACACCCAAAAATATTTTAAATGTTTGAATTTATCCGAATAAAATCCACAATTTCAGCACGACGTAAGCTTGATCCGAATTAAACTGGGATTATTAAAATAGTCTCAAAATTCCTAAACTCGCAGTGCAAAAAATTTTGGAATTGAAATCTACGCCTCACGCCTCTAAGAAAATATGCTTGCATTTTGGCAGCTCTTAGGCTCGAATAAACACAAGCAGAAAATCTACCTTCTTGAAGTTTGATAAAAATGCTAAGATATTGGTACCTACGCCGTAGTTCCTCAATGAGTCGCCCAACTTTGGCTCTTCGCTCCGACTCGAAAATCTACGATCCGATTTCCATAACTGAGAAAGAGCTTAAGAGAAGAAAAAATTTCGCAAAATCTTTTCTCCTTTTCACGTTGAACTT
The DNA here is from genome assembly GCA_016808115.1 of Tetrastigma voinierianum. NCBI lineage: Eukaryota > Viridiplantae > Streptophyta > Magnoliopsida > Vitales > Vitaceae > Tetrastigma > Tetrastigma voinierianum. Next base: position 156,993 of record JAEQBH010001074.1, on the reverse strand, counting down.
CTCCCTGCTCAAGCCACCCCCTTTTCGACTTTATGTTTTCTTTTTTCTTTTTTTAATTATTTTTATTTATTTAGATAAATGATTTCTATTGCCTCATTCCGGTCTATTTTTGTCCCAAAATTTTTATATTTCTTTTCAGTTCACTTTATTGTAATTGAACTTAGATCAAGCCATTTCCTGACTTCCGAGATTTTGTAAAATCCGTCCCCGGGTCGCTGACTACTTATCACCCGTAAAATCGTGAAATATTCTTAACTGGCCGCAGAATTCAACGAAATTTTTCTAGGTCACTAGATTTCGCGAGACGAATTTAACGACACAGTCCGTTTCATCATCCGAGATCTAGAGAATTTTCTAGGCTTCCCTGAACCATTATGGTAATTTATTATTATTATTATCCTTTTGAAATTCCATAATTTGTACTTTCACCCCTCCATTTTCCTTAATTGCAAAAGTGTCACAATTCTTTGAAAACTTTATAATTCTACCCCTTAAAAAACAACTCTCCAAAAATTCCCATTATGGCACTAAATAATACAGTTCTCGTGCACATATGCTTAATCTCTACTGGGCTACACATACCGCGACAACTCTCCTGACATGCTACAAATCCTCCTCCTATAGAACATTTCATTCGAAATGAACAAAACTAACATAAAGAGGGGATACCTTAATCCGAAAAACGATCGAGGATATCGACTGCAGACCAGCCTCCGACCCCACGCAGGGCCTCTTAATCCCATGATTCCATAAAACTTTGACTAAAGTAATGATTCATTCTCGCAAAATCAGCTTCGCGATCTACTATTTCCAGATTGGTCGCCTCCTTATAGGTCAAATTATCCTTAGTTCTACTCGGGCCGACCGAAAGTACATGGAGGGATCTGAATGTACTACAAGCATGTGGATATACGAAACACATTATGAATCTTAGACAACTCTAGAGGAAGGTCTAGTCTATATGATATTGGTCCCACTCTGGCAATAATTTCATATGGCCCTATGTATCTAGGCTTCAGCTTTCCGCGTCTTCCAAATCTAAGGACACCTGGAAATCCTCATAAGACCTCAAGGTCATCTGAACCCAGATTCCTGGCTTTACTGGTTTTCTGGTCCCAGATAATTTTTCTTCTGCCTAACCCTTAGCTATCTTGAGTCTGCCTCGGACAATCTGGATCTTATCTAAGGTAATCTATACTAACTCTGGGCCTATCAGTCTCATCTCTCCTACTTCATCCCAGCATACTAGAGTACGACACTTCCGACCATACAATGCTTCAAATGGATCCATGCCTATGTTGGATTGATAACTGTTGTTATCAGAGATAAATGTGTATCACAGCTTCCCTTAAACTCTATCACGCATGCTCTGAGCATATCCTCTAGCATCTGAATAGTTCTCTCTGAATGACCATCAGTCTGAGGATGGAAAGTTGTGCTAAAGTGTAATCGAGTCCCCATGGCATCCTGTAAACTGGACCAAAATCTGGATGTGAATCTGGGGTCTCGGTCTGAGACTATCGATATAGGAACACCATGTAATCTAACTATCTCCTCCACATATAATTGGGCCAACTTGTCTAACGGGTCATCATTGCTAACTGGGAGAAAATGCGAGGATTTCGTTAGTCTATCCACTATCACCCATATGGCATCAGAAACGTTTCGAGTTCCTGGCCCGATAACGTAATCCATAGTAATCTTATCCCACTCCATACGTGAACCTGAAGGGTCAGATTCCTCCCCGCGGCTTCTAGTGCTCGCCTTCACCGCCGAATGTGCCAGGGGATCCGGATACAAAATCCGCACTCCCTCTTCACGCCTTCCACTAATAATGCTCCTTCAGAGTATGATACATCTTGGTGCTACCAGGGTGCATGACGTATGCTGAAGAGTGAACCTCTTCCATGATTTCCCTTTTTAGTTCACCTATTTCAGGTACACACATTCTACTCCCTCTAACTATTACACCATCATCTCTGATCTAGAACTCTGGTTTCCTACCACCCTCAATCTCCGTCCTCAACTTAATCATCTCCGAAACCTGCTTCAACCTTTCCCCGATCGAATCCAATTAGAAGAGGACGAATATTAATGATGCCAACAATGTCCCTATATCAGCTACTTGCAACTGAACTCCCAAAGATCTCAACTCTATCAACAATGGGAGATATATCGCCCTGGGCAGAGCAAGAACCTCTAGTTTCCGGGCTTAAAGCATCGGGCCACTAGATTGGGTTTTCCCTGATGGTACTCTATCGTGCAATCATAATCCTTAATCAACCCAACCACTGCACTCCGCCTCTTGCTAAGCTCTTCGAAAGTGGAACGTTGAATATCCGACAAGGAACACCGTATAGATAATGTCCCATATCTTTATAGCTTAAAACCATCGGCCGCTAGTTCTAAATCATTGGTCGTAGTTCGCCATGCTTCTTAACCCGACGAAGCATAAGCTATCACTCTACCATCCTGCATCAAAACACACCCTAACCCTAGTCTAGAGGCATCATTGTACACCCATAATCGTCCTTTCCTAACGGTAGTGCTAACACTGGAGCTTTCGTCAATCTTTGCCTCAGCTCCCCAAAACTATGCAGGTAGGTATCTGACCACTCGAATTTGTGATCCTTTTTCAATAGATTGGTCAACGGGGTTACTATCTTCGAAAATCCCTCAACAAATTTCCTGTAATAACCTGCCAATCCAAGGAAACTACGGACTTCAGAAACATTCATGGGCGGCTTCCAGTTCATTATAGCTTCGATCTTCTGAGGATCCACACTAACACCTTCTGCCGAAATGACATGACCCAAGAAAGCTACTTTGTCCAACCAAAACTGGCACTTACTAAACTTAGCGTATAATTGACGCTCTCGAAGAATCTGCAATATTGTCCGGAGATGCTCTGCATGTTCCTCTGGACCGCCTGAGTACACTAGAATGCCATCAATGAATACGATCACAAACTTATCTAAATACGGACTGAATACCCTGTTCATCAAATCCATGAACGCAGCTGGGGCATTAGTAAATCCAAATGGCATCACTAGGAACTCGTAGTGATAGTATCTCGTCTTGTGCTGCGCCTTAGAAACATCATTCTCCTGACTCGCAACCTGATGGTGGCCCCACCCCAGTTAATCTTAGAGTATACCCTGAGATCCATGCAATTGGTCAAATAGCTCATCTATACGAGGAAGCGACACGGTTGCAGATACGCCTCGATTCAAAATTGCCCGTAGTCTATACACAACCGAAAAGCTTCCATCTTTCTTCTTTACGAAGAGAATTGAGCCCCCACCTGAGGTACTAGGTCGGATGAAGCCCTTGCTTAACAATTCCTCCAATTGCGCCTTCAATTCTTTCAACTCTGCTAGCGCCATTATGTATGGAGGAATGGATATCGGCTCGGTCCCTGGAACCAGTTCAATAACAAACTCAATTGCTCTATCCGGGGGTAAACTTGAAAGATCATCTGGAAAGACATATGGAAACTCTTTGACTATGGGGATGTCTTCCAACCGTGTCCCCTCTTGTCTCCTATCCACCACAAATGCCAAATAACCCTGGCAACCTTTCCGAAGCATTTTCCAGGCGGTCATGGCATTAATGAGACTAGAATCTTCGTTCGATTCCCGAAATATCACGCCCCGGGTTCCTCCAATGAACCAATCTTACTTTTCTTATTGCAATCTATGGTGGCTCTATGCCCGATAACCGTCCATACCGACTGTACACAAGAGGGTGCTATGAATCAACAAAATTTATACCTAAATTACTCCTACTACCGTAGGCAAGAATCTTACCGCAAAGATAGCGACTCTAGGATCGAACACTGGGATGGGTTTTCGTCTTACAAATGATTTGTATAATGATTCAAAATGGTGAGGCTTTTGTTTGGATTTCGGATTTGTACAAAAACAATGGTTGTTGTCACTATGTAAACTGAAGGTAATTTGAAATAAAATGTAAAAAAAAGACCTTGAAGTTTTGGGCCACTAGTTTGGTATGATAGGGTTGTAAAGATGTCCCTGGTTATTTCCCTAAGATTAGTGGTAAATGACCTATAGTCATTTCCAAAACCTATCTTTGTTTAACTTTAAAACAAACCCTGGGCATTCATTCCTCTTCGAAACATAGCACTTACTAAGCATTTAATGTTCCTGAAGTTAAAATCTAGCATTTAACCTACCTCTTATGGCTCGTAAATGACAACTAATGGATGTCAGTGTATCTAACATTAAGAATACACTGAACCCTAAAAGCTTGCCAAGTATTGACCAAAGAAAGTACATCAAATAGCTTTTAAAACCTAGTTTTGAAAGTTTGAACCATAAATACAGTGACTGGGCTGGGTGAAAACAAGAGGAACACCGCAAGAAAACCTTATCAACCTACTCGGGCAACCCTCCTTCAAGGTTTAGAGGTTTTAGCCAAACATCCTTGAGTCATTCATCCTCAAAGGGTGGTGTTTGGCGGTTTTGTGGTGCTGAGAGAAAGAGGGAAAGAGAAGAGAGAAATGAGAGCCAAAACAGTCCGCGTAATGGAATGTTTTTAAATGAAAATTAGGTTACAAATTGTTCATAAATTGGCTTATATAGCCTTACAAAAAGGTGAAAATACCAATCTATCCTAAATAGTATAATTACAGTGAGGGTAGAATTGACAAGTTACCATGGAGCTAAGCCTTTAAAACTCCGTGAAATCATTTTGAAAATTCTTGGTTATAAAAATTTTTCACTTTTCTATCAAAATCACACCTTTAGATTTAACAAAAATCCGACAAAGATAACGCTGTACCTAAGTGGTTAAGCCCGAAATACGTAAACCACCCGTATAAAAAAATACACTTAATATTTTCAAAAAATCCAGTCCAGATCCATAAAGGACCTCCGGGTCCTCATCAAAATATAATATAAGATTCAACTTAACATAAATTCATCGTGAACCTGCTTTTTCTCAAACCATGCATGCATATTTTACCAAAGATATTTACATATACAAAACATTTTAACTTATTACGCTATATTTTACACCTATCTTATAAAATAAAATGTACCATGTAGAGTCTATGACTGAGGATCTTGGAAAGGTCTTTCGGCTTCTACACCTTCTAAATTCTCAAAAATTATTATTAAAATAGAAACTCGTGAGCCTAAACCGCCTGAGTACTGATATAATATCTAAATGTTGTCAGCTCGTTGTATGTACCTCCCAATATAAAAACTCCATATGTAAACGATTGTAAAAACCAAGTGAATGATAAACCAGTTTTTATAGAAACCATTTCGAAAAACTGCTCTAAAAGAGCCATCACGAAACCAAGCTTCACGTGGTTATATCCAAAGTGATATAACAATCAAGTACCAAAATCCACTACGGGCCCATTTCTCTCAAATACCCTAGATGTGGATGCCATGAAACTTCTGAACCCGAGATCGTAGGAACTCCGAACACACCCATCTAATATGGTCCGCAGAACACTTGGACTTATGCTATTAATGGAACCCCAAATCAGAAATGCCCTGCAGATGGAACCCCGAACCAACACCTCATCAACATGTACTGAAGAGCGTTAACTCATCTTATATACCCTTCAATGCGAGGGCGACTCACTATAAATATATACTATATCTAACCTCCACCAGTCGACTGTGCAATATAGTTAGTCATAATGTCCTATAACCCTCGCTTATGCAATAATCCGAGATACATCCGAGCTTAAACTCAATGCCCATCTAGGTTTTACAACCTGTGCCAAACTGCTTTTAAGTACTAAAATCAAAATTTTCTACCGAGTATACAAGTGGAGGTAAAAGCTTTACTAATTACATTATAGTTTCAAAGAATTTTACAAATTTGTAATTTAAACACTTCTACTTCTAAAAACGATTTTGAGTACTCACCCTTTTCTGACAATTTCACAATTCTTGTCAAGAACGCTAGATTATCGTCGTATGCTCCAATCACTTCACAATCTCACAAATTACTTAAAATGCCCTCTTCTGCCTAACTTTAACCATAAAACATGGCAAAGGGTTTCAAAGAGACTATATTTAACGAACTTGATTCTAACAAAACTTTACTTGCTTGTGTCCTATCTATATGACATCGATAATATGAGGTGAAATTGACCAAAATGCCCCCTACACATGAAATGCCCGATCAAAACTCCATCTATTTTAGCAATTTTTTCAAAACGACCCCATGTTTATTCATATTATTGTAGACTGACACATGTCAAAAGAAGACAACCAGCAATTTGCACACTCGGTGCTAAGAATTGAATTTTCAGCAGAATTATGGGCACCAAATGCTATGATAGTATATGGTTAAATTCTAGGACTCGTTAAGGACTTCCATGTAGTCTAAAAACACCCAAAAATATTTCTGAAAATTTATATCCGGACTGTCCGAATAAAATCCCCATTTCAAACTGAACTCCATTCAAAATTCCAATTGGGTTTTCTGATCAGTTCAAAATAGTCCAAAAAATTCTAAACTCAATGCAAAAATTTCTGATCCAAATTCACTCGCCACTCTATGACCTCTAAGAAAATTCCCAGCCATTTCTTAGCCTTTAGGCTTGAAATAACACAAGAGAAAATTTCCCACTCTTTGAAGTTTGACAAATGCTAAGATATTAATTCTAGGCGAGTTTCATCGAAAGTAGTCCAACTTTGTTTTCATTCAAGGAAATCTACAAATTCATCACAACTGAGAAAGAAGCGAAGAGAAGAAAAAAAATTAAAAATCTTTTCTCCCTTTCACGGAATCTCTCTCCTGTCCGTTCTCACCCCCTTTTGACTTTTGTGTTTTCTTTTTTTATTTATTTGTTTAGATAAATAATTTCTATTGCCTCATTCCGATCTATTTCTGTCCCGAAATTTTTTTATTTCTTTATAGTTCACTTTATTGTAAATGAACATAGACTGTCATTTCGACTGTATTTTGTAAAAATCTCGTCCTCAAGTCATCGACACTTTATCACCCGTAAAATCATTCGACCGTCCTTAATTCAAACGAAATTTTCTAGTCACTAGATTTCTCAGAGACTAATTTAACGTACGCAGTTCGCTTCATCATCCAAGATCTAGAGAATTTTATAGCTCCTGGAACCATTATGGTAATCATTATTATCACATCCTTGAATTCCATAATTTGTAATCTTCACTCCTCTCCACTTTCCTTAATTCGTAAAAGTGCCACAATTCTGAAAACTCGAGATCACCCTTAAAACAACTTCCAAAAAATTCTATTATGGCACTAAAATAATTAAGGAAACCCTTAAGCCACATATGCACTTCACGACACATTATACCGTACACCTCCTCGTGATCGGGCGTTACAGGATTGATTTATCTAGATTACTTCCATGTAGTGAATCGTTTTTGTTAGTAGCTTGTACCTAAAAAGGTTGTATCTTGCCTAATTTCCAAGAGGCCTCCTGAGTTAGACATTGTAGATGGAGATTCCTAGAGTATGGAGTGCCATCAGTATGTTAGAATAATATTGGTGGAACCAATGAACTTTCAATGATTACTTTATGTGATCACTAATTACCCATGGTGTAGAGGATTAGCTGGATGATGTAATCGCTTACTGTTATACTGCCTTAGTTCAAGGAAACAATCTTGATCCAAATATTACAAGATTCAATCATGGAGAGTGAGGAATTCTACCCAACTTAAGGGGACAGGAGAGATTCAATATTTGAATGAGGTTAGACATTGTCTGCTCATTGGGGCAAGAACTTCAATTTAAGAAAATGGTTGTGAAGTATTGGAAAAGAAAACGATTTGATCTTAAAGAGGGTCAGATTTTACAAGTAACTGATTAGACCCATTTGTCCTGGAAAGGAATATAGTTTTCTAATTAGTGAAATGTATAGTGTATGGAGGAATCCAAACTATACTACTTTACTCTTGAACAGTTCGGATTCAAAAAACCTAGTATAAAAATATCTATTTTTCAAAAGAACTCACGTGAAACATGATTGGAATATCGATCCCATTCCCAATGTTTCTGGGACTGTATCTCAAATATGTTATTCTCAAAGATATTTTTACTGCTTTTCTATCTTAATTTTAGATTTCATTATTCTCAGCTTCTCAGGATTTGGGCTTTTGAAGGTTTACTTACCACATCTTAGAATTTGAAGTTCAAAGAGTGAGGAACTCTGATAGTAGGGGTAGTTGATTTTATCTCTTATCAATCTCTGGGAACAATAACCTTGACTTAATTGTCCACTTTATTACTTGTACGACTGTGCACTTCAGCATTTAATTTAGATAAATCTCAAGATTTTTATTCATTTTAAATAAAACCAACAATATAAATTTATAGTCCCAAAATAGTATAAAATTTGGGCAAAGATTGCTATTGTATTTCCTGTAGAGATAAACAAAAATAAATCTGATTCGGTCTACACAAAAATTGAACAAGTTTTCAAGGCCAAGAAGCCGGGACTTTAGGTTACAGTAGCCAAGTTGTCAAAAAACATATCAACAGAAAATAAAGGAAAACCTCTTCATAAAGCTTCAACCAACTCCTCCCTAAATGTCAACTGGATCCATGGCATTGACTAAACCAACTCGGGTCGCATCTTCTCAATGAGAAGGGAATAATCAAGAATGATAATAGATGTGGATTAACCCCATTAAGTTTAACAGTGTTTTCCATCCTTAAAAATCTTCCTAGGTGCTCATCGATCCTCACTAGACTCCTTATAAATTGGTGCTATTGCACCATGGATTATAGGCTTCAAACTCAAAGTTATTTGGCTCCTAATAGGTGGTTGCTCGCGCTGAGTAATTCACATGATAACCGTCCAAAATCTTCCATGTCCTTATTCGAAGGCCTTTCATGTTGGTTTATCATGCATGATGATCATTCCTTCTTGCTCATTATAGCTACCTGATTCAAAGAACTCTCATTTTCTTCTGTGTTTCAATGTCCTTCCAACTCAATATGGGAGTGGGCAACACTCGCTTATAGTCTTTCAGTGTATAATAAATTCCTGAAATGAAAATACACTAAGATCAGGTGAGATCAGTAGAAAACAAAAATATAGTATGATGTGCTTTCATAAAAGATCAGTAGCTAAATTAGCTACTACAGTTAAAACTAGTTTTAAAAAGTTTTTAATAAAAGATAAAAGAAAAATATCCAAACTAGCAATTTTCTTTTTGATAAAAATATTGATTCTTAACTCATTTATTTCAAACTCGCAATCAGCAAAACCTGTTGCCTTCCAAATTGACTGAAAGTGTGTGCCAACATTCACACCGCCACCAAGGACCATTCATTCCAGGCAAGACAACTAAAAACTTGTTTGAGAACTTATTTGACCAAGTAATTCAAGACTACTCCAAAGACTTTAAGTCCCTGAACGGCGCCAAAACTTTGTAAACACTGTAAAAGATGATCAACCATTTTAGCACTCACACCCAAGACTATCATTCCTAAGTAAACGATAATTCAAAATGAACTCAGAAGGATCTGCTAATATATAAAATCTATTTCTCATAAAGTAAATAATTTGCAATAAAAATTAGTTTCAATAAATCACCCAAGTGCACAGCCATATAAGTAAATAGCTTGACAAAGGTTACCCACCACGCAGGATTGAATTGAAAATTCAGCATTTAATCACTTTTACCTCTAAGATTTATCACTTATTTGAACCACTCAAATCTAAAAGATATTTATCTTTTCTAAAATCAATTGAATAAAGAGATAAAAGAATTTTAAAATACATATGATTAGAGAGCTAATGTAATCTAAATAACACCAACAAACTCGGCATACACCCATCACCAGTGCCTCACACATATAAAGTGTTGGAAATGAACTCTGAATTGGTTCCAAAGATGTTAGTGTAGCATTGGAATGTCTTATAACACCACACATTTCACTCTTTCAAATTACCACGCACTTTATCTCTAGATAAATGGGTCTCAAGAAAGAATATGGTAAGGAATTTTGATCCTTAGCTTTGATTTGTTTTTCCTTCTCAAGACTTCATAAACTACTCCTTTAGAACCGAAATACTGTCTACACAGTGGCAACTCAAGCCCTCCAATTTAGTGGTACCCGCCATCAATTACACAAGAAATTCTCCCGATTAAATCTCACTAACACATGGTTGAGATTATTCTCTCCTAATTGAGGTGAACCCTCTAATTTAAAACTAATAGACTAAGAAGGACTATATGCTTTGAACAACACTTTGTTGTCACCCAAGAAGGAACCTTAAATGTCGAGGTTGTGAAACCTTTACTCAAGATCTTTACAAGTGTATTATTTCAAATAATATCAAGGTACTTACCCTGCGACTCCGCCCTTGCTCCTCGTGTAGTCTATCTCCGTGTCACATGAGTCCTAAACCTCAATTATTTTTAATCCTATTTTTTGGCATATTTTTTAGAAGTTTATGATTCATTTTAATGCTGAATTATGGATTATTCAATTCAACTCGTTGTGTCTTAAAAACAAAAAGAGTCAATTCCTACAAGAAAAGTAGAAAATTGGGTCATGGTAGAATTCTCCTGGTCGTGATTAAACAAGGAAAGTATGTCACAACTAGGGATCAAGCCGAGTCTAAGCTAGAAATGAAGATTGTCAAACATACTTAGATAGATTGACTTATTTCCTTTCTGTGGATAATGGAATTTATGTCACATATAATGGAGTAGTTCAGAAGAGAAGAATGTCAGAATATTCCTTACTATGTCGCTGCATTTGATCGCTAATAAAGTGGAATGCTCGACATTTTGAATCTTTTTCACTATAGAAAGAAAATTTGAAGATATCGATGAACTCTATCACGACAAAAGACAACCCTGGCCATAATAGAAAATATCAATTAATGAGACAAGTCAAGACACTGTCCCATGACAAAGCTTCATGGCACAAACATTCATATGTCAAGACTAAGGGAGAAAAATAGTGTCACACAACATTCAGAGCTTAGTAATGGAGCACAAGACGACTATGTCGCGATTAGAAGTTGTAAATTTTATGTTATACAAACAATAACATGATTTTGAGAACTCTTGTCACTACAAAGACAACATTGTCAAGATAGGGGCCTGAGAAATTACGTAAGAAGAATGTTACACACGTAAAATCATGTTGTGACAAAACAAAGAACTCAAGGAAATCTCTGTCACAATAAAGGAAAGATTATGTCACATTAATAAAAGCATAGTGAAGAGATTTCATCGTGGACAGAAGTTTTATGTCACATCTAATGTAAGAGATATTTAGACCAACTGGAAGACAATCATTGCTACAAAGAATTTCAATGTTGTAACAAATAATTTAGCCTACGACAAAGACCAATGAAGATTATGTTGTGACATTTACAATAGACTATCGCGACACAGAGTTCGGGCCTTTAGCGTAACCATCAAGACTTTGTCTAATAAAGAAAAAAAGTATGTCACGGCAATAGATCCATGTTATCACAGAGGAAACCTCGTCAGCGACAAAAGAAACTATGTCACGACAAAGACGTAAGAGAACAGAGATTGTCACAAAGAATTTAGGTCGATAGAATTCAAAGCAACATAAAATGACAAGTTGTGTCGCAACAAAGTTTTTGTGTCGCGACACAAGACACTCATGTCACGGCATAAACTAGACAACTTAAGCAAAACTTTTTCGTGAAAAAAGAATATTATGTCGTGACAAACTCTAAGAAGAAATTCCAAAAATCATGTTGCGACAGAAACTATAGGCCACGATAAGAGCTAGGGTCAGAGATGAAAATCTATGTCGTGGTAGAATTTATTTTGTCATGACAGTGACTAATTAGGCTATACTTTGGGATCCATGTTTTGTGCCTCAAGCGGCCCATCATTTGAAAATCTATAAATAGACGCATCTAGGGCATTGTGCGTAGCTTCCGCAAAACTAGAAACTTCTGGGTAGTTAGAGACTCTTTGTATATTGTTTTTTCGTTTATTTTTATTTTATTTTATTTTCTTTATTTTTATTTTCTTTTATCTTGTTCTTAGCTTAGAATTTTAGTTAGTTCTTTTTAAGATTGAACACTGATTTGGTGTGAAGTTTCGAGTTGGGTTCTCTATAAAATTCTATTTTTCATTACTGTCTGAATCAATGAATTTAGAAATTTTATAGAGTTCATTTATTTCAGTTATCTTACAATTTCAGTGAATTTACCTAATCAGTTGGTCACTGTTATGTGTAATCAAGTTTGGAAAGGCTGAGCTTCCTCTGGGAATGGATTGATGTTGATTATTATTTTCTGCTTAACTTGAAAGACTGTCATAGTTCAAAACTTTGAATTTATTTAATTGGTATTCATCTAGAAGCTACTTGTTCATAATATTAGTAGCGTGTACCCAGAAAATGACTGTATCTTACTCTGATTTCTAGGAAGTCCTCTGAGTGACACAGAGATGGAGATTCTTGAGAGTATGAAGCAGTTACTTGGGGGTATGTTAGACTAATATTATGGAACTATTGAACTCTAAAAGATCACTTCGATAGATCACTAACTTAATCATGGTGTGAGGATAGTTAGATGATGAATCAATTTAATTAATCAGAGGTTTCTCCTCAATCTAATGAGAGGATCTTGATCCCGTGTTAGCATAGATCTAATCAAGGAGGTAGAGAATCTTGTCAGATTTGATGGATGAGGTACCAATTAGATTTGAGAAAGCTTCAGGTCATCCCTGGTCTATAGGGGCAAGAATTTATGAATCCTAAGATTTGAGTGTGAATCCACCGAAAGGAAAAATACCAAATCTTATAAAGATTATATTCTTATAAGAACCTGGACAGGACTCATGTATACGAAAGGAACATGGATCTCTAATTAGTGAAAATGTATGGTTTATGGAGAAATCCAAATCATACTTACTTTTCTATCTCTTGATGTCTCGATTTCGACTAATGGTTGAACTATGTTATATACTGATGCAGAAATTCATAATTGTACACTGATCTATTTCCCAGTGTTAACTTACCTAGTGAACTTTCCAATCAAATTATTTGAATTCTTTACATATAGTCATAGAATTTTATTTAGTTTTAGCTTTTCCTTAGTTTAAACAAAACACTTTAAAAACATTGGAGTTCAAATAGTGAGGATCTTGAGTAGATGGGGTAATTGATCTTTAGATTCATCACTAATCCTCGTGGAATGATATCCGGACTTCTAAATCCACTTTATTACTGTATGACCTATGCACTTGCAAAGTGGATTCAGGACCAAAATAATTTTTTAAGGGATCCCTTTTACTAACAGAGACAAAAACATATTTTGATCAAATCTGCCGATAAGTTCGTATTCCAAATGTGACTTAGTTTTTAGTCCTTTGGTATAAATACTAATTACTTTGTAAAATTTGGTCTATACAAAAATCAGTCATCAAGTTTTTGGCGCCGTTGTCGGGGACTGAATAGTCTCTAATAGCTGTGTTGAAATTTTTGTTGATCATTCTACAGTGGTCTTATCAAGTTTTTAGTGTCGTTGTTGAGGACTGAATAGTTTGGTAGGCTGTGTTGAAAGTTTTGTTGATCATCTACAGTTGATCTTAAGAGTCACTCAAAGGGATTCCTGGAAATTAGAGTAATGATACAACTCTTTCTGAGAACCAAACACTGATATTCATAATAGTTCAATGTGTATAATTACTCTACAAATCACTCAGCTTTTTACCGAAACAACATTAAAATACTGCAATCCATAATCCCAACGAAAGATTCTTCCTAGAGGGAGCTTAGCTTTCCATTACTAGATTTCAAATGACAATGACTAGTTGATCAAACCAATTCATTGAAATTGTAATCAAAACTAAAGAAAATGAGTTCCAGAAAAATTCCCAGATTCCATTGAAGTTCAGACATAAATTTGAGCTTGATTTACATTCATTCTAGCTTGGAATCTCAGTTTAGATCACTGCTCTAATCTAAAATAAAGAAACATTTAATCTAGAAAATGAAAAAAAAAGATAAAAAAAGGAAAAACGTATGCAAAGGATATTTCAGCTTCTCTTAACAGTGCAAAAACCTCTAAGATCGGCCAAAAGCTACGCATTGGTTCTTAAGAGATTCTATTTATAGGCTTCAGTTATTGGGCCCTAAAAATGAGGCTAAAATCAAGTTCTTCGAAAAGCCCAGAAATTCTGCCCTAGCTATTGATGTCGTGATCAGTGTCGTGGTGATGTCGCGACGTTGGAGCTGCAATGTAGTGGATCTAATTTGATGTCACAACATATAAAGTCTATTGGGTAATTCTAAATTTTCAGTGACTAGTCAATGTTGTGGAAAAGTCGTGATGATGTCGCTACATTTAAGATGCAGTATTGTAGATCAACTCTGATGTCGCGACATTGCTCTTCTGGTGTTGCGACATTGAGTTGACGTCGTGAAATTGCTCTTAAATGTTGAGGTTACTTTATGATGTCGTGCAAATGTCACAACATTGCTTTTCAGCTCTACTCACTTAAGTTAATGTCGCGACATTGGCTCTTTAGTGTTTCAACATGGAAGCTTGAATCTGATGTCGCGACTTTGCTTACTGATGTTTTTGCTCTTACAGCATTACCCTAATGTCGCGACATTCTTCACATGATGTCTTCAACGTTGAGACTTTATCCTAATGTTGTGACATTGAGAGATGTCGCAGCCTATGTCGTCGTGATGTCGCGACATTGAAGATTTCTACTCTATCTATTTCAACTGATGTTTTGGCGATGTTGCGACATTAAAGTAATTGGTCTGAAACTCTCCACATGATGTCGCGACATTGCAACCTTTGCTTTTTTTTTTTTTGATACTTTTCTGCTTCTTTTCTTCAAATTTATGCAAAACATAAATCTGGGTGAAAATTCCATAATTTTACATTAAATAAGACTTTTAAGCCTGAAATATACTTGAAAAATGGGCTTAAAAATAGATGAGTTTTAGACTCATCACCTACTTGAGTTTCAAAATTCTTCAAGGAGGCATTAGTATTAGCTTAAAACACAGTTTTGTTTGCTTGAAACACTACAAGTTCAACAACCTTCTGCTAATGCAGGTTCAATATTCTCTTGTTCTCAGACATAAAATTCAACATTTGATCTTCAAAGGATTGGGATCTCCTTTGTTCTTGATTTTCTACTCTCTTAATACCTTGTTGTTTTCCTTGGAAACCAGGTGGAGCATAATTTTGAAAATTTTGAGTTGGTCTGGAATCTTGTTGCATTCCACCTCCATAAGATAAGTTCTCATGGTTCCTGAAGGCAGGTGTGTAATGGGTTGAGAGGTTGTTGTTGGGCTTGAAGTTATAGCTTATATTACCATTTAAATACTTAACTTCCTCCACTTGGTAGGGACCTTCATGAGCAAGCCCCTAATTAGCTACACATTTATGCTCAGCACCTTCCACACCCTAATTTCCATTATAGAATGACTCTCTTTCTCGATTGCTCATCTGTTTAATTACATCCATCTTTGCTACAATGGTTGACATTTTATTCAACTTAATCACACCTCCTGCCTCAACTTGCTACTACTTTCTAAAGATTCGGGATGAAGCTCCAGAAGCTGCTTTTAGCTACTTCAACTACCGAGTGGCTTCTTCAACACTTTTTCTTTCCGAATGCACCTCCAAGGGCCGGTGATCCATGTTCCTTGTATGTAGTTCATGGCATGGTAGAGATAGATCCATTTGAGCCACCTTTCAATACCATGCATCGACATCCTCAAGAGAATTGTTTGTATCTCTCTCAGGCATTGTACAAGGATTCATCTTCTTTTGTTTGAGTTAAATGATTTCTCCTCTCCTCTCGTAAGGAGAGCATGAGGGAAAATCTCGCTTAGTCTTCGCTTCTACCAGCTCCTCCCAAGAATTACTGCCATAAGGTAAGGACTCAAACTAGCTTGCTACTATATCCCTTAAGGAAAAAAGGAACAATCCATAATTGATCACATCGATTTACCCATTAAGCTTCACAATGTCAAATATTTCAAAAATCAAGCCGATGTTCATTTGGATCCTCACTATGTGTCCAAAAAACTAGTGTTGTTGCACCATAGTGATCAAGGTAGGCTTCAGTTCAAAATTGTTTGCCTCTATTAGTGGTTTCCTTACTGTTGAGTATTCTTCCCTTATGACTGGCCTCCAAAAATCTTTCATAGTTCTCTATCTTTGTTGAGGTCTATTAGTGGCTACAATAGGAATGTTCTGGTTACCTTTTCTTTGCTTTGCCCTACTTGCTTCTTTATCTGATCTCACTTTCTTTAGATTTCTGAGTGTTCTCTCTATTTCAGTGTCTAAAGGAAGTAATTCAGCTTCAGGCCTCTTATGCATGTAATAGGTACCTGGAGATATTGAACACTGAAATCAAAGTGAGATTACTAGATAATTTTGATTTCAACTTTGATTAGCACAATAGATCTACATGCAACTAAATCCACTACTTCAGTTAAAACTATTTTTTGTATTTTTTCTAAAAATTTTGGTAAAAAGATAAAACAAATGTCAAAATTAGTAGTTTTCTTTTTTGGTTGGAATATCGATTCATAAAACTTCATTTCAATCCTCTTAACTAAGATCACTAAAACTTGATTGACCAATGATTTTGTATAGACCAATTTGTTAAAAATGTTGGAACATCGCTATTAGAAACTAAATAACCTGAGCAAAGAATGCCAAAAACTTGGTTTGACAGTCTAGACTTTTTTGTAATGTTTGTCTATAATAATATATTTGAAATTCAATTTGGTCTAAATCACTGCAAGTGCACAGGTCAACAAGTAATAAAGTGGATTATAAGTCCAGATATCATTCCCACAGAGATTGATTAGAAAATTTAAAGATCAAGTACCCCCACTACTCAAGATTACCGCTATTTGAACTACCGGTTTAGTAAATGTAACTAACTAGTATAACTGAAATAAAAGTGTTTTTGTCAATTTTTCTTTAATGAAAAAAGATAATGAAATCTAAATGGATTGAAGGTTTCACTGAGATTTAATAACATTGGGAATGAGATCAGTGTTATGATCATCTATGTGCATATTGTTCAAAAACAGCATAATCATGAGCCTGGATTTTGGATTTTCCCAAGAGCAAAGTAGTATAGCCTTGGAATAACACCCGACACTATACATTTCACTATTTAGAACACCATATTCCTAAACTAGGTCAATGGGTCTTAAACAACTACTTTTAGGATTTGATCCTCCTTCTAAGATTTGGTTGATTTTCATAAACCAATACTTCTCAACCATTTCTAAGGACTGAAGTCAGCTTGTCCCCATAGACAGGACAACACAAGCCTTCTTTAAGATAATTGTATCTCACTCTGCAACTTGGTCAGAATAATAACTCCCATATTACAAGAGCACAAACATTCTACCAAACTGAGATAAAACCTCTAAGTATTAAACTAACAAATCAACAAATGGTCCTTATTCCTCAGGAACACACTTCTGCTGTCACCTAGAAGGGAACCTTGAAGTCAAAGGTTAGAACATCACCTGTGATTCATCAAAGTGATACTTAGAGTATTTTAGTTCTAAATAAATCAATTTAGCATACCCCCAAGGTTACTGCTCTTTACTCTCATGAACTCACTTCTTTGTGTCATTCGATGGGTCCCTGAAATCAGAGAACAAATATAACTCCTTTCTAGGTGTACTATATAATACTTAGAACAACTCTTTTAAAGAACAATACCAACTAGATAAAACTCAATATTCAAAACTAATGTTCATCGTTAAATACTATAAAAATGATAATCAAATACCAATTCCTTCCCAGAGGGAGCTTAGCCTTCCATAACTGGATCATAAGAAACAATGCTACGACATTCTTTCGGTTTCTTTCTGCCTTAACTGTGTCGCGTCACAATTGTGAAATGCTGCGACAATGTTTCTGCTTCTTCCTTATGGATTCTTCTCAATCTTTGTCACGACAGGGCTCCGATTTTTGCGACATTCATTCTGCTACTTGACTTGAACTTTGTTGCGACAATGGTGAAATTTGTCATGACATTCAGCATTTCCTACCTTAGCCATTTTGCCGTTTTCTTGTTGATTTTGCTTCTTTTGCATTACATCCCTATAAAACACCAATTTGGGTGAAGATTCCATAATTTTGCATTAAATTGAACTTTTAAGCCTCAAATATACATGAAAAATGAACTGAAAAACAGATGAGTTTCACACTCATCAATAGTGGCCAATTCCTCATATCGATCACTAATCTTAGGTCAACTCGATCACGAAGCCTAGAATATGTGACTGCTTTAATGGTTGTTGCCCTTTTTTGAAAGGCTTTATGTCCAAAAAGATATTCATTAATTAGTATTGAGAAAGGAGGGTATCTTTTTTTTTCCAGTTTTTAGCCTTTTAGCCCCTCGACCACACTAAGAAAAAGCCACTTAAATGGAATCAGAACTTACCCTAGATCTCCCAATTACCTCACCTAAAACTGGTAGACACATTGAGCCACCACGTATCCCTCATCCCAATTCTTTATGGGTTTGACATGAGGAGCCTAGCAGATGTTATGCCAGTATTTATATAATTTCCTTTATGCCTGCCATGAACTTCCGCCTGCCATGAACTTCCTTCCCACCCATTGGTTTCTAGGATCCATAATGGTTTGCCGATGTCATGAGGTTGTATGTCTGACATTTTGGCAATGAAGTCGGCGAGCACCTGACCTTTATCAGTGGAACTTAGGCGGTATACAATATCGAATTCACTTAGTTTAATGACCCATTTCAAGAGGCTTCTAAAGCCGCTTATGAGTAGGGATCCGACGATAGCTTTGTGCGAGGACTTAATTTTCGAGCGAGCTTCGAAGTAGGGTCACTCTTTACTACCATTTTGAGGGCCAACGCGATTCATTTGAAGTCGGTGTACTTGGTTTTGGCATCTGTTAGCATCTTACTCATGAAGTAAATTGACTCTGCTTGCCTTCTCCGTATGTTCTTACCAAAGCTAGGCTCATTGTTGTAGTCAAGGCTGCTAAGTATAGATAGAGCTCCTCTCCTTTGACTGGCTAAGATAAAGTTAGGGGGGAGGTGAGGTACTCTTTGACAGCAAGGAAAGCCTTGTCACACTCCGGACCCCATCCCTCCGAAACACCTTTTAGTGCCTTGAAAAATAGACGAAGACAAACTGAATATCTAGAGATAAACCTATTCAAAGTTGCCAATTTTCCTGTCAGAGCTTTGATTTGTTCTGGTCCCAAGGGGTTGCATTTGAACGATGGCCTTAGACTTCTCGGGGGCCATTTCTATTCCCCTTTTGCCTACCAAGAATCTAAGGAATTTCCCGAACTTGACCCTGAAGGCGCATTTATTGGGATTCAGCCGCAGGTGGTGTAATCTCATTAATTGAAAAGCTTCTCGTAAGTGGGTAGGATGATTCTCGCGGGACTCTGATTTGACCAGCATTTCATCAATGTATTCTTCCATTGACTTTCCCAGCAAGGAACACCATGAGCTTGTAAGTTGCCCCAACATTCTTAAGACTGAAGGGCATGACATTATAGCAATAAATCCTGTCGGTGTGGATGAAGGTCAGATTTCACGAGTCGAGAACATCGCATTCTGATTATACTGAGCAGCGTATAGAAAAGATAACAGTTTGTGCCCTATGGTATGCAATCAATCCGTAGGAGGGGGAATTTATCTTTTGGGCAGGCATCATTGAGGTTAGAATAGTCGACACAAGCGTTGAAGGATCCCGACCCGGATTAACCTCATGAACCCGAGGGGACCTCCCGGCACTCCAACGGATATAGAAACTTTTCCTCAAAACAATCAATTAAAATCCACGGAGCGAACCCCTTTACAATCCTTAACATATCTTAAAATAACGCTGGGGTTGGTTTGGCAAAATTTTTCTTTTCTTTTTTTTTTCAATCACTTAGATTTTTCAAAAAATCGGCCAGAGTTTCCTCTGTTTGTCTGACGTTCCCAATTTTACAAAAACATGCGAAAACTCTTTCAATTCTCAACTTCCATTTTAGGACTCCTCGTCCACAACCTAATTAAGCACACAACTCAAGCAAGCAAAATATATACACATATACATTTATTTACTTCAATCATCAAAACATTCAAAACTTCTTCAATTCCATTTACGCTTTATAAAAAGCGATTTGGGCTTGGAGCCACTTAAGCCGATCGGCCTACGTATCTCACCCACCGAGGATCAAAAGTTCCCACGTAGCTCCTTTTCAAAATATATACATATACATTTATATTACGATAAAATATTCAATATATAAAATATGCAAAATATATATACACGAAATACATGCGTTTGTCTCCTCGATGGCTCAACTCATCACGTTGGTGAGGGTAATCTATCGCGAACATGTCTCGTAGTCCCGAAAATGTTTTTGAAACATACGTAGTTAACGAGCAAAAGTGAGCCCAAAATGAGTGTACATTTTCATTAAGATAATATTTTCGCATATATCAAAGTAATAAATACTTATACAATTAAAACCATTTTATGCTATAAACTTCTTTCTAATGGAACCCAGTGATAAACACACCGAACAGCTTCCCGGTAATCGACTGGGTGGAGGGATGGGCCTCTAATCCAAGCCATAACCACTACAAGGAGAAACTCACGCCTTGCATAGGTTTCCAACACAGCACCTTATCACATGTAAGGATATTACGCTAAAATCTATTTCCCTCCCGCTAAGAATCTATAACTATTCCTCTAAATCCTTACACGTTTAACAAGTAATCGCGAATATATCACTTACACACCATGGGGTTAGGTAATCCATCGCAAAACATTTATTTAAAATACATTTATCAATCCATTTAAATCCTTTACTTTATCATTAAAACACATGCATTCTTTACACATTTTTAAACTTTCATAATGCCTTAACATATGCATACATATTTAATATACATATATAAACATTTACATTAAACTTTTCATTTAATCATTAAAAAATCTTTCACTTTTAAAACTTAATTTTCAAAAATCAGTTTTACACTCACCTCTTTGTTTCCCGAAACTTGAGCACAACTCCACTACTTTCCCACCTTTGCTTTTAGCCTAAACACTCAACGAATACAACAACGTATTAATCGCCCGCGTATAGCGTAAAACTTAACGTACTTCACACGCAAGTCACTTTAAGGTCACACAACATTCATATAAAGCCAAATTAACAATTTACCCTTGAGCACTAAAAAACCCCTAACAAAAAAAATCACTCATTTTGGCCAACCTTTTTCCAACAATACTTATTTTAATTTTATTACTCCAAAATCATTCAAAAGGCCTTTCAAAATTATGAAACTCTTAGATCAGTCCTTTATATATCTAATGACATCTCTTTAAATTTTCAATTTAAAATTCTTCTAAAGCCCTCAACCACATAAATACAAGTTACCGCATGTTTTGATGCCAATTGCTAACTCATTGAATCACCTACTGTTATCCTTTGATTTCTGGGTCTTAACTCCATAAATTGGAAATTGTTTCTTCACTCATTTGAAACTATGGTTATAAGGTTTCTTCTCCAATTGGAATCACCTAATTTATCACCAAACCTGCTATTGTATTTACATCTATATGACTCAATTTGGAAGAACAGAATCTGCACATAACTCCACTTTGACAAATTTTATGGGCACTTTGGGGTTACAATTTGCTTGCACTTCCTTCTGATAAATTTTTCCCCTAGAAGTTTAATTTACCCATAATTTTTAATCACTCAATTTGGATGAGTGAAACTCCACTTATGACCATAACACTACAACCATACCCAAAACAGAGCAGATAATCCCAGTGAGCCACGAGCCACCAGTCCGTGGCTTGAAAACCTTAGGAGCGGCAATTTGCTCTTGGTCCCTTCTATAAATTTGTAGCCCTATCTCTTATAGTTCTTTACCAATTGGAATCAATTCATTTGGATGATTCTAACTTTATCTATATCCAAAACAAGAACAGGGGTTTTACAAAAATTTTGACAGCAATTCCTTTAAAAACCCAACATTCTCCTTTTTACAACAATTCCTCAAAACCAACATGGAATTCATCCAAAACAATTTCAAAACACTTGAATTGGTGATTTGGAACTTCATAAAACCAAACCCTAGGTAAAAATCCTATGAATTCAACCCATGGTCCACCAATTCCTACACAACCATATAAATAAGAGAATTTCATGTTTATTGTATACCAATTAAGGTTTTACCCACATGAATTCAACAAATCTATGGTTAGATGATCTCTCACCAAAACCCTAGGTTTGGAACAAACCAATCTCCATAGAAAACCCTACAACTCATCAATAACCCTAGACATCCAAAAGACACTTGATTCCATACAAAAAAAAAACATACCTTTGTTCATCTCCTTCTTCTCCTTTCCCTTCTTCTTCCTCTTCTTCCTCCTCTTCCTCTCCTTGCTCTTTTCTCTCCTCTCCAAAACGTGAGCCCTAGCTTTTGTGAGACAAAAAAAATGAGTTTGTCTTTTGTTTGTCTCATCACATCCGTAATCCCATTTATACCTTAATTGCCATTAAGTCCTTCTATCCTTTTTAATTTTTGGTAAATCAACCTATTTTATTTCACTTTTGGGCATCCTATTCCTCTTTCTACATTTAAGTGACTTCTATACTTGCCTATGCTCCACTCTAAAAAGGGTCCTTGATCACTTAAATATTGCAAGACAACTCTTGTTATTTCTATTACGGCCCATCTCTACTCATTTAATGATTTTCTTATATCCTTATGGTACTATACTTTACCCTTGTTTTAGTACCACAATTCGGGTTCCATAAATTTATCATTTCATATTTTCATCCTTATTAATACTCCCAAAAATATTACAAGTCTACTTGGTGTTCTTATACACCTCACGCTACATTTATTTGACACTCTCTCCTGACTGATCATGCAAAATCCTCCCTCCTTAGGAACATTTCATTCCTCGAAATGAATAAACTAAACTCTAAAGAAAGGGAAGGAAATTACCTCTCATCTGAAAATAATTGAGGGTACGACGGCGCATCCTGAGCCTCCGGGTCCCAAGTAGCTTCCCCCATCGTGATCACTCCTACAATACCTTCACCAACAGAATAGTCTTGTTGCGCAACTCTGCTCTCGACGGTCGAGGATCCGTGACCGGTTCCCTCTTCGTATCAAGTTCTCTTGTATTTCCGACCGGTTGCTCGCCAATACATGTGAAGGGTCTGGTATGTACCATGGAGCATAGAAACATGGAAAACATCGTGAATGCTATCGGAGGTCGATGGCAACTCTAATCGATATGCCACCTCCCAATCCTCCTCAACAATCCTCGTATGGTCCAATATATACCGTGGATCACTTCACGCTTCCCAAATCTTAGTACTCCCTTCCAATGGGAAACTCAAAATACTCATCCACTACCTCGAACTCTAGTCTCCTACGGCATTATTCGCATAACTTCATTTGGCTCAGGTAATTTTTCTGGGCCTATCCCTTATAACTTTGATCTTATCACAAGTCACTTGACAATTTTCTAGACCTACTAATCTCCTTTTCGTCTACCTTTGGTCTAACAGATTGGAGTTCGCATTTCCGGCCCATAAAGAGTCTTCATAAGGCCATACCAATACCGGCCCATAACTGTTATCAGATGCAACTCCATCGTGGGTAGACGGTGTCCCAACTCCCTCTAAACTCCATAACACATGCCCTAAGCATATCCTCTAAAGTCTATATAGTCCTCTCAGATTGGCCATCTGTCTGTGGATGAAAAGCGGTACTGAAATGTAGTCTAGTGCCAAGGGCATTCTCGTAAACTCGCTAAACCGTAAGTAACCTCGATCTCCGTCAAACAATGGAAACCGGGCGTACTGCGCCTGATAATCTCTAACGTATAATCGCTGGTTCTATCCAATGAATCACTATTCTTGGTAGGGAGGAAATGGGCCGATTTCGCCGGCCTCATTCAATAATCACCCATATCAGATCGCGGCCACCCGACAACGTGAAGTCCTACCACAAAATCCATACTGATTCTCTCCCATTTCCACCGAGGGATTGTAACACTCCCAAAATATGTCTCTAGTAGTTCTGACTTGTAGGGTATATTATAAGCTAAATAGGAATTTTCGGAAATAAATTGAGAAACTCGGAAAGTTTACAAGATACATAAGCAATCTTGTAATTTTGCAAAAGGATAAGTGAAAGTCATAAAGAGGAAGATGGGGTTAAACTAGAATATGCATGTTGAATTTCAAAAAGGGAAGAATTCATGGGCCAAATCAGTAATTGGGAGGAAGTTAACCTGGAAAATGGGTTTTATTTGAGGGCCAAACACGGCCTTAACAAATCCATGATTTAAGACCACCTGTCTCCAAAAAAAAAGGGAAAAAAATCGCGGCTTAATATAAGGAGAGTGCAGAGAAGCAAGAGTAAGAAGAATAGCATTTTGAGGAGATCAAGCAAGCCAAGGTATGGAAACTCACCTTGATTATGAACTTATAAGATTCGTAAGGATCTTTGGCTTGGTAGGATTATTATTGTCCCCAAACATGAGGGGTTTTGCTAGGGTTTCATCTTAACCCAAAATTTATGTCAAGTAAGGTGGGTAAAACCCCACATGGCACTAGATGAGTATGGAATCCTTCCTTTGTGGATGGATTCATGGTTTAATTATGAGAAATTGAGTTAGGGTTTAGAACAAACCCTAACAAATCTTGGTACTTGGTGTGTATATGGGTGGTAACCCATATTAGAATTATATTGGGAGAGATTTATGGAAAGGTTTTGAAAGGAAGATAAGAATTGAAAGATGATTTGAGTATAATTGAGGTCACAAGATGTATTGGAAATGATTATGAAGTATAGATTTGAGTCTGATGGAAAGTGCATGAAAAATGGGAGAAATCACACATTCCGCACTTTCAGACTCACCGGTAGCTGAACTTGTACCGGTAGAACTCGGTTCCGTCATTTGGTTGAGTTCCCACCTGTAGAACTTAGGGTTCTACCGGTACAACTGCTACTCTGTTCCCAGTTTCGACCAGTTTTCGTAATTTAGCCATAACTTGCTCATTTCTTATCCGATTTGAGTGATTCAAGTGGCTACGTAAACTAGACTTCAAGGAGAACAAAACTATTTTATAGGTATCTCCAAATTCTGACTCTAGTAGCTTAAAATTCACTTAAAGTGGGTTATGTGCAAGCCCATTTCCGCATCGCTGATTATAGAGTAGTCCGAGTTGTTTCGACGTATCTGGAGTTTTGTCTCGACTGGGGTGATTCCAATTGGAAATGAACCCTATCACCTTAGATTTAAAGGAGCACAAATAACCAGTGTCAAATATGGAGAAATGTACTGGAAAATTAATATCGCAAACTATCCTCGGTAAAATTCCAGAAATCGACTAGAAGCCGGGCATGAAATGCCATAACTTGAGCTCGGACGAACTGACGGATTGATTCCACCCCGGGTAACGAGATTCATAGAAGAATAAGAATACATGATTAAGGTGTGATTACATGCTCATCATACCTACTGCATTTGGAATACGATCCGTCATGAACGTATAATGTACACAATGCTCTACTATAAGATAGTAAGTTATTGAACTATATAATTCGTAAACGCTTAAGACCAAGATATTGAACGACACGGCAAGCCTCTCTCGATCGTGCTCGACACATTAGTACTTCCGGTACTCCTGACAAGGCGATCAAGATCTCCTCGACCGCAGCTTCCTAAGACACAGTACTTAAGACTGACAGCGCTACTGGGCATTCCTCCGACCTCGTGGGTTTCACACTAGTACTCTACACTCCGATTTAGCGCTGACTCGCACTCTCCGATCCTCAGACAGATTCTAGTACTTATCAGAGCCAGGTCCTACTCATCCCCGTACACGGGGTCTAGGCAATCTAACAATTATACGATAAGACTCGAATAAGAATAAAGAACCCGAATATGGTAAAGATCCGAATGTACCTACTGCACCTCAGATATGTTCCTGTGAGGACCTACTTCGTACCTCTCAGATTTGCTATGTAGTACCTACTTCGCACTCTGTATCTGATTAAGTTCCTCAGAAGACCTACTGCAATTCCCACATCCGGTCTAGTTCGTCGTAATTCCACGGCACCCGCATTTGAAGAAAACTCTATAACCCTACTTCGAGGTCCGAATAAGTATAAGTCCAAAGACATCTACTTCTGCACTCCAGACGGCGTGGAAACAAGTATAAGTCTAGTAGTACCTAAGGGTACTCTCGTACGCACAGTATAAGCTCGCAGTAAATTTACCGGTACCTCGCATCGGGCAACAAGTACAAATCTCAGAAAATAAGTACAAGTCCAAGTAATAACTACGGCTACTCCGTATAATGAACTGCAGGATCCAGGCCTAAGGAAGGACTAATGTCCTGTATTCAGATAAGTCCCAGAAGCACTCCACGGTACTCCCGCATCTCGATAAGTCCCTGTGATTTGTATAAGTCCCGTAGTACCCACGGGTACTCCCGTGATCCGATAAGTCCCCAGATTCGTATAAGTCCTCGTAGTACTTACTTCTGCAATTCCCGCATCCGATAAGTCCCGTATTTGTATAAGTCCCCAGAGTACCTACGGTACTCATGCATCCGACATGTCCCGTGATCTGAATAAGTCCCGTAGTACCTACGTACCTTGCCCCGATAAGTCCCAGATCCGATAAGTTCCCCAGAGGCACTCCGGTGCCTCCTCAGATTTTGATTAAGCCCCCAGAGGCACCCACTCTGCACCTCAGATCGCAGTCAAGTACAAGTCTCTAGAGTAACTACTAGCACCTCGCATCCTGTAAGATAAGTATAAGTCCAGCAAGTACCCCACGAGCACCCCGCATAAGGAACTGCTCAGAGTCTCCTACGAGCAATTTCAGACCAAGAAATGTTCTGTAGTACCACGGGTACTTCCTCGTATCCCGAAATACAAGAATAAGTTCTCAGAATCCCAAGATAAGATCTCAAAGATAAGAATAAGTCTTTGTATACAAGTATAAGTTCCGTGAAGACAAGTATGTGTTCGAAATACAAGTATAAGTTCCAGAAGACTGTGATATAATTTCGTAGAACAAGTATAAGATGCGTAGTACCAAAGATAAGTTTTAGTACCTACTGGTACTTTCCTAGCGACAAGTCTTCGTAATACCAAGATAGGTTCAAATCTCCAAGTGGATACCTACGTACCGAACTAGTGTAAGTCCCGTATAAGAATAAGTTTTGTAACTCCTAATGAGTCTCAATAAACATAAGTCCAGTAAAGTAAGTCCTGAATAAGATAAGTTCCCGAATTCCTACTGAGTCCCTAATGAATGTAAGTCCGTTATAAGTATAAGTCCTGCATAAGAATAAGTCATGTAACTCCTACTGAGCCCTGGAATAAAACATAAGCCCGCAGGAGCTTAAGTATCTGTATAAGTCCATGATATGAATCCATGAAATTTCTGATATTTGTTATGGTTATACACTTATTATAATTCCTGTGTATATGCATGTGTATCTCGTATAAGTTATAAGAAATGTTTCCCCACTAAGCGCAGTTTAGCACTGCCTTTAAATCCTGTAGGCATGTGAGAAGACATCGCAAACATCCGCATACAAATCGCCAACACACTTGTGCGGTTCACTACATGTTAGGTCTGCGCTTCTGATTTAATAGGCAAAGTACAATTAGTATTTGTAAATGGGACCGCCATAGATGTTTAGATTTTGGATGGACACCCACTGGGTGGTAGTCTTTGATATGTACATGATATTTGGATTATGTTATATGATGTGGGCCATACCCACAGGTACCATATTGGTTTTAAAAAAAAAAAAAAAAAATCAGGTAAAGAGTCCTTAGCCCTAAGTCTCGCACTCGAATCCCTAGCTCTGATCCGCCTAATCTAATGAACTGGGATTCTGGGGGCGTGACAGGACGGAGGATCGTAATAGTCCTCAAGCAGCTTCGATGTCTCGGTTTCACCTACTACCATGTGAGACATCCGAGACCGAACTCTGCACATCCCTCTCATACCCTTCCACCAAAGAGTGTTCCTTAGTGGTATGATACATCTGGCGCTTCCCTGATGTATAGCATGTTTGAGGAACAGCCTCCATAATCTCTCTCCTCACATCACCTACATCCGTAATACACAACCTCTGGGTCCCATGACCACGGCATCCTCTCTCAATGACAAACCCTCATGTCTCGTAATTCTACTTCACCTCTCAACTTACCTATATGTGGATCCCGACCAAGCCTTAACTCGTCTATCAATATAGACGCATACGAAATGTGGCTAACAAAGGTTCTTCAATTTGTTCTGGCCTAGCCTCACACCCAAGGACCTCAATCTCTACGAGTCGAGGAAGACGACGACCAAGTGCGATATGGAACCCATAGGTCCCCACAGAGCATCCGCTACCACGTCGCCTTCCAGATGATATTCAATGGTACATTCATAATCCTTATCGGCTCAATCCATCTCCACTGCCTCATGTTTAGTTCCTTCACAAGTAAACACATCGTAAGCTCTTATGATCCGTAAAATCCTACAGTGGCACTCCATAGTGGTGATTTACTTCATGATCCGCAAGGCAAATACTACTACGCTAGCTCAAGGTCGTGTAGGATAATTCGTTCATGCTTCTTCAATTTCCTAGAAGCATATGCAATCACCTCACATTCGCATTAACACATAACCTAGGCCTTGCCTAGAGGCATCACAACAGATCAAAGCCATCCCGCCCGATGGAAGTGTAAGCACCTGAGTCGAGGTCAATCTCCTTTTCGCCCATCCAAACTCTATCGACAAGCCTCCGACCGTAAAACGGCTCTCTTTCCTTGTCAATCTAGTCAGCTGTACGGCCATCTCGAAAATCCCTCAATGAACTTACAGAATACCTGGCTAAACCCAGAAAACTCCTTATCTCTCAGAACAATCGAGGAGGTTTCCACCCGTTGTAGCTCGACTTCCGCGATCCACTTAATTTCATAAACTATGTGTCCCAAAAAGGCGACACCGCTGAGCCAAACCGATAATTCTACCGAGTTTGGCATATAACTGATGTCTCGCAATGCTTGCGTAACTATCCTCAAGTGCCTCGTATGTTCTTCTCCACGCTCCGACAGATCAATATATCACACAAACGATAACAAACCGATCTAAGTAAGGCCTAAAATCCCGTCTGAGATCCATAAAGGCCGGGCACTAGTCCAAATGGCATGACTAGAAACTCAAATGCCCGTATCTCGTTCGACCGGTCTCGAAACATCCTTATCATGAACTCTCAACCCGATGATAGCCCGACCTCAAATCAATCTTGAGAATACCTAGCTCCATGTAACCGATCAAAGAGATCATCAATCCTGAAGTTTTATATCGATTACGTATTGTTACCTTATTCAACTCTCCTCGTAATCAATACATAATTCCGCATGCTTCCATCCTTTTCTTCACAATAAACCCAAGTGGTTCCCCAAGGAGATTTGCTCGGTCTTACGAACCCCTTGCTGACCATTTCTTCAATCTCGCACCTTAAGTTCTTTCACTCGGGCAGGCCATCCCTGCAGGGCGCCTCGAATCGATTCGTCTCTGTGGGCTAACTCTGATCCAAAATCAATCTCTCTAGGCATCCTCGAAGATCATCCGGAAACACATCCCAAATTCTCGACTCACCGAATGTCTTCTCTGGGCCTCACATTATCCTCTCTCACCTCAACTACATAGGCTAGATAATTTCGGATATGACTTTCTGAGCATCTTCCAAACGGCATCACATGCATACATCATACTTCGAGGACAATATCTTCCTTACTCCCACACAAAAAGTAATTCTCGTTCCCCCCGTATATAGGAACTTAACTTCTTCCCGGGCAATCCATGGTGGCGTGATGTCGTGACAACCAGCCATCCTTAAGATCACATCAAGTCCTGATGGTCCTAATACTACCACTCAAATCACTTGAACTCATGGCCCCCAATAATCACTCTACAACCCATGTATACCTATCCGCTATATGAATCTCCGTAGCGGAGACCACCATACTACACCCATGGTCAGATTCCCATGTTCACTGCGGCAACAAATTCTCGCGTAAATAAACGAGGAGTAGCACCCTGATCTATCAAGACATAAGCATCCCTATCAAAAACTTGATAGTACCTGGGCCATGACCTCCAAAGATCCGCTCCTCGTCAAGTGGATCGCAAACACCCTAGCCTCATGGTCTCGAGGTCGTCCCATTTGTCCTCCGACGGGCCGACTTATACTCCGGTCCTCCGTGTCCGTAGTCAGTGAGGTCTCGCCTCGAGCCCCTCTCCGACTCGACCCGACTCTACCAAGATCAACCGCTCCGTCCCGGCCCGTCCCACTCGATCCACCGCTGTAACTATCTATGGCACTTATGGCGGCGCGTCCTTGCTTGTCCGCACTTAAAGAATTTGTCTCGCGCCTAACTGTGACTCACCATAATGGTTCTTCCCACACCGAGCACACTCCCGGCTTGACCCGGGAGCTACCTATCGGGCCCCACCTAACCTTGGCTAGACTGGCGGCCCCGACCGGGCCTCGCCGCCACCGGTCCACCGTGTCTTTCCTCCCTCTTGAACCGCCACTGAACCTCCTCAACCCACGCCGACCCAATTCCGCTTCGTCTCTGACACGAGTCTGGATTTCAACCCCATGCTCCTCTCAACCCTAATTCGCGGCCTCTACCACCCGGTCATACTATGTGTGTGGGGTGTCGGCCTCTTGTGGTCCTGTCATTTGGACTAAGACTCTGACCGAACCTCTTGGTCTTGAAACTTCTTCATCCACGATAAAATGGAACATGTATGGCCAGGCTCGAGAAAAACTCTTGCTCATAATCACATCGCAATTATCCCTGCTCCCGGCTAAAGAACTCCTCGGCCTTCGCATCTACGTAGCGGGCCAGACGAGCTTATCGTAAACTCTTGTGACTGTGCCCGGACCTCCCTCTGGGCATCTCCTACGAGCGCCCTCCACCACTCCTAAAGCTCGTCAGTAGGAGAAAGCGAGGAAAAAGTGACCATGCTGCTCATGCGTACACTTCATCACAGTAAGACCCTTCATTTCCCTCTAACCATGACGAAGCCTTTTCTGGGTCTCCCAATCCATCATAGTTCCGTGCCCCTAGCTTTCGCCCCCTCTCTATAGAAGCTACTGGCTCTCGGGGCTGTCGTAATGCAGTGGCTAAAAGCTGAGCCATCTGCTCTAAAGGTATCTGTCCTCCCACGACCTCAGGAGGCGGTGGTGGCTCTGTCTGTAGTGGCTCTGAAGGCATAGGGTCACTATGTACTGTGGGTGGAGGAACATACGCAGACTCATCAACATGTTCCTCAGGTGGTGGTACTAATGCCTCAGGAGCTCTCCTGGGTGCGGGTCGGCCTCGACGACGCATTTTCTGTGAGTTCAAAAATTTAATATGTCATGTAATGCATATTTGATTTTAAATCACATAAATAATTTATGCAATTTTAAAATAAAACATTAAAACAATCATATGAAAATAAATTTTCAAATCTTTTATAACATTTTCAAAACCTTGGCTCACGATACCCGCGTTGAAGGATCCCGACGGATTAACCTCATGAACCCGGGGACCTCGGCACTCAAACGGATATAGAAACTTTCCTCAAAACAATCAATTAAATCCATGGGCTTGAACCCAGCACAATCCTTAACATATCTTTAGAAAATAATGCGGAAGTAGAAGTGGTAAATTTTTTTTTTTATTTTTTTTTCAAACACTTAGATTTTTCATAAAATTGGCCAGAGTTTCCTCTGTTTGTCTGACTTTCCCAAATTTACAAAAACCTGCGAAAACATTTAAAAACATTTCTAATCTTTCAATTCTCAACTTCCATTTTAGGACTCCTCGTCCTGACAGTCGCACCTGACTTCGAGCAAGCAAAATATATACACATATACATTTATTTACTTCAATCATCAAAACATTCAAAACTTCTTCAATTCCATGCACAGTTTTATAAAAATGATTGGGCTTGAGCCGGACTTAAGCCGACCGCCTATGTACCTCGTCCACTGAGGATCAAAGCCCACGTAATTCCTTTTCAAAATATATACATATATACATTTATACATGACCGAAATAGTAAACATATACAATATGCAAAATATATATACAATCACGATCCTGTCTGTCGTCTCCTCGATATTTCGACTCACTCGCAGCGGGAGGGTAATCTATCGGCGCACAACCACCAGTCCTGAAAATGTTTTTTGAAACATACGGAAGAATGAGCTAAAGGAGCCCAGTGAGTGTACATTTAAATTAAGATAACATTTTCAGTATAAATCAAAGTAATAAATACTTATACAATTAAAAACCATTTTATGCTATAAACTTTCTTTCTAATGGAACCTAGGGAGTAAACACACCAAGCTGTTTCCGGGTACTGACGGTGAGGGACAGTCTCAATCCAGTCATAACCACTACGCTACGGAGAAACTCACGTCTTGCATAGGGTTCAGTCCGCAGCACGCCTCACGTGTAAGGATGTGCGCTAAAAATCTATTTCCCTCCCTCGATTTAGTAACCTATAACTTCTTCCCTCTAAGAAATCCTTACACGTTTAAGGCCTTTGCCCGATCGATATCAGTCATAACGATCCTTATGGGGTTGAGGTAACCATCGATAAAACATTTCTTTAAAATACATTTATAAATCCATTTAAATCCTTTACTTTATCATTAAAACACATATGCATTCTTTACATTTTAAACTTTCATAATGCCTTAACATATGCATACATATTTAATATACATATATAAACATTTACATTAAACTTTTCATTTAATCATTAAAAAAATCCTTTCACTTTTAAAACTTAATTTTAAAAAATCAGTTTTACACTCACCTCTTTGTTTCCAGAAACTTGGCGCAAATAAATTTCTTTCCATGCTTTCTTTTAAGTATACATGATCCAACGAATACGACAAGCGTGTCGCGCAACGTATAGCGTAAAACTTAACGTATTTATACCTTGAGTCACTTTGGGGTCCTCTGACATTCATATAAAGCGAATTAACAATTCTTGCCGCCAGGCAAAAAAAACCTAACCAAAAAAAAAACGCTCATTTGCGACCTTTTTCCAACAATACTCTATGGACTTTGTACCCAAAAAATTGTGAAAGGTCTTCAAAAGTGTAAACTCTCTAGATCAGTCCTTTATATATTCAATGACATCTTTTAAATTTTCAATTTAAAATTCCTTCTCTAAAGCCCTCGACCACATAACCGCAAGATTCTGACATGTTTTTGATGCCAATTTGGTTAACTCAGCTGAGATACCTCTGCATTATCCTTGATTTCTGGGTCTTAAATCCATAAATTGGAAATTGTTTCTTCACTAATTTGAAACTATGGTTATAAGGTTTCTTCTCCAATTGGAATCACCCAATTTGGATCACCAAAACTCAAGTTATTGTATTTTACATCAAGATGACTCAATTTGGTAGAACAAAATCTGCACATAGCTCCACTTTGACAAATTTTATGGGCACTTTGGGGTTACAATTTTCTTTCACTTCCTTCAGATAACTTTTTCATCTAGAAGTCTAATTTACCCATAATTTTGAATCACTCAATTTGGATGAGTGAAACTCCACTTATGACCAAAACACTACAACCATACCCAAAACAGAGCATAATCGTTGAGCTACAGGCTCACCTTTCAATTATGTTTGGGAGCCTTAGAGCTACAATTTGCTCTTGGTCCCTTCTATAAATTTGTATCCCTATCTATTATGGTTCTTTACCAATTGGAATCAATTCATTTGGATGATTCTAACTTAATCTATATCCAAAACAAGAACAGGGGTTTTACAAAAATTTTGACAGCAATTCCTTTAAAAACCCAACATTCTCCTTTTTACAACAATTCCTCAAAACCAACATGGAATTCATCCAAAACAATTTCACAACACTTGAATTGGTGATTTGGAACTTTATAAAACCAAACCCTAGGTAAAATCCTATGAATTCAACCCGAGTCCACCAATTCCTACCATGACCATATAAATAAGAGGATTTCATGTTTTATTGTATACCAATTAAGGTTTACCCACATGAATTCAACAAATCTATGGTTGGGGATGATCTCTCGACCAAAACCCTAGGTTTGGAACAAACCAATCTCCATGAAAATCTAGCAATCACACCAATAACCCTAGACATCCAAAAGACACTTGATTCCATACAAAAAAAAAAACATACCTTTGTTCATCTCCTTCTTCTCCTTCCCCTTCTTCTTCTTCTTCTTCCTCCTCTTCCTCTCCTTGCTCTTTTCTCTCCTCTCCAAAACGTGAGCCCTAGCTTTTGTGAGACAAAAAAATGAGTTTGGCTTTTGTTTGTCTCATCACATTTGTAATCCGATTTATACCTTAATTGCCATTAAGTCCTTCATCCTTTTAATTTTGCAAATCAACCTATTTTATTTCAATTTTGGCATCTATCTTCTCACATTATGACTTCCATATCATTTTTTATACCTTAATTTCAAAGGGTCCTTGATCACTTAAATATTGCAAGACAACTCTTGTTATTTCTATTATGGCTATCTCCTACTCATTTAATGATTTTCATATCTTTTTTTAGGAAATTACACTTTTACCCTTGTTTTAGTACCACAATTCCGGGTTCCATAAATTTATCATTTCATATTTTCATCCTTATTAATAACTCCCAAAAATATTACAAGTTCACTTGGTGTTCTTATACGCCCCTACAGTTACATGTACTGTACACTCTCTCGGGACGGGGTGTTACAAGCGTGCTACTTGCCATTTTTCTTAAGGACAGCAACAACGTTGGTTAGCCATTTAGGATATTAAATCTCTCTAATGAAGTCGACTATAAGGAACTTGTCAATTTCTTCTTTAATGACTTCTCGGCATAGAGGATGGAAAGTCCTTAATTTATGTTGTATCAATTTACGCTTTTTCTAAAGATTAAGAAGGTGATGTGCCATAGTGGGGGAGATGCCAAGTATATCGCTATGGGAACATGCAAAAATATTAGATAACTCCTACATGAGTGATTAGTGCCCAAAAAGTGCTATTTTGAGCCCTATTCGAGATAGGTTTTGAAATCTTTTCTTTCATTAATCATATCAATTATGCCAATTGATGAGGTGTTCGAGTCCACTTAGTATCACTTATGCCATTCTGCGAGGTTATTTTTGGTTATTTTGCAGGTTTTTGCATGCCTTGGCCACTAAGTTCGAGTTCGATATCGAGATATGTGCTGAACCATGAAGATTGAAACTATTTTCAGCCATCAAAAATATCAAGATTCGAGGAAGAAATGAAGGCAAAGTGATGAAAAGGGATGTAGTAGAAGAAGTATGGTGCAGTGAAGCAAAGCAGAACCTTTCGGGAAATTTCGCTATGATTGCGAAAATTTAGGGATTCTTGAAATTTCGCAACCATAGCGAAAATTTCGTAAATTTGCTGAAATTTACATATCTAGCGAAATTCCTTTGTGCTAGCGAAATTAACCAATTTATTTATCTCTCTATATTTTCGCTAAGCTAGCGGGAATTTAAATGCAATGAAATTCCTTTGTAGATAAAGCGAAATTTCTGATTTAGCTATCTTTATATGTATTTCTCTAGGCTAGAGGAGATTTATTAGGCTAACGAGATTTTCGCTATCTAGCGAAATTCTCTTATAATTCTGCCTTGTTAATTTTGTGTATTTGTTCACTAGCGACTACGTTTTGGTGTATTACCACCTTAATCCTTGTATCAGAGGCCAATGTTTTTAGGCATTCTTGTATTTTCACACTTTGGGTGGCCTATATAAGCTTAATGATTTTGTAACCTGAAACTTTTGATTTGAGAAGAATTCCGCGGCTTTCATTTAGGGTTTGCTTTCTCTCTTCTCTCTCCTCTTTCTTTCATTTTCTATTTGAACACCCCTTGAGGATGACCTTCAAGGGATGCTTAGCTAAGCCTTATAGCCTTGAAGGAAGGTCATTTGGCATAGTTTTGGGGCGGTTGCGAGGTGGTCCTCATGTTTAAATGCTCACGAATGCGTATTTATGGCTCGGCTTTTCAAACTAGGGTTTAATGTCATTTAATGTCATTACTTTAGCGATACTTGCCATGCTTTAGGTCTGATGCATGTACTTATTTTTAGATGCATTGATATTCTTTAGATGGCCTTTACGAGCCACTGAAATGAGGTTGAGTGCTAGGGTTTTAAACTAAAAGGGACTGTAAATGCATAATACCTGTTTTGACTCAAATAGGAGTGGTTCTAGGGTTAGGTTTTATAGTTAAACAAAGATCCGGTTATGGCTTTGACTATATGTCACTTGCCATAGCACGAGAGGGATATAACCCAGAGGACGCGCTGCATAACCAAATGTTATCAAGCTAGTGACCTAAACCTTCAAGGTTACCATTCCTGATTCAATTTAAACCATTACAGGTTAGTCGGTGAACATACAACTCCCATTTTGAACAAGATTCCAAAAATCCAAACAAAAAACTCCACCATTTCCAGCAACGATGAATCATTCCTAGGATGAAAACCCATCCGTGTTCGACCACTAGACATTATCTTTGCAGTAACCCGATACGCGTTAGAAGGAATTTAGGAAACAAATTTTGTTGATTCAGCTCACCTACCGTGTACGAATTAAATGGCGCCGCTGGATGGTGCGAACTACGTATGATGAGTTGAAGTGTACTCGTAATCCTCATTACAAGTGTAGGTGACCTTTTAGACCCTTTTTGAATTTTAGTTCTTTATCTTTGCAAGTTTTTTCACCGCTGGCGATTCTTTGCGCTATTTTTGTTCCTGGCCGGAGTTTTGATTTAGCTAACACTAACCTTTTGGCAAGTTGTTGGTGTTCTTTGTTTTGTTTAATTTTTGTGTAACGGTGTTATACGCGCGGGACGGAGGGACATCAGGTAGTTGCAAAAGTGAGTGCACTTGATTGAGACAAGGCCCAGGTGGAGATCGGTGTGCAAAGTGACCAAATGGATCCTCTGAGGAGCAGTCGACGGGTACCCAGTGAATCCAGCAGCATACGGGTGTGGGGACCACATACACCCTCGAGTTAGTGCCCCCTCCTGCATCATAGCTCCTGCTGAGGATGTGGCAGTGAGACCCTACCTAGTGCCCCTGCTTCCCACTTTTCATGGTATGGAGAATGAAAATCCATATTCACACATAAGGGATTTTGAGGAGGTGTGCACTATTTTTAAGGAAGGAATAACCGACATAGACTACTCGAAATTGAAGGCATTTAGTTTGACCTGAGGACAAGGCCAAAATATATGAAACCGACTCACTTAGGCCGAGAATGATTAGAAATTGATCTTCAAGCTGAATTTTAGAAGAAATTCTTCAGTGCCACTAAGACCAACAGTTTGAAGAGACAGATCTACACTTATTCGGCCTATGATAATGAGAAGTTCTACCAGTGTTGGGAGCGATTCATAGAGACCATCAATGCATGTCCACACCATGGTTTTGATACATGGATGCTAGTGAACCATTTTTACAATGGTATGTCTCGACCGTGAAACATGCTAGAAACCATGTGGAGGCTTTTCTGAGCAAGCCTCGATGAAGCAATGGATTTCTTGAACTATGTGACAAACTTCAAAGGGTTGGGATAGGCAGGCAGAGAAATGGAGAAAATGAGGCCATCGGTCTGACCACAGGGAAGGAATTTATACACTTTCGGAGGACATGGAAATGAGCGAAAATATCAACCCTAGGCTAGGAAAGTGGAGGCTAGAAGGCAAGTAAACCATGAAGTGCAGGCGATGGCCCCGAAAATCCTGCACGAGCCCAGTCGTACCAATTTCAATCATTGCCCTTTGGAAAAACGGTATCTTTGGCCTTCGGTGAAGGATTTGATGTCAGAATATGCAATCTTTGTGGGATTAATACAAGCCACCCACAACCTAATGCTCCATGCGGTAATACCTCTGATTCAATTGGAGGAATCACCCTAACACAATCTTGGAAACCGAAATCCCCACCTTTATGTGCCCCAGTGCGAAATAATGATTTGGTTCCTCATCTGACCTGACCATCATCATCGCCTCCTTTCATGGAACAAGCCATGTGAACTGAAGCGGAGTGGTAGGCAATTTTGTGGAAACATGTCGTATGGCTGGTGCGGAAGGTGATTGATCTGTTGTTTGTTGCTCTTGTTGGCATTGATATAAAGGATCAATGCCTGATTAGCCTGAGGATTGATCTTGTAGAGGCATTGAGCGAGAATAGATGGGCTTGGCCGATCTTGTCGAGAAGGCCGACGACTTACGATGTTCAATCACAAAGATCAGCAATATTGCGGAGGTACGGGAGAGAGGAAGGTTCCCTTCCCAAACATTGCCAAATCGAGGTATGAGGTAGGTTCATCCCAGCAATTCCAGGAATGGAATGAGGTCGCGATAATCACCACGAGTGGAAAAGAGGTTGATTGCTTGATGCCCAGGCCGGTTGAGGAAACCAAAAAGGAGAAGAGGTGGAACGAGAACACATTTTCTGAAAGAGGACTCAATGAAGCAATGTGTGCCACCTCCATTTCCCTAGGCACTCAGAGGCAAGAAGAAGGCATCCAATGCGGGCATCCACAGAAGTCTGGGCGGTGAAGGTCGACATACCCCTTTTGGACATCATGAACAAGTCCTACCTTACAGCAAAGTTTTAAAGGATCTGTACAATCAAGAAGGGATTGGGCATTGAGAAAAGGCATTTTGGCCGAGCAGAGTCGATTGCCATAATCCAGCGAACCAGTCAAATCGGATCGGGGATCTCACGATATCGGTCGACGTGGTGGGACTTGCAGATAAGCCTTTGCTTGATCTAGGAGCCAGTGTGAACCTCCTGCCATACTCTGTGTACTTATAGCGGTTAGGTTGGGAGTAAACCTACCAGCATCACTCCTATCATTGGCGTCGATCGGTAAGATTCCTAAGGGGATAGTTGAGGATGTGGTTAAGATGAACGTAAATTCTACTACCAGTAGACTTTCGCGTTAGCGATCTGACGATAGCAAATGGGCCCAATCATGTGCCAATTATCCTGGGAAGACCATTTCTGGCCACTGCTAATGCGATCATCAATTGCCGAAATGGAGTCATGCAACTTACTTTTGGTAACATGACATTGGAGCTGAACATATTTCACACTACTAGAAATTTGATATTCCGCGACTACATTATTCATCCCAAAAACAAAATTTCTGGTCGCGAACCATGTCACAGCCAAAAAATGTTGGTCGCTGTCGTCATAATAGTATGTCCGGAATTAGAATGTTTTACGCAACCATTCGCTAACTGTCGTACATAATTTGTTTGTGTGATGGATGATATTGGTCATTAATGTAAATTTTTTATGTCCAACATCTTGGTGGCATATTTCACTTTCTACCATCGATAGTAATTGGTGTAAATTTATTTTTGCAATGAAAACATTTGTCGCATTTGAAATGTTTCTACGATGAATTTACATGATCGCGATTTCATGTTTCTCACGATGAATTAACATGAGTCATAAATTGGTGTTTCTATGATGAATTTACATGGTTGCGATTTCGTTTTTCTCTGATGAATTTACATGGTCCCAATTGTTTGTTTATATGATGGTTATGATCATAGGTCGTGTTTCTATGATGAATTTAGGTAGTCTCAATTTCGTGTTTCTCTGATGAATTTACATAGTCACGATTTGTGTTTCTATGATGAATTATAATTACTTAATTTCGTGGTTTACGATGAATTTCATGGTTGCAATTTCGTGTTTTTGCCATGATGAATTAACATGATCGCAATTCGTGTTTCTACAATGAATTTATGGTCACAATTTCTTGTTTCGATGAATGTATGTAGTTGCAATTTCACGTTTAATACGATGAAAAACAATTGGTCATAGTTTTATAATTTTCATGATGAAAAAAATTAGACATAGTTTAAATAAGTCTAGGATGAAATTAAATGGTCCATGATTGGTCATTTCCATAGCAAAAAATAAATGGTCTAAAATTAATCTCATTGCAACACCAATCTCACTAGCAAATTTGCAAGGATAAGCACACAGCGGTCTCCTTTCTTCTTCCATAAATGATATAAAAATTCTCTCTCCATTCTCTAATAGTACATCTAATCCTTTTCCTCAAGATGGGCCTCGCCTCTTTCTTGTTGTTGATGAACCTCCTATATGACAATGACAAAGATATTATATTGATTGAAACAAACCTATCATAACAATTACCTTTGATAGTTTTACAAAAAATAATACCTTGTGCAATCATGTTGGATGATGGACAAACAATGTTGGTGATAGATTGATACCACCTGGGAGCCATGTAATCTGCTTTTACAATATGATATGATACAATAATATGACAACTAGTTGAGATTATAGATTTGAGATACTCCATATAATTTATTTCAAATGGTGAATAAGTCATGAACATAATATTATTATATAACTCAAATAATATTAGTATTAGGAAAAAAATTAATTTAATATAAAAGACAACCTAAATAGAAACAAAAAAACATTTAAGTTTTATAATACATTTAGAAGGATACTTTTGGAGTTTACAACTCGTTCAGCATAAATTTATTATTGCAAGAAAAATTACCAAGATAGTTTTGTCTCATGTTCAAATCTATATGAACATCTTTACTAATTATAAAGAGACAAATATTTTCCCCAACACTCAAAGATAAAAATGAATTAATCATATTCACAACCAAATAAATGCTTCAATGGAGATCAAAATTATTGAGGTTGAGTATTATATTGGAGGAAGAAAAAAATTAAGTAAGATGATAAGAATAGCAAACAAAATTTCTTTCACTACTTATAATGGTTTGGAATTGGAAAAACATTAGCACAACTTACACTTTTTGAATATTCTTTATAGATTAAAAATTTCAATGATTCATTAAATTAGTTAAAAAATATCCGAGAATTTTAGGAAAAGTCGAGAAAATATATTATAATGGATCTATGGATCTATCTTAACATATTAGATAACATAAAAGACATGTTTGTTTAAAAACATTCTTTTATATAAACGAATAATGCTGCGATATCTCAATCAGTAGTAAAAATGTTAACATCATTTATCTTTTTATGATGTGATATTGTTAATATATGACAAACAGATCATCATCGAAGATGAATAACGCGACAGACATGGCGTTTAGACGAAGCGAGACAAACATTAATATTGGGGATGGATCAGAAGAGAGTTCGGGCGAATCAATAATTCATCAATAAAATGTTAATAATGACAATAATCGTAATAAATCTTTGGGAAGGTGCGGATGATTAAAATCTATTAACCATATCTTTGTTGAAGTTATAATTTTCTCAAATATTTCATTTTAATCATCTCTTATAACATTGTATATTGATAAATAACCGGAAGATAATATTATAGTGATAGTCAATCGTTATTGATGTTCATTTATTGTTGAATGACAATTTGTTACTGTTCTTTATGAACGTGAAGTATGACATCTCTTTGTTGATAACTCTTGTATTAATAAGATAAGATGATGTTGATATTTGGTGGAGATAATCTAAACTAGAGGCCTTCATTATTAGAATATTTATATTTAAATTTAATTTAATAAAATAAAATTTTAATTTTTAAGCATTCTTAGGATAAATAAAGTTATTTCTTTTTTCATGTAATTTTTATTGAATTTTTTTCTTTGCTTTTAACTTTTATGATTTACGTTTAAAAAAAAAAGCTTTTATGATTTGTGTGTAACTTAAATGGAAGAAAACTATTAAATTTAAAAGATAATATATATTTTAATTTTAATAAAATATAATATTTTTGTATTTGAAAACTAAAGTTACTAATAATAATATTATTATAAGATTTTAATTAAATATTTAAAAAAGATAAGAATATTATTTGCCATTTAATTATGTATAATATTTTTTTAGTTGAAAAAAAAAATTGATTCTTGGTAATAATAATATTATAAGATTTTAATTAAATATATTCTAAAAGTTACTTAAATAATAATAATTTT
Organism: Tetrastigma voinierianum; assembly: GCA_016808115.1. Lineage (NCBI taxonomy): Eukaryota > Viridiplantae > Streptophyta > Magnoliopsida > Vitales > Vitaceae > Tetrastigma > Tetrastigma voinierianum. The sequence continues at coordinate 114,903 of JAEQBH010001074.1, read as the reverse complement.
ATAAGATTTTAGTAAATATATATTCTAAAATTTATGTGCAATTACAATTTAGAAAATTTTTTAAAATAAAACCGTCATAAGGACCAATTACAATGCCTCATCGTCATTGTTATATTAAATCAAATCACGTAATGAATTTTAGGAAAAGTGAATAAAACTTCCAATCATATTTACTTATCCTTAAAATCCATTTAGTAATTACTAATATATTTGGGTTTATTAATACTTTCAAATCCAACCATAACTATTTATATCAATGCACTTAAAATTGATGTTTATCGACTTAAAACATGCACTCTAAACTATTTTATATAAATATAGTTTTCAAATCATTATCTGTTCTCTTTACTTAATCATTGAATAATTTTAAATTATCTTATAAATGAAAAATATTAATAAAACATTGGATATGATTTAAGGAGTTTAAGATAGTTTAAAAAGGTGTTAATATAAACTTTCATAAAAATTTAAAAACCCAATTTTATATCATTGTCACAACTAAAAGTAATAAATATTTTTATAGATTTTATCAAATAATTTGGTAATATATATATATACCATATATATATATATATATATATATATATATATATATATATATATATATATATATATATATATAGTTTTCAATCATTATCTATTGTTTTCTTTACTTAATCATTGAATAATTTTAAATTATCTTATAAATGCAAATATTAATAAAACACTGGATAAGATTTAAGGAGCTTAAGATAGTTTAAAAAGGTGTTAATATAAACTTATATAAAAATTTAAAAACCCAATTTTATATCATTGTCTAACTAAAATAATAAATATTTTATAGATTTTTATCAATAATTTAGTAATATATTTATCTGATTTATATATATATATATATATATATATATATATATACATATTATTTATACAATATAAATAATATAGTTTTCCAATCATTACTCTATTGTTCTCTTTACTTAATCATTGAATAATTTTAAATTATCTTATAAATGGAAAATATTAATAAAACGTGGATGATATGATTTAAGGAACTAAGATAGTTTTAAAAATGTGTTAATATAAGCTTATATAAGAATTTTAAAACCCAATTTGCTATCATATCTAACTAAAAATAATAAATATTTTATAGATTTTTATCAAAATAATTTGGTAATATATTTTATCGATTTAGTATTACAATGGGTCCATAAGCTCGCAAAAATTGAATTATTTTAAAGATATTTTTGTAATTTATTTTATATAAGTACATGGAAAACATTTAATTAATTGAAAAATTATAGAAATAATTTTTATAAAATATTTTTTAACAAATTGGTTTATATTGAGAGTAATATTTTAATGTGTTTAAAAACGTAGTGTGTATTTTAAGAAGATGAACTTTTAATAATAATATAAAATTATTTAAACTAAAGTGTATTTTGAAAAAGTCACAAAATATTGATCCCAAATTATTAGACATTTGCAACAACAATTATCTGGTCTCAAAAAATACTAAAATTTAAAGAATTGAATTAAATTATGAATTTTACCATTAAAGTCTTTCGTGTGATCCAAAACGAGAAAAATTGTTGCAAATAATAAAGATTTTTTAGGCCAACCAATGACTAATAGCAAATAATATAACATTTTTGTCACTATCTTTCAGTTCCTTATAATATATCAAACTTTTGGGGATAAGTTAAATTATTTCGTAGAAAATATAAGTTTTTGCAACTAACATAAGGTGTATTGTAAATAATACACCTTTATACATGGCTTCGATCGATAGTGATCATAGAAAATTCATAGGGTATCTTGTGACCCACATTTTACTTTTCCTCACAAAATATCATACTTTTAGAGGCATGTTATAATATTTCTCATTTATTATATATTTTATTTAGACTAACATAAGTTTCATCACAATTAATATATTTTTCTACGACTAATCAATAAGTAGCATAGATCGGAGGGGTATCTTATGACCAACTTACGCTCCTCACAAAATGTCATACTTTTAGAGATGTGTTATAATATTTCTCTAGATTATATTTTTTTGAGACTAACATAAGTTTTCGTCACGGGTATTATGCTCGTCTACGGCAAATCAATGAGTGATCATAGATTATAGGACATTTATGACCCTTTACCGCTCCTCACAAAATATCATCACTTTGAGAGATGTGTTACAATATTTCTCATAAATTATAATTTTTTAGACTAACATAAGTTCTTCATAATTATGCTCTCTTGACGACCAATCAATAGAGTGGTCACAGTTATATGATGTTTGAGACTAAAATAACTAGTCCTCACAAATATCAAACTTCCAAGAGACGAGCTATAATATTTTTTATATATCTTAGTATTTTTGTGACCAATATAAGATTTATCATAAATACTACTAATACATTTACAACCAATCAATAGTCACAAGTTATAATATATTCTTGAGAAGCGATAGTTTGCTATAAATCAAATTATTAATTAGTAAATAAATAAAATATTTAAATTGTTTGTATATTAATTAGCGACCAATTATCAAAGTTCATCGTAGAAAATTGTAATTAATGACTAGTATTAGTTGATCGTAAAAACTTTGGACGCAGAAAACCAAATTTCTTGTAGTGTCACTTGAATAACAAACCTGGTAGTGAAGCCCCGAAAATCAAGTAAATGATGAAGTTTGTTGATTGAGTCGAGAACTCGGGAAAGCCAAATGTCAGAATTGCGAGAAAATACCCAACCATGGTGCGGCGGTGTTTTGTATTGCCTCGGTATGAGAATTTGGTCGACCAATTGTCGATTAATCCAAGTCAACAATGGGAAATCAAACAACCGGGGAATCGACTCGGGCCCTTTGCGGGGTTGAGAGATCCTCCTCCTTGACACACTGGAGTAATTAATGACATTGGACTGGTTTGGTGTTCTCAAAAACCAGTGCGATTCGATAAATTTTGGTTTTTATTTTAGTGTCGATTTCCATTTCTTTAGTATTTTAGCAAGTTTCCCAATTTAATGCTTTCCATTTTTAGCAATGTTGTAATTATATTATATTGTCTTATATTAAATTTTGAAGTATAGTTTAATATAATAATTTTTATTTCTAATGTTATTTGTATTTTAAAGCTGGAAATTCTAATTGCGGGTGGCGGTTTTGGCTCGGAGGTCGCGATAATAGCGAAATGGTGACTCTTGCCCTTTTGGCTCACAGAGCACCTTTATAAAAAGGAGGAGGGAAGCCTTTTCAACTACATATCATTTTCCTCCGGCCTCTGTTTCTCTCTTGCACCCGAGCCCTTAGCCACTGTAGCTCCGAACATGGTTCCACGAGCCACACACCGACCGGTCGACTTCAGGAGCCCTTCCGTACCGGCTGCCTCCTTGTGCGAGCCACCCGGCGACCCAGCGCACCGCAGGCCGGCCACGGTAGATGTCGCCGCCCCTGCTGCTTGGCGCGATCGATTTACGGTCGAGCCACCATTCAAGGCTGCGATTATTCACTGCGTGGAATTGCCCATGCGCGCTTCCCTTTGCCGTGCCACGACCCTCGATTGTCGACTCTTGGCATAGCAGCGACTTTGCCAGCAGGTCAGCATCGATCGGTTAGGCCACCTTACGCCCGTTGTCCTTTTGACTGCGGCCATGGTGCTTACGAGAGGTGGGTCAGCACCCGGGCCTCGGGTCGAGGTTCGATACTGGCGGGAGGCGTGGGCCCAGTTTGACTCGGGATCCACAGTACCGGCTCAGGTCCCGGCGGAGTCCACTGAGGAGCCTCGAGTTCGGGGAATATCGGACCGGATGGGACCGGGCCGCCGCCCGGTCTGTGAAGGAGATGCCAGGAGGCAGGCCCGCTCAAACGGGCCCGTGCCGGGTAGGTGAGTCATCATCATCCAGGCCCGAGCCATCACCGTCAGCAGCAGAGGCGACCTCATCGCCCCAGTTATCCCCTGCCTCGAGGATCAGGAGACCCTTATTCGTCGGGCACCCTATCCCGGGGAACGTAGGGCTCCACTCTAGGGATTTTCATGGGGAGTCGTATTAAAGTCCATTGTCGTGACCCAGTTCGGGGACTCGATGCTTCTAATCGAGCATTACTCCCTAACGCCATTCATGGCCGAAGCGGGTTCTAATACCTGGGTGGATTCTGCAGTTCTATCATTCTATGACCTGGGACGTAGAGTCGTGGGCTCAGGTCGGTATCGATGATCATCATGGAGTTCTCTCGGAAGCGGATATTTGGGCGTGGGCCTGCCACTAGAGGCGGGGAGGCTAGTGCAGGATTATCGAGTTGGCCTCGCTGAGCACACGGAGAGATGGTCGCGGTCTTGCTTTCGAGAGACATGCTTCTTTGGACCGTATTGTCGGGAGCGGCTCCACCTGCGGTCTCCTCATGATCCTGCTGCCGGGACGACTCTTGCAGCTTGGCACTACGTACGGCGTGGGGTGCCATCTTAGAGCTACGTAACGGATCCGGAGGAGTTCTTATTCAGTCCCTACAGGTGGTGATAACAAGCTTTGCTGCACTTCGGATAAGGGTCCACTGCAAGATTTTGGCTCGGCAGAGTTTACACGATGCCACGGCTATTTGTGCGGGTCCTGAGACGCAGACTCGAGGAGAACCCATTGACGGAGGATCGGATGCCCTCGAGTCTGTCTATGGAGCGGCTGTGGTCATGCTGTTCTTTTCTCCTCGGCGACGGGACAGGAGGAGGTGCGAGATGCGAGGGCGAGAGGACTCCCCCGGACGGGGCGATCATGCTCCTGGCGAGATGGAGAGGAGTCCGAGTTCCGGATATATGCCTCCATACCACTCCTGCTCTGCTTGACCGCGGCCCTGGCCGGCAGCTCCCAGACCCATCGCCTCTGACTGCCTCTCGGATGCGTTCATGTCGGTACCGGGGAGCAACGGGTGTCATGGATCTTGTATGTTCATTAAGCGCTTCCACGAGGCAGCACGAGACCCGGAAGATTGGTGAGCAGAGACCACTTTAGAGCGTGTCATGCCATGCTCAGCTGAATCATGAGTCACCTCGGTCTCCGCATGTTTGCGATCATCGAGATGAGCCGGCGCGGCAGCCGGCGATCTCCTAGACATGTTGGCCCGCATTAGCGGCGGCGTCGGATCCACCACCACCACGAGATTGAGGTGGTCGCACTCTGTCTCTAACCTATCCACATTACGTAATACGTATGCTTTTCGCGGGAGGAGGAAAAGTTGGGGTTGAGTCTTCTGTATGTTTTGTATAGTTTTCAACTTTATCAGCGCTGCACTAATTTTTGTATAGGATTCATGTATTGCGATAGTAGGCAGTGATACTTTAACAATGACCGGCTATATTAGCATGTACTAGCCATTTTGGTTATATCAAAACGATTTCTGAGTGTTATTTGTTCTATACACTTTTGCAAATCCCTTTTGTGCCTGCACTTTGTGTATCTTCTTTTGTCTTCAATTGAACAATTGAATTGTGATTAGACAATTGGTGCTAATTGAACAATTGAGTTGCCTTTAATTGGAGAATTGAAACCACATTGTTTCATAAAATGCTAAAACAATTCCATGTTTGATTCGGTTTTGAGTCGATTGAGATTCCCATTATTCAACTTGAGACATTCCTTGAAGCCAATTCACACTGCGCACACCAGATTTTGCCGATAGGTTGTGAAATTATATACCTCCTTTCGCACCATGAAAGCCTTAGGCATGTTGGCGACCATGTAGGGTTTGTGTTACCCATATTTGAAGACGATATAGTCTTCCAAAAGGAAAGAAAAAGCAAAAAGAAAAAGAAAAGAAAGAAAAAAGAAAAGAAAATAAAGTCGTGACGCTTTGCCTTGAAGCAGAGCACGGTCAAGAGGGAGTATATAGTAGAAACCTTTAAAGCCGATGCCTAGGCTTAGTGGTTGAGTCGTCGACAGTGTTCGCTATGGGTGGATAAGTGGAGTTTAGCATGTTTTAGGTGCTTAATTCTCGAAAGTCATTGAAGGAAGTCAGAGGTGAAGCACATGGGGATTTGTGGTCAAGTGATCCTTTGACTTGATGCCACAAGCCTTAATTGGTTAGGAGTCATCGAAGTTGGACCCAGATTACACGGACTTTGGTGAAGTCGAGTTTAAACGTACACCTATGATAAATTAAATAAAGAAAGAAGAGTGTAGCTTTCCTATCTAGGTTGTTCAGCTTAAGGCCATGCCGATATTAAAGTTAGGGGAGGGAATAATTTTGCAATTTATTGGCTCAAATCACGTTTACATTGAACCATTAGACTTTGGTGGAAATTCGAGGTTGAGAACCATGGATCAGATGTTGACCTAAAACTTGATCTTATATGGTTTACGTTCTCTCATTAATCGATTTTTCGAACAAAATTATCAATTATTCATTTTAAAGTAATACCTATTTATACATACCCTTTTGAACCATAAGCTTTTTGAAAGCACGCATGCATGTTTGTTTTTGCATTGCTAAGGGACTAGCAACGTGTCGGTTGGGGAGTGTGATTGAGTGCCCAGTGCATTTGAGCCACGTCGAGATGGGTTTGAGTACTTTGCGCACTAATCATATCGATTAAGCGATTGAGGTGTTAAGGTCCATAGTATCCACTTATGCCATTGCGAGGTTATTTTGGTTATTTGGGGTTTTGCATGCCTTGTACCTAAGTTCGAGTTTGATATCGAGATATGTGCTGAATATGAAGGTGAAACTATTTTCAGCCATCAAAAATATCAAGATTCGAAAGGAAGAAATGAAAGGCAAAGTGATGATGAAGAAAAAGGGATGCGAGTAGAAGAAGTATGTGGTGCACGATTAAACAAAAGCAGGCAACCCGGAAATTTAGCTATGATTAGAAAATTCGTTGGGTTCACGAAAATTTAGCAACCATAGCGAAAATTTCGCAATCTATGAAAATGAAGGCTTGCAATCCTAGAAAGTGGAAGAATTTCGCTAGGCTAGCGAGAGCTTTAAGCTATCTAGCGAAATTAACCAATTTCGCTATCTCATATTTTGCTGAGCTAGCGAAATTTAGCTAGCTAAGAAGATCCTTGTAGATAAGCGAAATTTCTCAATTTTGCTATCTCTGTGTAATTTCGCTAGGCTAGAGAAATTTCGCTAGGCTAGCGAAATTTTCGCTATCCTAGCGAAATTCTCCTGCATAGCTAAATTCCTACCCCTGTTAATTTTGTGTATTTGTTCCTAAACGACTATGTTTTGGTGTATTACCACCTTGTCTATGTATCGGCCAATGTTTTGAGCATTCTTGTATTTTCACACTTTGGGTGGCCTATATAAGCCCCCGTGATTTGTAACCTAAGAAACTTTTGATTTGAAGGAATTCCGCGGCTTTCATTTTAGGGTTTGCTTTTTCTCTCTTCTCTCTCCTCTTTCTTTCATTTTCTAAGCATAAACACCCACACGCCCGAAGCAACTCCAAGGGATGTAGCTAAGCCTTATCTTATGAAGGAAGGTGGCTAGCTTGGTTTGGGACCGATTACCGGAGTGGTCCTCATGTTTTAAATGCTACGAATCTTTGTATTTATGGCTCCGGCTTTTCAAACTAAGGTTTAATGCCATTTAATGTCATTACTTTATTGTCTGCCATGCTTTGATGGTGCATACTTGTTAGATGCCTTGATATTCTTCTAGATAACTACGAACTGCTTGAAATGAGGTTAGTGCTAAGGTTTTAAACTAAAAGATTTGTAAATGCATAATACCTGTTTTGACTCAAATAGAAGTGGTTCTAGGGTTGGGACTAATTAAACAAAGATCGGTTATGGCTTTGACTATATGTCACTTGCCATATGCGAGGATATCTTGAGAACCTTTGCATAACCCATGTTATCAAGCTAGTGACCTAAACCTTCAAGGTTACCATTCCACAATTCAATTTAAACCATTACAGTTAGTCAGTGAACATACAACTCCCACTGTTTTGAACAAAATTCCAAAAATCCAAACAAAAAGCCTCACCATTTTCAACACTGATGCGAATCATTCCTAGGATGAACCCATCCGTGTTCGACTACCTAACCGGGCATTTATCTTTGCGGTAGCTTGACTACGGCAATAGGAGGAACATAGGAAACAAATTTTGTTGATTCCGCTCACCCTACCGTGGCACGAATCAATGAGTGATAAGAATGAGCTAAATTCTTCTTGAGAGAGGGAGGTTCCCAAGCTAACTTGCCCAGGTCAGTATAGTTCAAACAGGGAGTGTAGTTGTAGAGGTATCGCCACTCTGGAATCATTGTGCTCTTCTAGGCGGACCTCGAGTTGTCATTTCTATTTTCAAGGCATGTCATTTTCCTGTTGTTTCACCACATAACACGCTTTGGCTACTTTCTGGTCTCCTCTTATATTAATCTATAGCCCAATGGGGTGACTTCGGCCATTTAGTGGTGGGAGACGAGCTTTGAGGCATGGGTTCGAGTTCATCCCCAGCGTTGAATGATGAGGATTCATCAATAAGCGTAAGTGGGACCAAGGCGTGGCCCGGTCACTTACTATGATTAGTAATCTTATCTCCCATAATGAATTATAGTCGTATTCGTTGAAGCGATTAACCTGCTCTCATTGAATCTGCGAAGATTAATCGAGTTGTAACCAAATCCACGATAAAGCGGTAGGTAAAGGAGGTCGACAGCATTTCCATGGTCAATCAGGATACATCTCATCAGGTGATTCTCGACCTCTAAGGTCGAACGAGTGCGTCCTCATGAGGTGTAGATAATCGCCATAAGGGAGATTTTGGAGGAAGTTATGGATCCATTAATAGGCGAATGTTGCTCGAGGCAAAGATATAATGGACCTCGACCACTAATGTACTCGATTGAGATTGATCTCGAAATTTGGAAGTCATCGGGCCGACGACGATTATATAGATTACAGGTCGAGAGTTTATCGATGTGACTGATTAAGGGGACCTTGCAACTGACCTAGAGTTGGTTGGTTCATCTCCTTAATGTATTCCCAGAGGTGTCCCTTCTTTGCCATGAAATTTAGCAACCTTCGGGGCTAATAACATTAATTGGTCAGATGTCCGACATCTTTATGATATTCGTAGTATTTAGATTTGTCTCTTCTGTCCAGATCGAATCTCTATGGTTTCGGTCATTTGAACCCCTTCAAAGACTGAACAATCGGGAGGAGATGAGAAGGTGGCAACATGAATTGGGTATGTTCCAAGATGCTTTCCCATCTTGGATTCTCGTTGACTTGTTCTCCCATCCTCCCAAATCCACTGTGATAAATGGTGCATCTCGTCTCTGGTGATTCATGTGTGCTTCTCCTATATTGGCCCTCACGACCTCTCTTTCCCCTGCTACCTCCATCGTGTTTGGATTCCGATGTTGTAGCCACAATTCGTTTAGTTGCACCAATCGTATCGTCCTTGAGCATGCCATATTGGTTTTCCCTCTTTAAAACAGTTCGTCTACAATTGCTGGTGGTTGAAGCGAAAATGAGTCAAAGAACTAAGTGTCAGGTCGAATTGCTTGCTTTACTACCTCCAAGATGGTGTCAGGGCTTACAGCTTTGAGCTAGAGGATTATTGCCCTAAAACACTTCATGAAATCTCTGATAAACTCAATAGACTAGCGTCTCTTTGTTTCCTCTTGATCGAACACATGTATTGAGTTACAAATTTTTCAGATAGATAGCGGAAAGATGTTACTGTGTTAGGTGATAGGCGATAAAACTAGGAAAAGGCAGGTCCGGCTAGACTGGACGAGAATACTTTTCATAAGAGAGCATTGTTGTCGCTTTGCATTGGTTACATTGGTTGAGAAGAAGGAGGCTAGCTGCTGTTGATGGGACTCCATCTAATCTTTCAGCACTTGCTCTAATGACAACAGTCGTTGCTCCATTGATGGCTCAGAATTGGAAGGGGCGATCTCACCCATTAGACTACTTTGAAGGAGGATAACGATAGTCTTTGTAGCAGTCAAGAGAAGCGTGGGAGTAGAGGTTCCCACAGACGACGCCAATGGAAATGACTAAGCTCAAAAGCCTGAGACATCCCAAAGAATTTATATTTTCTTCTTTGATTGCCACTAAAAAAAATCTCCTCTCGAACTTATTACAAGCCTATGCATTTAAACTAATTTGGGGATGCAACATGGCTAATTGTAATTGGTTCGTAGTACATAATGTGATGTTCATCATGGTGAGATTATGCATAGTGGGCGATCATGTCAAGGGACAACACAATTGCCCACATGTCCCATTAACATGTTCAGGTATGACCACTTCTTTAGTGCTCGAGGTGACTTAGTCCGTGGTTTGGTATCATTGAATTGGTGCCCGATGTGATCGAAGGTGGAGGATGTCCAGCTTCGTAGGCCGCTCACGGTATGCGCTTGTATTCTCCAGGTTAGATTACTCTTCGAGTGTATACGATTATTCGATTTATTGTGATCATCGTAATAGTACTGCATTAAGGATATAGCTTATCCTATTCTAAGATCAAAAGTGGACGGGTGACCATGTTTCAATATTAATAAAGACAAACTTAAGTAACAAGGGCTTTTGTTCAATGTTTAAGTAGAGTCTTGGAATACATTGATACCTTAGCTATGAAGGAAATTCCCTCTCCTTTACACCTCCCATGGGGCTTAGAAGATTGGATCGCCTTTGTCAGTATATCTAATGTGCAAAAAGTAGATCTGAAAGCTTTGTTAAAATATGACTACTTCCACCATGAGAGGTGCTGAGATGAAGGCAGACATTAGTAGGAGCATGTGATTTTTCTAGATGGCATGTGCATGATGGGTACTAAACAAAACTATGCTTTGAGCCGATTCAATTCATTTATAGCTATATAAATCAAATTCTCCATGTTTGCATATTATAATCTCGTTTAGGCTATATGTTTGGTTCTCCGAAATTATGAGGGAAAATGAAAGGAAAGAAAATAGAGATGAAAAGTAGAAGGAAAAAAAAATGAAGGAAAATATAATTAAATCAATCATATTATTTTTATTTGTTACTTCTAACTCATTTTTAAATCATCAATATATAAGTTTCTGAAAGTTTTATTATACTTATTTTCTTTTCATTAGAAAATAAAAATAAGAAAATAATTTTAGTTTTTTCTTTCACAGATATTTTCAGGAATCAAATTGTAAGCAAATTTGGAATGATATTAGATTTATCTTATTTTATTTTATTTTTATTTATATGAATTGATTTGTTTTTTTATTTTGGAAATAAATGTAAAAAAAGAATATTGATTTTTTTTTTGGAGAGGATCTGGAAGTGGGAGAGACGATTAGAGTGAGAGAAAGGTATCTATTGGGGTAGCAAAAAGGACTGAGAAGTCAGAGAGGATTGGAAGCCAAATATTTTTGTTTGAAGGAAAGCATTCCGGGTATGTATGGATTGTCCTTATTTAATATGCTTGGATATGTTGAATCTGTTCCTAATTTCATTACATAAATCCATTACTGATTGTCATTCTCTTTGCCTATATAGATATTTTTTTGGATTAATTATTAGTGGTAAATAGATTTACTTGTATTTGAGAGATTTCATAGAAAGAGTTTTTAGATCATTGATTTTTATTTTTCTTTTGTAATACTATGCGGGTATTTTGGAGAGGAGTGTATTTGTAAAGGTAGAGTGAGATTGTCTGTTAGTGGCTTGGGTACTGTATGGCAGTTTCGATTTTGGTGTTGGTGTAGTGGTGCTCGTCTTTTAGATTTTTCATTTTTTCTATTTATGCTCTACAATTCTTATTAATTTTCACATATTCATAGGATTTTCGGAGCTTAAATATTTGTAGTTTTGGAATATAATCTATGTTAGTTTTCAGATTTTTTTACTTTACTTAATCTCAGGACTATCTTTTAAAAAAATAAAAAAATAAAAAAATTCTAATGTCTTAACACTCCTATTATCTTATTTACTTATTTAAGTTCTCATGCCGCCTAAATTCTGTAATTGATTTTTGATTCCACATATTCTAGCTTATTGTTTGCAATGCCATATCCGTTTTTGTATTTTATATTGTATATTATCTATATTTCCATTAATTATTATTGCATATTATCCATTCATGTCCATTAGTTCTTCATCATTTACATATTATCTATTCTCTTATTATCCATTATTCTTATTTTTCTTCACATTATTATTATTCTGAACATGTTTTTAATTAATTAATAATATTTACTTCGCTTGAAAGAATATTTTCCTCCTCAAAACTCTTTCCCTTAAGCTAACATTTTCAGTAAACCATGTTCAACCCACTTCCTTACGCACAACCTATCAAATCCAACCCATTTCCTTATGTCTTGTAGCTGTCTTCACCTTATCTAAGGTCCGTTGCTACATCACCTGCCAACTCAAATGAGGCACACATTCTAAAAATAAGATCATAAATACAACATAGGTATTTGAGACTTGTGACCTTGTGTTATACGTATCGCCTCCAGCCATCCATCTACTGACAAACTCTTACTCTTTTAACTATATTTCAGAATTTCAACAGCTTTAAGGAAATAAATTTCGTTCAATTCCAAAATTGCTTTACAAATGTTAAATTTAATTGATCTTCCTTTTCACAATTTCATTCTCTAAATCACATTTTCTTATTATATTTTACATTTAATATATATATATATATATATATATATATATATATATATCATATATATATATGCATGTGTTGTGTGTGTGTGTGTGTGTGTGTGTGTTGGAAAACCTCATGGACAGTGCAAATTAGTATTGGTAAGATATTTTCCGTATATATATATATATACATGACAATGTGCGTATGTATGTATGTGTATGTGTTGGGCTTCTCATGGGTAGTTCATTCTGTTATTTAGATATTTAACTTTTTTGAGTCTAGTATACTTATTTTACTAACGAAATGTATACCATCTAAGTGGATGTTTAATAAATAACACATATCTTCATAAATCTTTCGAATTCACATATATATATATATGTATATATATATATATATATATATATATATAAGGGATAATAACCAGGTTAGTTGAAGATAGGTTTCTGTATGCAACTAGCATCGTATCGATGCTATAAAAAAAAAAAAAACAAATCTATAAACCTGTTTCAGGCAGGTGAAGTCAAAACGTCATTCTCAGTTTAATGTGTAGACAACATACTCATAAATGAAGTGTCATTACCTGTGTTTTTACCTCTTTAGTAGTAAGTGACTTTAAACATCAATGATCTCATTTCTTACAATGAGAATGATCAAAATATTTGTGGTTTTGTGTTTAGATGATGACTAATGATTCTTAGAGCAGAGAAAGCAGAAAGAACATTGAGTTTATCATATAAATTCTAACAGTTCTAACAAGTAAGCATGAATTTTATCATTTAAATTCTAACAAGTCTAATTTGAAGTTTAGGTTAGGACGACTTTTTTTTATGATAAATGCCATCTCAAGGATGTTATTATTCCATAAAATTTATCTAATCCACTTTCTCTCGAGTATACTTGACGCACAAGTAAAATTTTCATGTTAATTTGAGTAGAGATTCAGACTCAATAGCTTATTTTGTGTATCAATCTTTTAATGTATTAAAAAAATATAAAAAATGTTAAAAACACTTATTTATGATGGTTGGAATTAGGGATTTTTGTATAAAATTTGTAAATATGGTAGGGGTGTAACGAGCCGAGCGGTAGGAGCAAGCCGTGAGCTTTGAACATTTGAGCTGGGCTTGTTTGTTAATGGGAGCTTGAGCCGATATCAATCAAGCTTTTTATGCTCAAGCTTGTTTGGCTCGGGCTCGGGCGAAGACGACTTATCAGAGGCACGATCAGAATAATATTTTGGGTCAGACTTTTTTTTTAACACCAAGCATAAAAATTGGAGATGATAATCTCGTATTATGTCACCATTAAAATCACGGGGATAAGCGTATATAACTTGAACAATTAGAAGCCATATATATATCAGAATGTGAGTCCATAACAGTTTTTTTTACTGAGCATACCAAATACCAATAGCAAAAATTGCACTGAAACAGACTTAAATAGTAGTTTCATCTGTAACAAGGTTTTATTAGACATGCTAATAACAAAAAGCATGCTTTGAACCGATCTTAATTATATGTTTTTTAGAAGGTAGTTAAATATCTTTCATTAAGAGTTTTTAAGAATAAGGCCAACTTAAAACATGATGATATATTAAGTCCTTTTACTAATATTTAGAAATAAGTCAGTTTTAATTAATGTAAAGTTATAAATTTTACATTTAAAATATCAAATTTTACACTTTTATATATTCAAAATATCTTAAAATTTTCAGAATTCACTTCACATTTTAAAAATGCTCATAAAATTTTGAATAACTTTTCACTTGGCAGTTCTAGTTATTTCCTCTGAGAATGTCTGCTAGAGCCAAAAATAAGCGTAAATATATTAATCCCAAAATTGAGGCTATTGCCAGAAGGAGAAATCCCAAGTGGCTTGTTTTGGGAGAAAATCGAAGCTTGCTTGTAATTCCGATTATGAGTAGCAGGGCCTCCACCTGCAGAACATTGTAATGCACTACCTCCTTTGCACTAGAACTACGTCTTTGCGGTGGTGTCTATCGAAAATCCGCTAAATGAAGCGGCTTGAGGTCGCCGGAAGGCGTTGGGAACCCTACCGGACTTTGGCGAAATGAGGGCAAGGCGATTAAAGTCAAGGATGCTAATACTTCTTGGACAGACCAATCTGTAAAATTACATCTTGAAATCTAATTCAGCCCATTTGGTTGCTATATTTGGAGAATTAGGTTATAGTTTTTCTCCAGTTCTTATATGACTCCATCTTAGATGGAATATCGAGGCGGATAGCTGATCGAGAGAAAGTAAGTATAAATATGGTTAATCTGATATTTTAATTGCTGGGACCTTTCTAATATCGTATTAAATTATGAACTTTGGATTAAATACCCTTTTTCGTTTGATAAAAATTACTCCCATGAAGTAATTACTGAGGGATGGAATATGCAATTATTAACTTGTTATCCAAGTAATACAAACTTTCCTTATCAAATATTTGATTAACAAAAAAACTAACAAAATTCAAACTAACATCTATAATTCTTTTGCTTTTGTTTTACAAGCCAACATACTACAACCTATGTAAAGCAACCACTGATTCAGATAACTAAAAACATGCTCATCATCCACACACATGCAACCATTATCAAACGAAGACACTTTCGATCCGATATTCTAACTCCTAACAACCTGATAAGACACGAGCTCCGCATGATTCTCGACATTTCGTTATTTGGAAACGACATAGCACAAATCAAATAGTAAACCAAATTTACTCTCCTTCCATCGCTAACATGTAAATAAAAATTTATAATGTACAGCCCTTGTTTGGGTTTTGTTTCTAGGCATTTTCATAACAGAGAAAAATGCCTGATATAAGTTGAATCCTTCCCGAGCATACATCTTAAAAATTTAATTACGATTCAATGGAAAGTAAATATTAAACCCGATGACAAACAATTGTCTAAGTCGGTTCATATACAAGAAATCAGGAATGCGCTCTAAATGGGTTGTTAAAGCAAAAAACGATTGTCTCGTCGATTTGACAAAAGAAGCAAAAATAAATCAAAAACTAAGAAGTTAGGTTTGCTTACGTAATTCTTCAAGTCATATATCTCTTTTAGTATAAACTATCGGAGTCAACTTTTGTAGAATTAAATAATAAGCAAAAAATAGTTAATACATAAAATAAAAAAAGTAAACTAACTAATATGAAAATATTAAACCAAGTAATGGTACACATTGCTATCTGACTTAATTAAGTTGTCCTCTCTAACCTTCTTGCATAATCATTATCCTTGCTGATAAGCAAGAAGCAAAAATCAGAAGCTTCATGTAAAAACAAGAAATACTAAACTATATATATATAAACATATATTAAAATCAATAAAAGTACTTACATTGGATACTGACTCAACCCCGAAATCTGTCGTAACGATCTCCCATACAAATCAAAGCTTGGATAGTCTAAGGCTTTAAAGAACTTCGATATTGGTCAAGTACTCTACCTCCAGCACTAAAGGCAGATTCTAAAGCAACTGTAGTAATAGGAATGGATAATATGTCTCGAGCCATCTTTGATAAGTGTCGAAATTTTAGGTATTAGCTTTCCACCCGATTCAAAGCATGAAATCCTAATATTCCTCATTACCGGGCACAACTCCTTCATCTAAATACATGTCTATCTCACTCTTGTTCAGGGAATGATAACTAGAACAGATTTATAACCCACTCCTTGAAAATCATATGTCTTTTGTTTTTTTGCTTGAGAGGTTAAGTCATAAGTGGCCTTTGCTCATGCTACTATTTATTTGGCTATCTACGAGATAGATATTCCTTATAAAAGAAATTGCAAGGACTCACGAACATACATCTATATACCTCCCCGAAAAATCATCTACTCGATAAATTTTTGGGAAAGAGTAGAGAATGAGTTTCATTACATCTGGGGTCAAGGCCAGCCCCGATTTCCATCACCAGTTACATTCTCCCAGTATACGTAAAACTTTCCTTCGTCTTGCCCCAGAGTCATGCGCTTAGAAAATCTCTATTATCGGTAGACATGTCATTCAACATCTTCCTTACTTTCATATTTGATGAAGAAACAAATTTGAGTAGGATATTTTTATCAGAGAATACCTTTGTGACATCATTAGAAACCTCCAAAATTTAGAAACCTCAGCGACCCTTTTCAAATACTCGCGGGATGAAACCATTTATAGTTAGCCAGTCCCTTTCCTTGTACCATGAAAGCTGACTTGTTCTCAAGTGCACACTCTATCATGGCATATGTTGGTTCCCAGTGGAGGCACATCAAGAATCGCTTAGGGTAGATAGCTTTGGGCTTTGACAATTTCATTGAACTTATAAAGTCTTGAAGGACAACTTCAAATACTTAACACTTTCTCGAATATTCAATCACATCTCATTATACATTAATATCTTGCGGAGCATCAAGTTTAGAATATGAGCACAACATCATTTTTATGAAATATTTTACCACCAAAAGTGAAGCTTTTCTTTCGCTTCAAATTTTCTTTCAATACTCTTATAGCTAAATCATTTGAAGAAGCATTATGAGTGTAATGGTGGAAATTTTATCTTCGATTCCCGATCAATCAAACACTCAACGTCTTATTAGCAATTGCATGCCAAGTGTGAGGGAGGTTCGAGGACAAAGTCGGGATTCTTTTACGCAGCTTCCATTCTAAATCTAGAAAATGTCAGTGAGGGCACATATACCCTATGAATTTGATTTGAAGTCATAAATAGAGATGGCGATTTTATTAATGCACACTTAATGCCAACTAAACTTTCCTTCTCGGATATATACATCTTCTACATGCAATCCAAGCTTTAAAGTTTGTCTTTGATTGGCTTCATGCCCAGGAGCTAAGACCTCTGAATTTAGTGAAGACACCAGGTGCTACACCATCCAGAAAGGATATAGTGGACAATAAACATCTTCTGAGTTCTCTCTTACTTTTCCTTTATCATACTTAAAGATTATTAGCATTTCATCACCTTGATGGCATCAAAGACAATAAGCTTTACTTTGGACCCTTATCCTTGCCAACAAAGTAGCTTCTACAGTGTGAAAAGTTTTCGATGCGCTTTTAAGATGAGTTGTTACCTTCTATAGGCAAGATTAACTGCGGTGATTACATCTTGCCTTCATGTATGCACTCGTGTTTGTTATGATTTCAAATTCCTTCCAAACTGCGATCTCTTAACTACACTTGTCTTGGCAGATTGCATCTATACCCATTTCATCCATTCGTCGTCTTTATCCACATCTTCCATGCTCGATCACAATATTAGCTTTTGTTAGTCCCTAGACATTTACGGTAAAATAATCCACATAAGCTATTTCTAAAAATGTAGAAGCAATTACAAATTTACCTTATACATAAGTAATCTCATTAAATCATTTGAACAAATATTTCATCTCTTCGAAAAAAACAAAAATACTTCATTTGGAAATGCAAAATTTTTAGGTAACTTATTTAGTGGATAAAGTATTTCTCTTAAACCCAGTTATTTTTTGAACATAAATACTTTTAGATTGCATGGTAAGTGTGGAATTACTAACAAAAAAAAAAGTCTATAAAGAGGATCCTCAAGCCAAGTTTTAAAAACTTGAGATACATAGAGCTTTATAAACAAACAAATGTGCATTTTACTTTTAACCAATTAGAAACTAAAAGAAGGAGAGATAAAAGAAATGAAGTCTCTCTGTTTAAGTTCCAAAATCAAGGCCAATCGAAAAAAAAAAGTAGGTTTATGTTGTTGAAGAGTGTCAATAATTGATTTAGAGGTACACTTAAATTTAATTTTAATATTAAAGTAACAAATTACAACAAAACATATGCTATTAAGATGTTCTACACATTAAATATATGCATATATTATATTAATCTAACTAAATCATTATATCACTTATTATCTTTATTATATAGTTTAATATAAATCATTAATTTTAAAATGCATTCTGATTAATTAAAAGGAAAAAAATAATAATTAATTAATTTTTATCATACATTATGATATCAACACAATTTTATTTTTCATTTACTTTTCAAAGCTACAATTATGCACTACGGCACTAGCACCTAATATTAGCAATATCGTTAATATTTGAACATAAAATGCAACATGTAATGCATTTTAGGTTTAGTACATATTAACAATTTTTTAACAACATAATGTAAAGTTGAAAAAAATTAAAACTCTATTTATGGTGTATAATGAAATTAACTCTTAATTTTTAACATGAAGAAATGCATATATTACGGAGTTTTAATTGCGGAATTAGAGAAGAAAAATTATATATTTGATCGGAGCGTATAAAGGTATATTGTCGACCCTTGATATATTAGAAATCAATTCTATTCCCATAGTAAGTTGCGCCTAACCTTGAATGCAACACAAGGTGAATTCAAAGTATTATTGGGCATCAATTAAATGATTAAATAGAGAAGTACCTTGAATGATTGTATTTGTAGCGGTCGGCGAAAAATGCGACGAAAATCGTGATGGCGCAATCGGCTGTCGCCAGCGTGAGGAAAAAAGGTTGAGATCACGATCGGCGTCGGCGCTATCGGGAGAGGCTGTCGATTTGGATTGAGATGTAGTCGCGACATCGTATCGAGGAAGGGAAGTCGAGGAGACGGCCGGGTAGATACGCAGTGGCGGAGTCCGGTCGAGTGCAGGGGCGGCGATGGAGAGTGGCGACTCTTTGGTTTAGGAGTTGTTTTTTCGTATATTGCGGTGCAGCGATGTCGTTTTGATGCCTCAAAAAAAAAAAATAAGCGGCGTCGTTTTCACGATGAAGCTCGTTTGGGGCTCGGTTGGGCTCGGGCTCAGCTCGTTAAGAAACAAGCCTAATTTTAGGCTCAAGCTTGGCTTGTTAGGCTTGAACTACGAGCCAAGCTCGAGCCGATTCCAAGCCCGAGCTCGAGCTCAGGGGCTCAATTACCAGCCCTAAATATGAGGATATGTGGCTTGATCAATAATGTGGTAAAGTAAATATTAGTCATACAATGTAAAAGAAATAATCGTTTGATAATTTATCAATAATGATGATCTACGAAGATTGTTGTAGAGTTATAAAATTAATTAGTCAAATGTGATGGAAAATTGTTACCTTCTTAAAGATGAATGAATGTTTTTACAAATACAAAGTAGATAACTAGCCATTTAATTAGGAAGATAAACTAGCAATAAAGTGGTTTATAGGTGGATTGAAAAGGCATTTGGCACTTGGTAATAAAGAGTAGAAATTATAATTTCATTGCGGTTCTCATCCGTTCCTATGTTTGGATAAGAAAATCATGGAAACTTATTTCAATAAATGACATAAAATCGAGTATATTTTTATAATGAAATTTGTTACACATCCAAGGAGCATATTCTAATATCTAATAAAGAGCTCATATCTAGTGGTAAAGATAATAAATTCATTTTTTTTTAAACAGAAGAAAGTCTTACAATCTCATATGATGATGGTTTAAGCAAAAGGCAAAGTGGTTTAATATCATGATCATGCATTACATTTATAGTTTCTATGAAGCTATCCTTGATATTAGGTTTTCATATCCACTTTCTTCATTAACCAAGAACTTGATGGTTGAAAATTGTTATATATTTTTTTTATATCCAAACCCAATCCTCCATGTCCAATTTTCAAAATTCTTCATTTCTAAAATCTCTCTCACCATGCTACTACTAAGGATTGCTCCACACATCAATTGTGACCAAATTTAAGGAAAGTTCAATAACCTATGCATACGTTAAACATGGGAAAAGATGAAGTCAAAAAACCCTCTATGACGCCTCAAAGCCCGGGGGTTCGTTGACAACCCGTCAACCCGCGAAAGATTCGTGGATGTCTGGTAACTTGACACCACACCATTGAGTCCCCTTTTCCTAGGACCTAGGATTTGCAGTCGGGCGGGAAGTCTCCTTTGTGCAGAGCTCTGCAATACAACCTATGCAATTTCACGACAACCTGACCCAATATTATACAACGACCACACCGAGTCCACATACGAATAAAAATGGCCACCTAGGGCCCATTTATCCATATAAATACAATCTATATCACTGAAGCCACCAAGAGTTATTACATCACTCTTAATACAAAACATTATATTAAAACTAACCCCTGTTTCTAATATAATATACAAAACATGGATCAAGTACAATCTAGCCACTTCATAATCATTGGCCTCTAAGAACCTTATAGTCTGCCTACACATATCTGTGCACGAGAGGGGTCCCGATAAGGTAAGCTAGCACTTGATGAGATAAGTCCTACAAGGGCTATTCCCCACCTAAATGCACATGTATGGTCAACAACCAAGCACACACCAACCTAGGACATGCAATCCTAGCATAGAATACTACTTGTCATGAATGAGACGCGACTTATCATGCCCCATGTATCAAGTCCTCACCGACTTCCTCAAACATGCATTTTGCCATGAATGAAAACCATTTTCAAACAAAGGTATTTGTGTTTACCCATGGACAACCCTCTGATATAAATAGTGGACATACTCTGATAATCTATTTTGTGGACAACCCTCTGATGTATATCAATTGGGCATACTCTGACGATTGAAATTATATGGACAACCCTCCGATGTATATCAATTGGGCATACTCCGACGATTGATATTGTGTGGACAACCCTTCGATTATTGTAAGTAGACATACTCGATAAATAATATTGTTGGGTAAACCCTCAGAAACAATTCTCTCAAGAAACCATCATGCACTCCTCCCTCTTTGTTCTAGGAGTGCCACACGTGCATGTGAAATGCAATGAGCCATTTCCATTTTCTTAACGTTGCAACACCATGCAAGCGTGGATCTCCATTAGACCGTCCAAGTGCGAGTCCACAACCCATTCACCAAGGATGATGAATAATATGTATCTGCTACTTGCAATGCGATGTCACGTGCACGATTGCAATGCAATGCCATTGCACTCTAAGTCATGCCCAATGTATAAAGACCTCTACATGGACACATATCACATACCTCCACCGTGTACCATGGACACTCATGTCTAATGCACAAAAGTCCATACATTCATTAAACGTTAATATACATGCGATTATTAACATTTATCATTCATGTCAACACATCAAGCAAACATGCATCAACATCATTCGACTACTACGCAGACAAGTAATGTGTACTTTCAATCCCTAGGCTACATCATAGGCGCATAATGCCCAATAAACTAGCCTACAACATGCCATGCAATAGCATGTCCACACGAAAACACATCACCAAACCCGATATGTTGAAACACGTATATTGACATCGAAGCATGACACCTCTTAACGAAAATGCCATTTCAATCAATCACACAAACACATGTTAACATTTCATCAAGTCACTACCTAGAGAAGTAATGACACACCTCATTTCCTAGGCCAATTCGCGACATATGCATCTCGCTTAAAGATAGCCTACAACACGCCCATGTAATGGCCACTTCAGCACACAACCCCTTACATCCACATAACCAACAATTAGCACACTCGTTGTAACAATCAATTTTTTTCAACAAGGATGTGAGAACCAATTGCCATTGAAAATCATGTGGTCCGATTTTAGACTCTAAGATCTTTCCATAGAATCGAACACCCCAACGGATCTCGAGCGAAAGTTACGGCGTCAAAGTTGGAGGCTCGTATGAATAGTGACTAACGCACGGAACTAGCAGGGGCCTATTGTTTTTCATCATTTTCGGACCAACTATGAGTTCAAATTTTATCAAGCTATATATTGATGGATTCTAGACTCAAAGGCTTTCCATAGAGTCTAAGAACACCTAAAACGGAGCTCGGACGAGAAAGTTACGGTTGTCCGAAGTTAGAGGCCTTATCTGAAACAATGCGGCTGAAATGTGGCGTAAACCTGAAATTTCTTTCTGGGACTCCCGCTATATAGCTCAGTACATGCTACTTTTCCTACCCAAACTCATCCACTGAAACAACCCCGCTGCTAACAACAAACCCAGTCCCAATTGAGTACCAATTTAGTATAAACATGACACAAAACTCGTCAGGGCTTCTGACCTAAAATCGAAACACAAAGCTACCCCGAAAAATTCAATTTTGTATCAGAACTAACAATTAATTCACATATTTCCTTAGACTCTAAGCTTGATAAAAATATATTAAGGAAAATGTTGTGATGAAGTAAGAATTGACTCAAATATACCTATACTTGAGATGGAGGATGGCAATCAACCTCATGTTCCTTAGCTAATAAGGAGAGTAATTGAGGAAACAAGTGCAGATCCAAATGTCTGTTGGACCTCTTTTCCTCCTAAAAACTACCTTCTTCATCAAAAGCCACTAGAGCATTGGTTGCCAATGGAAAGGTATATCATGTAGCTAGGCAAGAAGATCAAACTGGCGACGTGGTCATTACTGTAATGGAAAAGAAGGAGAACTTCATTTTTCCATTTTGCATGAAAGCATGAACCAACATTTCATCAGATCTATTGAATTTCTATTATGCAACAATATTTGAACTAATAAAACTTAGTTTTATATATATATATATATATATCATATATATATATATATATATATATATATATATTATCATTCTCTTGGATTTGACTATGATCAACATATATGAATATATACCATCATGACATAAAGTAGAATAATAGGCATACCTTGCTTTATATTTTGCTAAAGCATTGATTCAATCGCGATGTATAAATTTCAAGGGAAGTAAATAATCTTCATCAAAGTGGAGTCTGCCATGACCCTTGTAGTCCAAGAGAAAACATTTTAAAATGCATAATTATATGTATTCTTCACAAATCAATAAAATCTAATAATATTAAATAACAAGGACTAACATTTCATAAAATCAATTTAATCATAAGCGATAAACAATTTTATTCTTTGAATTGAATTTTAGTTCCAAAATGCCTTTTCATGATTTATCCAGTAACCCTATACTAATTACTTTAAAATTTTCTTAGTCTTGAAGCATAGTTCATTACCACAAATTAAGGTAAATGATTAACAACTTCAAACTAGGTTTAAGAAACTCAAGTAATTAATTCTATATATTACTTAAATTATAGATATAACAATTAATCATCCAAAATAATTTAATTTTGATTTAAAAATGCTTAATAATTAGATCTAATCCATGTAATTTATTTAATTAACAAAGACATTAACACCTTTTATTTTACCTAAATTAGACAAATATCCTAATTAATAATAAATTTGTAACGATCTCTTGTAAAATAAATTAAATCCTTTAATTGAACAAATAAAAGGGCATATTCTAAGTGAACCATTTAAAAAAAAATACAAATTATATATATATATATATATATATATATATATATATATATATATATATATATATATATATATATATATCAATTAATCTAAAAACCTAATCCATTTCCAATTTTTTTTCACCTAGAAACTCAACTAGCAACTAGGATATAGAATATATAAATGTATTAGATAAAATAAATGACAATGTTTATCTTTGTTTAGCTTAATCAAGTAACTTAATTGATTGAAGATAAAAATTAAATAAATAAATAATTCTCACCTTGATGAAGTAAAATTGAAGATTTTTATAATAACGCAACAATGTGAAGATCCACAAAAGATTCATACCAAGGATATTTGGCATGAATCTTCTAATAGTTATCAAATGAGAGGAAAAAGTACAAGGAAAGAAAATAAGATTTTGTGCACCTCATGAAGGAATAGAGCACCCAATTTATAGATTTTGTGCACCTCATGAAGGATTATATGGTATTATGATAACCCTTATCCCATTATATAATTGTCAAAGTCGGCATTATCTTATAATGAAGACTTATCTTTTATGAAGTTTGAGAATATTCTAGACCATTAGAAAAATATGTCCTTCAAAGCCTTAAATGGAAAGATTAGGTTGAAAAAACCTATTCAAATGGGCTTAAACAACTTTAGAGTTTATATTGATCAAAATAAGCCCAATCCAGTAAGCAAGCTCAAGTCCATCCACATGTCTTGTTTAGTATAATAGACCGGATTTAGTCATCATGCATAGATATGTGTCAACCTATAGGTAGGTGCCCTAAGATGGTTAGTGTAGCTTTGCAAATTATGTTTCTTCTTGAACTAGGTAGGTAAGCCAAGAAGGAATAAACACTTAAAAAGCCTCAAATAAATAGATTCAGCCAAAAATATTATATTCAAGTTGACTAGAAAGCCTCAAACTTGATGGTTTCTCAAAACTAGCTACACTTAAACTAGTTAAGCCATATCCCTTATCAAATTTGAGTTAATCCGCACATGCCTTAGTTAGTTGTGTAAGGTTTATTTGGTCATATGATGAGCGTAAAATGTATATCTAAAATAAGCTTTGGAAATGCGCAAGTATATGTGTCGTCTCAAGTAATAAGTGTAGTAATGGGCTCTCGTACCTGAAGAGTTGGAGTGCTAACTACTAAAATTTGGGAAATTTCTCCTATATTTAAACTAATCAAAGGAGAAATATAAGATTACCAATTACCAAACTAAATTCAAGACTAAAATAAAGTAGAATTCTCTATATGAAAAGGTCAATAAACTAGATGCCCTAGGATTTTGATGCAAATGGATAATCCCCAAATATTGTGGCTAACTCCCTCTCAAATTGTCAATTACAACACATGCTCATGGCGATTCTCATTGTATTAATCATGAAACCTTTCTTGAAAGCTCATAAGCTACCAACTAACATTAGGTATTTTGCTTCTTAGCTCAACCCCAAGCCATAGTAGTGCGTAAGGACAAAGAAAAGCTCAATTAAGCCACATAACCCCTGTTAATATCTCTATTATCCAACGAATTATGTTGAATCAGCTAGGTCTAACCCGTTATTCACTTTTTAGATCTCATAACAGGCTAAAAATCTAATTAATAGTGATCAATTATCAATTAGCACTAAGCACAAATATGAGTCAATAAGCATAAAAAAACTAAAATACAATTAAGATAGAAATCCTTACATCATTATGGTTCATCATCAATT
The DNA here is from genome assembly GCA_016808115.1 of Tetrastigma voinierianum. Taxonomy (NCBI): domain Eukaryota; kingdom Viridiplantae; phylum Streptophyta; class Magnoliopsida; order Vitales; family Vitaceae; genus Tetrastigma; species Tetrastigma voinierianum. Next base: position 89,321 of record JAEQBH010001074.1, on the reverse strand, counting down.
ACGATCAAATTTCCTGAGTTTCTTGAATTAGAGAACTGTCATGAGTTTAAGAGATACAAACAATAAAATGAAAACATCAAGAAAGGGAAGAAAAACTCTATGAATTCAACAATCTCCAGCACTTTTGCAATTCTCCCTCTCTTTGTCTTCAAATCTTGAAGTCTTAGGTCAATCTCTTAGCCTCACAAATGTCCTCTCAGTCCCCCCCTTCCAAATTAAGATATTTTCTATTTTTATTCCCGGGACCTAACCTAGTTTTAAATGGGTTGAACTATCCTTCTTGAAAAATGGGCCTCATGTTGCGGCAGTAAACCCCCATGCCATGATATGTGAGCACTTTTGCTGTGAAGACACCACCACATCGTGACGTCTGATGCTCATGTTGTGACATGCGAGGCGATGTTGGCTTGGTTGGCTCAACCACATCGTGACATCGTGGTGCCACGTTGCGATGGTGTGGTGCCATGTCGCGATGTGGGTTACACCTTTCATCTTTCTTCTATTATGCCCTTTTCAACTCCCATTTGCCTCCAATTGCTTCACAATGCCTTTAGTGCGCAAAGATGATCTTCGAAATAACCCAGCTGTAAGGCAGAAATTCCAATTTGGAATAAGGATAAATAGTATTTTGATTAAAAAAATTTAATTACGGTTAAAAATACATGTCATTCTCTAGATCTCGGATAATGAAAGCAGTTACCTGATTGGAATCGTCTCACGAAATCTAGCTAACACGTAAAATTTCGCGATTTCTTTGAGAGCAGTCGGAATCGGCAAGATTTTAGGCATACTTGGTTTAGGTGCCCGTAAATGGAGTTCGATCTGACGAAAGACACCAATAGCATGTACTCTGTGTACCGTAAGTGGTATGAGTAAGAGAAATGATGAAAAATGGACAGTAGAGATAGTCGCAGAATATCAAATACGAGAAAGAGGGCGTAATGGGTATTGTAGATTTGATTTTTAATTTGTTAATAAATTGAGAATAGTGACTTGTCTCCTTCAATAAACAAAGCAAAAAAACGTGAATTGTGGGAGAGGTGGTGATGAGGCGATGGAGTTAGAGAAGGTGTGCCTGCTCTAGAAATACGCGTGATCGGGCCAGTTGGATTTCGAAACCAGACAGAAGGAACGTTCTGCGGGCGAGGTTCTGCGTGGACCCGGGTTTCTGATTTTGACAACTCAAGAGGTAGGATTTCTCCCTTACTTGCGTTTTATTCCCATTTTAAGGGTTTCGTGTTTTGGTTGGTTTGGTAGTGAGGGCCGATCAGTCCCAAAACATGGGACTTGGGTATTTGGAATTACGAAGAATTGTTGATTGGCGTGACTGTCAGAATTAATTAGGGCTGTTTGTGTTGGAATTTTGCAATAAATGTATGCTTTGAAATGTATTTATAGAAAAAAGATTCGGGAATGGGCCGTATGATCGGTCTGAACATGGGACGAATTGCAGAATTTTGTTTTTGGACAGCCGTGACAATTAGTTATTGGACTGTTTGGGAAGCTTTGTATCATAATTTATTCAATAAATTATGCTTTTGTGTGTTATGAGACCATTAATGGGTAAAAATTCGGTTCAAAAAGTGAAGCAGGGATGGACATGTGGGCTGCGAGTGGACAGCCCAGCTGGCGTTGAAGTAAATCGATCAGCGATTCTGGGTTGAAATCGATCCATGTGTTGTGATGGCGATTTGTTGAAATAAGACCGGCGAGGTTTGTGTGGTGTAAATCGATAGGTTAATGCAATGGTATTAACGCTGAGGTCACAATTATATGGAATCTCGTTGTGTGTAGAGTCGTGGAGATGATTATGATTCTTGATTGAGCTAAGTTGGGTGATGATTGATGTGTTGCTTGAATTACATCGTGTAATTGTAGTTGATTGAAAATATGCATATTGACATATTGTGTAAATGATTTTGAAATGGCATAATGCATTTTCATATGCCTTTGAAGTAACTGAAAGATTTAGGTGTGAGTGCATGACATGGATTTTTGTAAAACGGGCATGTTTGCGAAAGAACTCCCGCAGGGATGATATGAGAATCGGGTCGGGAGACGGGCCAACAGATTATTTTGATAGAGAATCATGACTGCTTTTAAAGCTCACCAACCAATTCATACCTGGAGGTAGCCCATTATTTTACCGAACATTTCGGTAGTGTATTTTCAAGAACAACGGGTTTTGTTTTGAAAATGATTATTTTCACGGCTTAAAGTAAGGGAGCGAGCTCTGAGGACTCCATGGGATGACATGAAGATTATCTGCCAGGATCACGATTTACTTGAGTGTGTGTTTACTTTGGAGCATTGCAATCGACTTAGTGTGAGTAGCCCACTTGTGTGGCGATCTCCTCCTACCGAGCTTTAGCTCACCCTACGCACCCCTTATTTTCAGTAGCCAGAGCGCCGAGGCATGTACCATTTTGAGTTGATTTTGAAGAAGCTTGCCAGCTTGATGGTTTTTGGACATAACATGTATTAGAATTCAGAGACTTTGGTATATGTTTGTATAAAATAAAAGTGTTATCAACTAGCTTGAATTATCGTAGAGAAATCAAGAATAGTTATGATAATCGATCTTACGTAGTATCGTTTACGAGCCCAAGAGGCAATTTCACTGATAAGGATATATATTGGCATATATTGATTGTTTGGGACAGTTATAAAAGTTAAGATTTGGGTAGAGCCCCACAAAGGAGACTCGCCCTGATTAAAGTGGAGTGCTGGTAACTACCTCCACTTGTATTCCGTGGCCACTGGTAAATAATCTTAATTTCCTGTTTCAAGGTCACAAAACCGTGTCAAACACTTATTGATCAAGCTAAAAACTACAAAAACTAAACTAAAAATGGGGATAAAATGAGTGTAATACAGACACTCATCACACCCCAAACTCGATTCCTTGCTTGTCCCTAAGCAAAGGAAAGATGCAAACAAACAAAAAACACGAACAAGCATAGATGAACAAAAGATCAGTTGCTAACATAAAAACATAATGGACACACTTATATCCATAAGTTCAACCGCCAATCATGAATCCTCAAGTATCAAATCTTAAAGAACACCTGACAAAAAAACTAGCATGGTAAATATAGTGTTTCATCCCTCAACTCCTAAAGACCTTTCCTAATGGATTCGTGAACAGCTTCTTATTAGATCTCAAATGTATAACAAGGTTCCAACACTCTACACTTAAATCTGATCACATTTTTGAAAGAAATTAACTAAGAAAGGATAAGAACGCACCCATTTATTAAAGCACATTTTTATTCAAATTAAACCCTAGGGTAGGATTCAATGCTAAGGTGTCCTAGCTAAGTGTCCATGTAGCAAGGATACATCGGTGACTCCCCACCACTTGGTTAAGGGTACAAAACATTTAATTCCCCTCGAACTTCACCTCGAACAACTCAACCAGAAACCAAAGTACCTACCAGTGAAGTAAGCCCATATTCTTTCCCTTGTAGAGAGCATTGAAGTCAATGACTCCCAACCATTGGCTCGGGGCATTAAGCTTTGAAAGGCCCCTCGGACTGTGCTCGGGATTCTAATTAGGAAAAATTCACTTATTTCTTTCTTTTTGGTGCTCACCATTCCAATTTTTCTTGTTTTTCTTTTTGACTTATTTTTTTATTTATTTTTTGTTTTATTGCAAAGATGGGTCACTTTTTCCCAAAGTTTAGGTATCTCATCACTCAAATAGTTGTGTCCCCTACGTGAATTTAATTTCGTAAAGTGGGCTTTTAACCTAGGTATATAAGAGAGATTTAGTGTGTGTGAGTGCTTGTGTGCATAAAGCTCCCTTAGGAAATGGATTCTTGAAAACAAGAGGGTGATTAAGCTAAGTCACCCATAGCTAGTCATGCACAATGTTCTAAATTAATCAAACACCTAAGTATCCCAAAAATTGGCCTAGACCTTTTTCATTTCCAATATTTGTGTTCAAGTGATCCTCTAACACAAATCAAGGCACCAAACTCATTCATAAGATGCTAAACAATCCAAAAACACAAAAACAAAGTCACTTGCATGGACACAAACACTCAAACATGCCTCAAAGCTAAATAAGCAAGTAAGCAATAATAATAACTAAATAAACACCAAACTCACTAACTAAGTTACTAAGCAAACAACTCAGGTTTGAAGCCCTTAGGCTTCAAATAATAATGAATGGGAATCAAACACCTCCCAAACTCAAACTTGACATTGTACGCAATTTAGATAAGCAAATAAGGTACAATAGAACTCCCCTAATGATCAAAAGTGATCATCTCAATGATCTCCAATGGTTGGGGAAGGTGGTGGTGCAAGAAGTGTAAGAAGCCGAAGCAAATTACTCCTTCATTATCTATTGATTGTTCATAATGGTTTTGGTTGTCCCTCTCAGCTCCTCCAATTGTTAATTGACACTCACCTTAAACGCTAGATTCTTATCCTAGAATGAGTCACTCCTAACAAAGTGGAGTCATGGTTTAATCATGCACTGGGTCGATGATGATGTGTCCTTATCATGAGAATGGAAAGGGGCTGCTCAAAAGGTTATGGGGGTGGGGGTTGATTCTCTTCCTCACTTGTAGACCCATTGCCTAAGTATATTATTCTCTCAGGTTGAGGGACCCCTAATTTTTCTTTATTCTTCACAACTATGCTCTTGATTAGGTGTAACCAATCTTCCTTATTTGAAAGTTCTACCCCATCTTTCATACACAATTAATAATATACGAGTAAGAGAAGGCTCTTTTCCTCACATCTCTGTTATCCCAAATTCCTTCCTCTATGATCTTCCCCAAATCAAATTTAATGTTTTGGAGGATAACATAATTCACTATAGACCTCTCCCTTGTCACTTCACATACATTTGTTGTAGGGAGGATTTTTGATGTGATAAAATGATGTCATACCTTGGGAATGTAGAGGAGTCCCTTTTCTTTGAAGTTGACCACATGCCCCTCATTATTGATTTTCCATTGTTCTTAGTCATTGGTGAGGCAAAAGATGATCTCCAAGTAATTATCCTCCTTCCTTAACTTCTTGATGAGTCTAAAACTCATCTAATTTTAAGCCCATTTTTCATAAATAATTTAGGATTAAAACTTCAATTTAATGCATAATTATATAGTCTTCACCCAAATTTGTGTTTTGCAGGAATTTAGAGAAAAGAAGCATAAAAGCAAGAAAAAACAGCAAATTTGACTTAAAAAATGAAAGTAGTAGCAAATTTAGCTATGGAGAGAAGCAAACATCATAGACAAAGCCAAAACACATAATTAAAGAATGACCAATGAGCCGCAGGATCGTCATAATACGCATTCTTTATTGCAACAAAGAATCGTAGAATCTTTCAAACAAAAGAATTTATCACTTACATTTTATTATTCACGCGGCACAAAGATTAGGCAAAGACAATTGAACTTTGTCGCTACAATGGAAATTATGTCGCGACATTCATCACAAAATCCACCCGGGAATTCTACTTCAACTTGTCATAGTTTAATGGAAAACTTTGTTAGCACAATCATATTAAAGCCACTATTGCTAAAATCAAGGTTTATCACTAAGAATAGAAGCCGTGGTTGTGACAATGGAAAGGCACTTGATGAAACTGTCATGACATTTCCAAGTTAAGTCACGACATTTATTAAGAAGAATGCTTGAACGATAAGGGAAAATTGTCGCGACATTCCAAACTCTGTCGCGACAAAGTATAAAGAAGAAGGCATGAGAGTTTGTTGCGACACTTCAAAACTCTGTCGCGACATACAGTTCAAAGGCTAACACTGCAAGGCTTGGAATTTATGTCCACGACCATTGAAAATATCATCTGCCACCAGGAAAACTAGACTAGGTGAAAAACTATGTCGTGACACTATTCCCACCTTCTGACATGGCTTCCTAAGCTAGAGGCTACTAAATATGTCGCGACACTTGAAATCTATATCGCGACATTAAATTACAAGGACTGTTGAAGAACACTAGAAATATATCATGACATAGTTTTGATTTCATGACAAAAGCAAAGGCAGCAAAAAGAAAGCATGTCGCGACATAGAAATGATTGTCAAAACAAAAGCTAACAAGAGCTCAATACAAGGCAAAAGAACTTTGTCGCGTCATAGTTTTACATGTCGTGACAAACTCTCATGAGACATCTATTGAAATTATGTCGCGGCATTAGAAATTTATGTCATGACAAAGACTTAAGATTATTCCAGCTACTATATTGCGACAAAAGCCACAATAAAACTAGACGACAAACATAGGCGCTGCTATGTTGCGACATAGACTAACAATGTTGTGACAAAGACAATTATTGGGCCTGCACAGAAACCCACGACATCAACTTGGAATTCTGTCCTAGCATTTAATGAGCCTATAAATAGAGATATTTAGGGCAAAAAGAGAGGTGGCCAACATAGAAAGAGGCGGCAGATAAAGATAGAGAGCGAGGAGAAGAATAATAGCAGTAGATTTACTTTTCATTTTATTTTATTTCTTTTCTTTTTATTTTTATTTTCCTTTACCTTTTCTTAGAACTGGAATAAGGGTTCTAAGTTGTAATCTTGAGCTAAGATCAATGAATATTTAGTGTCATTTTATGTCTGAATTTCAAGGTTCTCTGAAATTTATTTTTGGAATCCTTCTTTTTCAATTTCTGTTTACAACTTCAATGAATTTATCTTATCAACTAGTCATTATCATTTGTGAACTAGTGATGGAAGGCTAAGCTCTTGCTAGGAAGTGTCTAGGTTTCATGGTTATGATTTAAAAGATTTAATTGATCGCTTTTAGTCTCAACCGTAATTGATTTAATTCCGGCATTGTTCATGTAATGAATCTGCTTCACATCAGGCATTATGTACCTAGAATAGAGTTGTATCTGTGTTTTGATTTCTAGGAGGCCCTCTGAGTGACACAAAGATGGAGATTCCTAAGAGCACACAAGCAGTGACTTAGGGTATACTGTGTTGATATATTTAGAACTAATTAACTCTAAGTCGTCACTCCAATAAATCATTAGGTGATTGTTCTAACCTCTACATTCAAGGTTCCCTTCTAGGTGACAATAGAAGTGTGTTTCCAAGGCATAAAGACCATTTACTGAGTTATCAGTTTAATGTTTAGAGGTGTCCTCTCAGTTCGGCAGAACAATCTCTATCCCGTGTTAGCTAAGATTCTAATTAAGGTGAGGCTTAATTACAGAGGGAGAATTCCGCCTGAATCTGCGCACTATGGTATCAATTGGTTTTGAAGGAGGCTTCAGGTTATCCTTCTTCTATGGGGGTAATCGACTTCGCCTAAGGATATGGTCAGAAGTACGGAGAAGGAAAAACAATCAAATCTTAAAGATGATCAAGTCCTACAAGTAGCTTTCCAGACCCATTGACTAGAGATAGTAATGTGACAATCAGAAGAGTGAAATGTGTAGTGTAAGGAGGAATCCAAGGCTATACTACCTTTCTCTTGAACAAGTTCAGAATTCAAAACCCATAACAAACTTGTTTTTAAGAACCTGTTGCAAATCGATGATTACAACATTGATACCACTCCCAGTTTGTATTACATCTCAATAACTCTATTATTTCAGTAGATTTTCACTGTTTTAATTTTGTTATTTTAGTTTCCACATTTAAGTTTTTAGTTTAATTTCCATTTTTAAAGAATTTAGAAGCTCAAATAGTGATGACTTGAGTAGTAGGGGTAGTTGATTTATAGATTTTTTATCCTTGTGGGAACGATAACTCAGACTTAATTATCCACTTTATTACTTGTACGACCTGTGCACTTGCAACGATTTATTTAGACCGATCTGCATTTTAACATGTTTTAAAGAGAGAAAAACTAGCAACAAAAATTTCAGTTCTACCATAGTGGAAAATTTATAGGAAGACCTTGTTGGGTATTTCAGAGATAAAACAAAAATAAACAGATTCTATCTATACTAAATCGGTCCAATCAAGTTTTTAGCGCCATTGCTAGAGATTAGACAATAGTCTTCTGTTAGCCTTGTCATAAATTTGATAATCACTTCTCATACTCTTCATTTTCCACATGTGGAAGGTTGTTTAAGGCACTTATGCTATCTCCATCGAATGGCACCCATTTGCCTCTCACCCATACCTTTTCCTAAATTTTATCAGCCACGTTGGCATAAAACTTCCTAACAACTGCCATGGGGGGCCGGTTTAGGAGGCTTCTAAAGTTTCTTCCACCCTTTATTTGTTATATCCTTTCTAAAGAAGTCATCCAGGTGTTGAAAACCCTTTTTCCTTAATGAAGGTTCTTTGCTAAGCTATTGTTTTTAACCTCTTTGAAGCTTCGTAGGGGATGAACTTTTCATGATCATAATGCTTAGGAAGAGGAGCATTACTAGCTATCTTTGACAATCTTTGCCTCTTCGGTGCCATAGAATCTCCAATCCAATCTTCTTCCTTAAAAGATTACTAAACCAAAAATTGTACTCAACCTAATTTCCAAAGTCACACAATCACTAAACTTAGCAATGCCACACTACACAGACCTCAGTTGTCCACTTAGATAGCTTAAAATTCCATTGAGGTAATTTGTCGAGCATTTGGTGAACACTTAAATAGTCACTAAGTATGAAAAGCAGATAAGTTTTCAATATCCACCTAGTACACTCCACTATGTGTCACTTGCACATAAACACCAAAACATACCAATTTTCAGCCCAACATTTTGAAATTACAAGGCTATGAAGACTAATTTAAGGTTTAAGTGTGGAAATGGTGAATTTAAGGTGCATAGTGTGAACATGTAATTTGAGAGTGTAAGGGTGTTGGGGGTGATTTCAATGAGCAATACCTAGAGTGAATTTGCGAATTTCAGTAGCACTTTGCGAGAAAAACAAATTGGGTAATGCTTGGTGGAAAAAATAAGTTTGAAAACTTATGTTTGAAATGAACCGGTATAGGCATAAAACAGGGGTGATGATGTAACATTAGAACCTCACGTCGTGATGTCACAGAATGTGATATGATATGCTGTAATCGATGCCGCGAAGTGTGGTGCTCACGTCGCGACGTGTCAGAATGAAAAACCAAAGGTTGTATCCAACGTCACAATGTCACTTGTTCACGTCGCAACATGACAACGATGGTTAGGCTGCTGTCATGCTTATGTTGCGACGTGGACTAGCCATGTCGTGACATGAACGAGAGGGATCCTAGATGTTGCAGCCACGTCGCAGCGTGAGTGAAATTTTTTTGAAAATTCTTTCTAAGTGTTAGAAGACATTTTCCTTTCAATGGATACCCTTCTATCATCTCAGTTTTTGCTTTAACTTCCCATAATGCCCTTAGAACTACTCGAGGCTCTTGAAAACCTGAAAAATGGCGAAAACACATACTGTTATTCATGATCAAAACAAACCAAAAATGAACTCAAAAGCACCAAAAACACAAGCAAAAATTGAAAATGACAGCTTGGGTTCCCTCCTAAGAAACACTTTGTTTAATGTCATTAGTTTGAGTCCCCGAGTCTAAATTGTGATCAAACACAGGTGATCTCAAATAAACTTATCTAAATTCCTCAAATGAGTTCTCATGGTGGTTTCAAATTGGTGAATTCCTTTTTTTGCTTCAAATCCACCCCCAATGCAGTGCTTTAACCTCTAACCATTCACCTTGAATCCCCCGGATCTATCAAATATACACTCCTATATGGAAATACTTGAGTGACAAGGAAGGGGCCACCACCTTGATTTTAGCTTTCATGGAAACAACTTCATCCTAGAATTGAATAAGAGCATTTGTTCACCTGACTGAAACACTTTCCTCAAGAGATGCTTATCATTCCAAGCTTTATTTCTCTCCTTGTAAATTTTTGCATTCTCATAAGCATTTATGACAAACTCTTCAAGTTCATTCAATTGAAGCATTATTTTCTCACTGACAGCTTGCATATCCATGTTTAATATTCTTGTTGCTTAATAAGCCTTATGCTCTAATTCAATCGGCAAGTGGCATGCTTTCCCAAAGACAACCCTATAGGGAGACATCCTTAATGGTGTCTTATATGTTGTTTGGTAAGCCCAAAGACTTTCATCTACTCTTTTTGCTCAATCTTTCCAGCTTGTATTCACTGTTCTCCCCAATATTCTCTTTATCTCCCTTAGAGACTTCCGCTTGTCCATTACATTATGGATGATAGACAAGTGCTACTTGGTGCTTGACTCCATACTTGGAAAAGAGGGATTTAAAAAATTTGTTGCAAAAATGTGTGCCCTCCTCATTGATTATAGCTCTCGGAGTCTTGAATCTTGAGAAAATATGTTTTCTAAGAAAATTCAGCACAACCTTGGCATCACATGTGATTGTGGGGATTGCCTCCACCAAATTAGAAACATAATCAACTACCAAGAGTATATATTTGTTCCCAAAAGAAGATGGAAAGGGGCACATGAAGATGATTCCCCATACATCAAAGAGTTCCACTTCTAAAATGGCATTTAAAGGCATCTCTTCCCGTCTTTAAAGGTTGCCCATCCTTTGGCATCTATCACAAGACTTCAAAAATAAGTGAGCATCTTAGAATAAGGAGGGCCAATAAAAACTTGATTGCAACACCTTTGCAATTGTCCTTTGTCCATCAAAGTGTCCACCACACTCTAAAGAATGACAATGCTTAAGAATGGCCCTCATTTCACTTTCTGGCACACATCTTCAAATAATCTAATCAACACACTGCCTATAGAGAATAGGATCCTCCCAATAATAATGTCTTATCTCTGAAAAGAACCTCTTCTTTTGTTGGGAAGAAAAATCAGAAGAATTGATTCTAGAAGTAAGATAATTGACAATATTCGCATACGAAGGGGCAAAATCAGCCTGAGAAATAGCTAACAATTGCTTATTAGGAAATGTAACATTAATTTGCAATAGCTTATCACTTTCACACTCCGGAAGTTCCAATCTTGATAGGTGATCATCCAGTAAGTTTTCAGACCCTTTCTAATCCTTGATCTCTGCATTAAACTCTTGTAAAAAGGCGTACCCATCTTATGAGGCATGGTTTGATATCCTCTTTCATCATGAGATATTTAATGACTAAATGATTTGTAAACACAATGACCTTGTTACCAATGAGATACAGCCTGAATTTGTTGAATGCAAAGACTATAGCAAGTAGTTCTTTTTCAACAATAAACATAATCTCACCCAGCGCTCTTGGCCATGTTCTTCTAGCATAGTGTATGGCGTGAAAAACTTTGTTCCATCGCACTACAAACAGATAGTCACTCACATGACACATAAGCTCGAAATGAAGCTCCTAATTCGATGTAACAACCATGGGAGCAAAGATCAACTTCTCCTTGAGAGTCTTAAATGCACTCATGCAAGTTTCATCAAAGTCAATGACACCCCTTGCATTAGAAGGCTAGACAAAGGCTTGGATATCCTAGAAAAATCCTGAATGAATCTTCTATAAACACCCACGTGCCTAAGGAAACTCCTCAAAACTTTTACTAAAGTAGGCGATGGTAACTTCTCAATTGTATCTATCTTGGCCTCGTTTGTTTCCAATCCTCTCCGCACACTCTATAACCCAAAACAATGCCTTATTTTACCATGAAATGACATTTTTCATAATTAAGGACCAAGTTAGTCTCTTGACATCTCTTAAGAACTAACTCCAAATTATGAAGGCAATCATCAAATGAAGCTCTCACTACTGAAAAATCATCCATGAAGACTTCACTTGACCTCTCTACCATATAAGAAAATATAGCCGCCATGTATCTTTGGAAAGTCCCTAGAGCATTGCACAAACCAAATAACATCCTCCAAAATGCAAAAGTACCATAAGGTTAGGTTAATATGGTCTTCTCCTGATCTTTAGGAGCAATAGAAATCTTGTTGTATACCAAATACCCATCAAGGAAATAATAGAACTCATGGCCTACTAATCTATCCAACATCTGATCAATGAACGACAAGGGAAAATGGTCCTTCCTAGTGGTCTTGTTCAATTTCCCATAATCAATGTAGATTCTCTAGCCACTAGTTGTTCTTGTGGGCACTAGCTCATTGTTCTCATTTTGAATTTTTGTCATCCCTCATTTCTTGAGCACAACTTGGACCGGAATCACCCATGAACTGTAAAAAATTGGGGTATATAACTCCTGAATCAATCAATTTTAAGACTTCCTTCCTCACCACTTCTTTCATAGTTGGGTTGAGTCTTCTTTGAGCTTCAATCGTTTGCTTACTTTCATACTCTAACAATATCTGGTGCATACACATGGAGAGTCTAATGCCTTTTATATCAGCCAAGGACTAAGTAATCACTTTGTTACGTGCGTTAAAAACTCTCAAAAGCTTTCTTTCCTCAATGTTAGAGAGGGGAGAAGAAATAATCACTGGTAATGTAGAAGAGATGCCAAGATAAGCATATCACATGTGAGAGGGCAACGACTTTTCTTAAAGTAAAAGGGGCATCTCAATAGAAGGATTAGGCCTACTTGGACTAGCTCCCAAACTCTCAAAATACTTTTTCTTGTTCGGCCTAAAAGAATCCATCAAATTCATATACTCTCGAACCTCCTTGTCATCCAAAGTAGAAGAATCCCTATGACCCACTTGGCTAGACACTATAGCCAACAAGAGTCACTCTTCATCGGGTACTTGATGACCTTAAGCACATTGAAAGCGACCTCTTCATTTTGAACGCTCAAACTCAATTCTCCCTTTTGGACATCAATAAGGGCCTAGCCGATGGCTAGAAATGGTCACCCAAGGATGATCGGTACTACCTTTTCCTCTTCCATATCAAGAACTATGAAGTCAACTAGAAAAATGAACTTGTCCACTTTCACCAAAACATATTCAATGATACCCCGGAGGTGTGTAAGTGATCCATCTACCAATTGGAGTGTGATGGTGATCATATTTTCCTCTTCCAAGACAAGGATCCTCAAAATTGACAAAGTCATAAGATTAATACTAGCGCTAAGGTCACCTAAAGCCTTTTCAAAAATTGAATTTCCAATTGAACAAGGGATAGTGAAACTCCTGGATCCTTTAGCTTAGGTAACTTCTTTTGGAGGATGACGCTACACTCCTCTAAAAGAGCAACGATCTTATAGTCATTCAACTTTCTTTTGTTCGCAAGAATGTCTTTCATGAACTTGACATAAGAGGGCATTTTCTCCAAAGCGTCGAAAAATGGGATATTGATATGAAGCTTCTTAAAAACTTCCATTAACTTACCGAATTGTTTTTCTAACCTATTTTTCTTCAATCTTTGAGAAAGTGGGATAATAGAATTGACCTCCTTTTATTGTGCCTTAAACTCCTCTTTCTTAGGATCTTCTACCTTTGCATTTCCCATGGAATTCTCATGATTTTCATAAACTTCCTCTTCATTTTGAGTTGCATTTGAGTTTTCCAATTTATTTTCACTTCTAAGTGTAACAACTTTGCATTGCTCCTTCCCATCTCTTCTTAGATTGACCTCCGATGAGCTAGACAAACTTCCATATTGTCTTTCATTGAACATACTAGCCAATTGCTCCACTTGTGTCTCCATATTCCCAATTATGCAAATGCTGTTGACTGTTCTAGTCTCTTACTGAAGGAATTTCTTGTTTCAATCAAGGGCAAATTGCATATGAGACTCTCAAATCCTTAATTGAGACTTGCCTAGATGGTTATTCTCGCATCATAGATAAAGCTTCCATTATCTCTTCCAAGGTTGATTTCTTCACTCAGGAGAAAGCTTTGTTCTTGAAGTTCTCCTTGATGCATATCACACAGGTTTGACCTTCAAGATAGGTTAGGAAGCATTCCTTCAGAATCCTCGGGTCATATAGTTTCGGAATAAGTGATCGAATGGAGGCTTGGGTTATGAATTTTCCAAATATTGTGCTTCGCTAACTGATATACTTTTCCCAAAAGGGGTGCTCACTTGACATTTAATACTAAGATGGGGTCCATTGCAAAAATCACATGAAGGAAGGCATTATTGGATTACATTTGCAACCTCTCGGGCATTTTATAGTTGGGTAGATTGGAGTTGCTTCGTAAGCAACAAAACTTGAACTGCCAAATTGTTAACACATATAACTCATGAACTCTGGCTAGTTTCTTTGGAGCTACCCTTTCACTAGACCATTGGCAATTGTTCAATGCCATATTCTCCAAAAATTGGTAGGCCTCATTTGTACTCTTACTCATCAAGGTGTCTCCAGCTGAAGCATCTAAGAGCATTCTAGTAGTCCCGATCAAACCATTGTAGAAATGATGGACTTGCATCCATTTTGCCAATCCATGGTGGGGAAATTTTCTAAGGAGATCTTTGTATTGGTCCCATGCCTCATAGAATGTCTCTTCCTCAAATTGAGCAAAGTTATGTATTTCAATTCTCATCTTTGCCACTTTCGAATGAGGGAAGAACTTTGAGAGGAACTTCTGCACCAAATCATCCTAAGTAGTGATGGAGTCAGGAGGTTCTGAATTTAGCTAATTTTTCGCCTTGTCTTTTAATGAAAATGGGAAAAGTCTTAGGCAAATTGCATAATCGCTCACTCCATTATACTTTACCATATCACACACTTCTAAGCAATTAGAGATATGTGTGTTGGGATATTCATTTGGCATTCCCATAAATTGAATGTTTTGAATTAGTTGTACAGTCATAGGCTTGCTTTCCAAATTGCTTGCTTGTATAACTAGTTACCTAATCATAGGTAGGATGCCAGTAAAAGGAAGATCATAATCTCTAAAGGCTCTCTCAAATTAATCCATAGGAGGGGCTGATTGTGGCACACTTTCTCCACTTGTATATTGTCGCTGCCCATATCTTCTCCCGAAAACCTCTAACATTCTCCATTGGTTTCACTAAATTTAGCTCATTCTTCTTGACCTTTCTTATCGCCTCAATGTCCTCTCAATTGGTCAATGATTTTTTAATTCTCAGAGCCCCAAATGTTGCACACAACCAAAGGTACTTTGAAATTTTGAAAAAGGAAGAGAGGAAATATGTCAAAAAACTCTAACAAAGACTATACCAACAAAGAAAAACAAAAAATGTTTAAAGTATAAGAGAAATACTCTTAGTACTAATATAAACACAATCATCAACTCCTAACGACGCCAAAAATGTGATGAGAATTGGTAAAATGTATATTTTAAATAAGCTCCAGAAATGTGCAAGTATATGCGGAGTCTCTTGTAATAAAGTGTGAGTAAAGATATAGTACATAGGAAGTTGGGTGCTAAAAACTGAAATTTGGAAAATTTCTCCTATATTTAAACTACAAAGTGGAAATTCCAGACATCAATTACAAACCAATTCAAGACTGTAAATCAAAGCAGAATTTCCAAAATTAAAAGATTAATAAACTAAAGGTCTCAGGAGCCTTGATGC
Organism: Tetrastigma voinierianum; assembly: GCA_016808115.1. Classification (NCBI taxonomy): domain Eukaryota; kingdom Viridiplantae; phylum Streptophyta; class Magnoliopsida; order Vitales; family Vitaceae; genus Tetrastigma; species Tetrastigma voinierianum. Next base: position 73,931 of record JAEQBH010001074.1, on the reverse strand, counting down.
AAACAGATAATCCCTAACATTATGGCTAACTCCCTCCTCAAATTGTCAATTAGGAACACATGCTCATGGCGCGATTGTCGTCTGGTAAGACCGTTAAAACATTTATCAAAAGCTCAAGCACTAATTAACTAACATTAGGTATTTTGCTTCCTCACTCAAACTCAGCCCAGTGATGCATTAAGGACAGAAAAAAATCATCATGCCACATAACCCCCTGGCTAATTTCTTATTAATCCAACACCATGTTGAATCACCTAGGTCTAACATGTTATTCACTTCTTAGATCTCACAACAGGCCAAAATCTAATTAATAGTGATCAATTATCAATTAGCACTAAGCACAAGAATGAGTCCATAAGCATAAAACAACTAAATGACAATTAAGATAGAAATCAACACATCAATACATGGTTCATATCCAAATTACAATCAAAATACCAGGCTTTATGAATTAGAACATTATGAGGTTCAAGAGGTACAAATAGTAAAATGAAAACATAAAGAAAGGGAAGAAAAACTCTATGAATTCATCACTTTTGCAATTCTCCTTCTCTTTGTCTTCAAATCTTGAAGTCTTAGTTCAATCTTTTAGCCTCACAGATGTCCACCTAGCACTCCCTTTCCAAATTAGGGTATTTCCTATTTATACACCTGAGGCCCAGCCTAAATTTTCAAAAAATGTATGACAAGTAGAAATGGGCCTCACATCGCGACATTTAGGTCAGCTTCTACTTGAAGACACAAACCATGTCGCGGACGCTTGGATGCTCACGCCATGGCATGGGGCGATGTTGGCCTAGTTGGCTCGGCCACGTTGCGACGTGGGCTGCTTCTTTTACCTTTCTTCTATTATGCCCTTTTTAGCTCCCATTTGCCTCCAATTGCTTCAAAATGCCTCTAGTGCCTCAGGAATGGTCCTATAAGCTCAATCAGCCTAAAAGTGTGTCAAAACACTTATTGATCAAGCTAAAATCTACAAAAACTAAACTAAAATTGGGGATAAAAGGAGTGTAATAGACACTTATCATCATCACAACATTATCTCATATCATAGCTTGTTAAGATTTAAGATGACCTTATAGAGCTTCACCACAGTGCATATAGCATCCATAGTTTTTTTTCTCTTTTCTTAGCTTGATTAGAAGTAATACTAAATGAGATTACTCTCTTAAGAAAAAGATCTTATTCTAATTTATTAAAATGTCAGAAATTGAAACAATTTCTCATTGTAATTTGACTTGTATAAGTAAATTTTTAAGCACAATATATACTTTTATGAAATTTAGAAGAATATATTATACCTTCTTAACTTCAAAAGTTATTGATATTTTATCAATAGGAAAAAGTTTAAATCAAATACACCTTAACAACAGCAATAATCATCATAATGTCAATCATGAGAATGTGATTGTAATAATTTTAATTTAGTAAAATTTTCCAAATTTGACTTGATAGGAAAGATATACCCAAATTTTTTAACAAAGATAGCTAATTTCTTAATAATTAGTATAATATAGGAAATTATTTTGTAACAATTCAATAGTTAACATCTTTACTGTAGGTAGTGATGATTTATGAATAACAAATAAACAGGTAAGTGATTTAAACAATGTTAAGTTATGAAACCTTATGCTGATTATTATGTAACTAAATAAGTTTGGGATATAATAAGACAAGATTTTTATATATAATTTGATTAAATTATGGGATTAGGCTAATATGTATCTCTATAGACATACTAGTTTATACCTCCTAAAGCGTAACTATATTCATATGATTGCACATCCCTTTTGTTCATATGAATAACCTTCAAAGGTGAAGCAAATTAAATAGACTTGGATGTTATTGATCAGAGTGTTTTATATCATCTTAGGAAGTGGAAGAGGTTGAAGTTGCATTTAGGTGTCTAAGTAAGCTAGTCTTTAACCTAATAACCTAATAAATAAAAAAGGGGAGGAAGTAGTTTTCAGAGTTTTGAAGCTACATAGAAATTGTCACTATAGAAAAGATGGTGCTCACACGTGTTATTGACCTTTTATATAGGTTAGAGAAATCGAATAGTTGGAAACACTGAAAAACTTATATGGAAAAGTGCCTCAACACTCATATTCTCTCCGTAAGTGCATAGGTCGTACAAGTAATAAAGTGCACTTGAAAGTCTGGATATCAATCCCACGAGGAATAGACTGTAGTGCTTGATTAACCAAGTATCTTAACTAAGTGAACTCCTCACTATTTAAGCTTAAAATTCATTTGAAAGATTTTTCAATTAAATCTAATGATCCAATGGTCGAATTGAGAATAAAATAGGCAAGAATTTAGTAGAAAACAAGATTAAACCACACTGGAAAATGATGTTAGGGTCGATTGGTGGTCCCTAATGTCAAGGATTTCCTTTTAAGCCTCTATTTATGATTGATTAGTGCACATATTCGTCGGAGGGCTTAACATGTGTGGCCTTAGCTTTAGCTTGTTGGTCACACTTTCTCACTCATGTAACTTATTTTCCGTTCGGTACATCTCAACAACTAAGAAGTGATAATATGGAAAAATTCACCTCCTAAGCCTTTTATCGATCGCTTGGTGTAGTCCATACGATATGAGTCTTACACTCTTCTCGATTTGTCCTCCCCAAGCCTTATTCTCCTCCAAAAATGGAGCCATACTTAAATCCCTAATGACTCCCTAATGAATCCCCTTAAAATTAGGGCTTATGCCTTTTATAATAGCAATTTGGGGATCCAAATGGGCTAAAAATAGGGTTTTAGGGGCCTTTGGCCCAACATCCACGCAGGTGGGTGCTTTAATTAAGCAATCTTGGTCTCGTTGGAAATCTTGAGAAGTCTAGAATCCATCTAAGTCAAGTCTAGAGCCCATTGAAGTCATCCTATAGACTGAAAATTCAAAAGAGTCGTCGCATGCTATAACAATGACTTGAAAAATTCCACTTTTGGTTCAGTTTGTACACCTTTTGCTTCATATTGTACTTAGAACCAGCAGATGACAGCATATAACCATTAGAAGTAATACAAACAACACAAAGACATGCAAATGATAGGTGAATATGATATATTATCGTATAAAATACACCTATCAAATACCCCCATCAAATATCCACACTTGAAGATTTTCTTGTCCTCAAGCAAAACACAAACACAAAACAAATAACATGAGTGAGCATGTCTTGGAATGATTGCCAATTTTTGCCTCAAAGATCTCACCACAAGAATAGCATGGAGAAAAATCAAGGTAACATGGATTTTTAGAAAATGTTCAACCCTTAAGTTCAATTTGTTTAAACTAAAACCTCACAAGGTGTCATGTGTAAAGTCTTGCCCTAATTTAACTAATTACAACCCTGGATGGAATTATAAACAAGAATGCATGAAGGATCTCTTAAATAATGAAATAGAACTCCATAGGCTTGTTTTCATATCACTCTCTACTAATGTAACGCCCCAAAAATATCCTAGAATGTTATAATAAATTTTTTTATATATTCCAAGTATGAATTCAGCCAACTTGGGTATTTTCCGGGAATTGTTAAATGAATATTGAATAAATGATTATATGGCTAAGAGCCAAATGCAAATATTATGCTAAATGAGAATTGGTTGACCAGACATTTACCCAAGTGTAAAGGGAAAATTGAATTCTTGTAAAATGAGGGACCTAAGGGTCAATCAGAGATAAGTTTAAGTGTCTAAGTGTGATTATGAGAGTTGAAGTGCAAATAAAATGAAATATGGGCTATAAAGCAATTTGAGAGAAAATTAAGTCAAAAGAATGCATTTTTGTTTGGTGGCCAAACAAGGCCTTATGAAGATTAAGTGACTTAAGACAGAAAAATGAGAAAATGAGAATAGAGTGGAAAGCCAAACAAGGCCTTACACTTAAATGAGTTATAAAGACCAAAAATTGGTCTTAGATGCTCATTTTTGAGCAATCGCGTTTTTGGAGAGAAGAGAGGAGAAAAGTGAAGAGAGCTAGGCTTCGGGAGAAGATCGCTTGTGTGATCCTTCTTTCCAAATTTCCTTTGCTTCTAATAGATCAAGCAACCTACAAGAGAATGATTTGAAGAGATTCATGGTAAGAAAACAAAACCTTAACTTCACCTTTTATGATTTTGATTTTGGGGGAAAAGCCCTAACTTAAGAGAAGAGGTTTTCATTGATTTTAAACCACTTTTGGAGTTGTTTTTAGTGGATTCCATGGTGGATTTTTTGGCAAGGGATGAATTAGGAGGAGATTCAGGAAGAAATGGCCGAAAAATGCCAAAATCCGACATTTTCTGGGCAAAATCGCATAGTGGTACCGGTACCAAAAAGTGGTACCGGTACCCATGATGTAGAGGGCAAGTGGTACCAAGCATTCACCAAAGCGGTACAAGTACCCATTGGCGTTGTGGACTGGCAACGTACCGCCAAAGTGGTACCGCTACATTGCTTCCAAAGAACCTTAATTTGACATATTTGCAACTGCTAAGTCCCGTGATTCATACCCATTGTTTAGGGACCCTCAAAAATGATTAATGGGGGTTCAAATAAAGATAGAACTAAGTGAAAAGATAGAACTAAGAACTAAGTGAACCGAGGTGAAGCGGAGTTCGTCTTTGGGCAGACTTAGTGTCTTAACCCAAAACCGTTAACAAAGATAAATTATCGTTCACTAAAAATATGATGATTGTTTATCTACTAAGAGTGGCGTGATTGTTATTATTGACTAGGATGGGTGACTTTATCGCTCAACCTAGGACTAAGATCGAAGAGAAGGAAACTAGAGCCACAAATTTTCACTTATTCTCTAACTCTTATTCTTTATTTCAAGTGTGTTTTTGGTAGTTTACCACATAAATTTGAAATGAATATATTAAAAGAGCATATCTGTGAAATGATATTACGAAAGTGCATATGGAATTGAAATGTGATATATGAAATGTTTGAAAACCAAATGAATATGAATGATAAATCGAATTGTAAATGAATCGGTCAATTTTTTACATCTTGACTTGAATCAATATACCTAATGAACCTCCTGGAGGGATGCACCAATCGGCATCCGTCATGAAGGCACCCCGAAATTGTCCAATGTCCCACTTGGCGGGATGCACCAATCGGCATCCATCATGATGGCGTAGGGCATTTAAGTGATACCACATGTTGGGGTGCACCAAACGGCATCGGTCATGATCGGAGACCGAATTTTTAAATGTGTAAGTGCATTACTAAATGATAAAAAGGGACATGATTCATCAAACGGAATCCATCATGAATGTGAATTGAATAGTCAAGGTGAAATAACCAACATTGACGAGTATAAATGGGATTTTATGTATATACTTAAATCTCATAAATTGAATTGTGAATTGAATTGTTGCATTGAAAATACATGTCAAGTTAAATTGAATATTGGAATAGAACTGTTTAGAACCACTAAGCATGAAAATGCTTAGCGTGTAGTTTTTTTTTTTACTATGCGCAGGTATCAAGTGAACAGGAAAGAAGGCCAATAACAAGAAGTGCAGAGTCATAGACAAAGTTGCGGAGTATAAGTGTATACCCCACCATATGCATTTCATGTCTTTTTGAACATGTGACATTTTGTAAACAAAAGCGTTGAACGTAGAACTAATGTTTTGTTTGTCATTTTGTAAAGGCATGATATGCCTTAATGTAAATGTGTTTGTATGAATGTAAATGTTTATGGGCCTACCATTTGAAAATGCTTCCGCGTAAATGAGAACTAAATGAAAAGACATAATTAAAATGTTTTGATAAGATAAATAAAAATGGTAGGAGTAAACCGGGCTCCGGTTCGGATCCGCCATTCTGGCCGAGTCAAGGATTTAGGTCGCGACATTTTTGAAAAACAAAATTTAAATAAAACGGTAAATAAAAAGAATTAAATGAGCTGTCCCGGTTTTGTCTGACTGCCATACGTGGGTCAACCGCGGCACGAAGTTTTGCTACACCAATGGTGACTGGGCATAACACAAGATCAAAAGGTCTTCATGTAGCTTTGTAATGTAAGGCTCCGGTTAGAGGTATGATAAAGGTAAGAGGTATGATAAAGGTTACTTTTTGTCTCAAATTTACCCACAAACATACATTTATTCCTTTCACTTCATCCATCTCCTCAAACTTATTGAGCTTTCACCAAAATCATCACATCACCCCCAAACTTTTTTATTTTTATCACTCTCCTTTGATCACCAACTCCTTTTTATTCACATAAAAACTAATAAGGTTTATGAGTAATGCAAATGTTCTGCCTCCCCAAGCCTCTTACCTCCACCCCTTCGCTGAAGATTTAGGTTAGTAGCTCCTAGACAGCTTAGCCTTAAGGTACCAGAGTAGGGTAAACATCCCTACGAACTTACTTACTCAATTTTTTTATTCTTTTTTTTTTGTTTTCTTGTCCTTCATTTTCTTTTTTCTTTTTTTTTTCTTGTTTTCTGTTAGGTGTGAATATCATTAGAATTTAAGCATGCTTTATATGATTATTATCAGTTTTTTTATATCCTAGATTCACACATATATCATGCAAATTTATGACAAATTCCCTTAATACTAGTTTTGCAAGAATTATGGTGAAAAGCAAGCAATTTGGGCAAGAAACAAGCAAAAGGGAGCAAGTTGCAGCGAAGTAGTAGAAATCACAACAAGATCAGCTTCTGACTTGTCACGATAAGGAGCCACTTGCTACGACAACTGGAGGAAAATATGGACATCCACTTATTGACTTGCTGTGAGAAGGAACCACTTGCCGCGACAACTTGAGGACCTCAAGGGACCATTGGTCATGACAACCACTGGCTTGTAATGATAATTGGTGCGAGCCTGATGCACACTTGCCATTTTCAACTTTTCTTTTTACGACCCATCTCCCGATACACTATATATACTTATATTTTAGTAATTTTTAGGGTTCAGATTTCGAGGAATAATGCCAACATTAGGGTTTCGTCCATCATAATCTAGAATCACTTAGGATTTTGATTTATTGGCTTAATGTACTTTGGATTAGGTATTTTTCTTTAAGATTTGACTTGAAAAAATGCTATAATCACTGGTTAGAGAGGAGTTTGAGGACTGATTTCGCTTAAATATGTTTTTTATTCCTAAACGTTTACTCTTTTCCATATTTTTGGATTTCATGGTTATATTAATCATGATTTTGATTCGTTGTGACTATGTGGGGAGGAATTATACTACTTTAGGGTTGATTGTTGGATTTTGGTGTGTTGAAGAGATGTAGGAAATCGGAAATGTCTGTTACTAAATTGATTTCATTAGGGTAGTACATGAATTAGCATTATGTATGGGTCATATGGACTTCATAGTGATCGGTTCCCACATAGTCCAGGTTGTTTTATTGCATGAATCTAATAAATGACCGCAAGAAACAAATTAGGAAGATTTACTTTATTAATTGTATGACTTGTGCACTTGTAGTGATTTAGACCAAAAAAAAAATTTTAATTGCATCATTTTAAACAATAGCATAAAATAGTTTTTAAATACATAGTTAGACAAGTTTTTGGCATTACTGTTGGGGACTGAATAGTCCTTGGTGATAATGATAGAAATCGATCAGTTTTTGGTCTATTAGAAATCGGTTATTCATGTTTTTGGTGCCGTTGCCGAGGAATTGAACACTACTAAAAATCATCGAATTACCGACCAATTTTTTGGTCGGTAAACAATATTTTTTGGTCGGTAAACCCATTACCGACCATTTACCGACCAAATTATTTAGTCGCAATTTTCCCGATCGGTAATTATTTCACCGACAAAACAACTGGTCTGCAAATCGACCATTTACCACCATTTACCGACAAACCTCTTTCCGACATTTTCTCTGACCATTTACCGACCGAAAGATTCTGTCGGTAAATGGTCTCCAATGAGTCGGTAATTATCGACCACCATGACTCAAAACCGACCAAAATTTTTTAATACTATTGGTCGGAATGGTCTCCAATGGTCTAATCAAATTCCTCGATAATTTGCATACATTGCTGAACTTCACTATTACAAACAAGTAAATCAAATCGACATCGCTTTTCTTCGTTCACCGTAATTGTAGTACAATATCCTCGCATAATAAAATCGATTCAAATAAAGGAGGAATTACTTAGCACTAAGGTATGTACTTCAATTATTGAATACTGTCGCTAATAATTTTGCATACATTGTTGAACTTCAATTATTACAAACAGTGGCAATCAAATCGACATTGCTTTCTTTTTCTTTCTTTGGTTCATTTAATTAGGAGTACAATATCCGCATAACAAAACTCGGATTCAAATAAAGGAGGAATTACTAATCACCAAGCGTATGTTTGAGATCCTTTTTGGTTACCGATGTTTATTATTCTGTGCACATATGCATTTTGTTTCCGTGATGGAAGTAGAAGATTATATTCATGTGGCTTCATGATTATATGGAAGCATAATTGCAAAAATAAAAAGGCCATGTTTGAGTGGAGATAAGAAGGCGTCCCTCCATAATCTCCTTCTCTCACCAATTTCTCCACCTCATGTACCTCATATGTATTTGTCCCCTCAAATGAGAATTCCCAATATGATAATGAATTAAACATAAAGAACTTTGAAATTAATTTTTTTAGAAGAATACTTGGGATCTATGGTATGTCCAAATAAAAGTAATTTAAAGGAGCACCCGTATTTTGCTCCAAAGCCTCAAACCCAGAGTTGGAAGTCATAAAAGGTACTTGCTGCGGAGAGCTTCATAGAGAGAAACTAAAAAACAGGAAAAGAAAATAATGATAATAATCAAATTCCCACTTTTCAATAGGTTTGCATATCCTTTATGAGATTAATTTCTTAGCTACAACTCACTTCAACTGGGCTCAGAGTGACTGACATAATTGATGATCACATCCAACATCACCGCCATTCCCATAGTCCTGCATTATCCAGCGCTGCAAACCATATAATATGCACCTTAGTTTTATTGATTTCATAATTAGTAAGATGTGGAGAGGGATTGATAAGATTAGTTCCATCAAGAACCTTATAGCATCCCTGGTCCGTGGTCCCTTTAGCATCTCAGCCATTTTTTTCTCTTCTTACCTACCACGTAACAAGAATATACATGGATAATTAATGGATAAGTTGTTTAGATTCGAGATTTTTTCTAGTCGCTATATTCATGATCATGGGAAACAAAGGTTTCTGTGAAATGGGGAAATGATTGTATTTTGTTTTTTGTTTTTATTTGCAAATAATTCAATAAGAATTTCACCTTACCCTTCGCCAAACTCGTGACTATCGCAGCTTGGCCTCTCTTTGCTCTCGTTACATGGATAACTTCTCTTTGCTTCATAGTTTTCTCTCCATTGCTTCTCTTTCTCTTTCTTCCACCTAAGTTCAGAAATATCGGAAGCAAACAATTTATGCCTTCACATAAAAGATGAGCCATCGGGTGCCATTAACACAAATGGAGAGATATGATAATTGATAAAAATAAAAATAATAATAATAAAAAATTCGATTCAAATGAACTAAATGAATGGATCCCAACCCCAAACCAAGAAATTGAATGAAATCACGTCACAACAATACCCAGAAAGACGAGAATTCTTTCTTCTCCCAACAACTACCCAAGAAACGATCACATTCAGAGCGCTTTGAAAGACTAAAAAACAGACCCCGAGTGGAACAAGAATCAAGGTGGAAGAAGTAGAGGATTTTGGGTGTTTTTGTTCAGCAATCGGCAGAGCCAAAATTCGACAAAATTACGAAAGATGCAAGCAACACAACAAATTCCTAAGTGGCACCCACAGATGCATGAACTTATATCGAAAAACATAGAAAATAACAGAAGACATGCATGAAAAATAGAGAACAAATACTGCAGGTACAGAGGCAAGAAAAGCTCTGCAGCAAGAGCGCCGGTCCTGTGGTTTGTAATTGATCAAAACTCATGAAAAGCCCCATGAATATTTGGGGGAAGGGATGCTTGAATCGGAAGGCAGAGATGAGTGGGGTTTGGTAAATGGGGGTGTGGGGTGTGTCAGATTGTGGATGAGGTGGAGAAGAGAAGAGGAAAAGAGAGAAGGTGAAAACGGTAGGAGTTAAAAGGCGAGGAAGGTGTTCATGGGGGAAGGAGAAGCAGAGGATACGTTGAGGAGAAGGGTGAAGGTTGTTTTTGTCGTTATTGAAATGGAGTCCTCCCCTTTCAACAGATCAAATTGATCATTATCGACACTTACCGACCAAAAATTTGGTCTGCAAATTTAAAAACTTTTCGGGGTCACCTTTATCGACCTCATTTCGCTTTTTGCAATTTATTTTTATCGCTACTTGGTCGGTAATCGGTCTGGTAATTTTACACTAATTCGCTTAATTTACGCATCACTCCTGACCAAAATTATTTGGTCGGTAAATATGGTCGGTCTTTGGTCGGAAATTTTCTTTTTTGACCAAACCCCTTTTTGGTCTCTAAATGGTCGGATTTGTCAAGAATTACCGACCACCCAGTCGGGTAATCTGGTTATTTTTAGTAGTGGAAGTAATATTCATGGATCAATATTCTTGCCAAAAAGAAACTTTTTAGTTTGGACATTTTTCTTTTATCTTTTATCAAATATTTTAGACGAAAAATTTTCAAAAATAGTTTTAACTGCATTAGCTTATTCAGTTTTACTAATCTTTTTATTGAGCTTATCATAATACATTTAAGTTGTCTACTAATCTCACTTTGATTTCAATATATTATTATTTCAAGCATTCTTACATGCAGAGAAGGCCAAAAGAAGAATTTCTGCCACTGGATACTGAGTTAGAAAGAACTTTGAGAAATATGAAGAAAGTGAGAATAGTAGCAAAAACAACAGTCATGGTAGAGCAAGAAGAGACTTATCAGAATGAGCCAGTTGCAGTAGTAAAAAGACCTTAGAGGCAGAATAATGGTAAACTTCTGGAGACCTATCATCAGAGATGAGTATTCTATAGTCAGGTAACCTGCAATAAAAGCAAATAACTTTGAGCTGAAGCTTGCACTCATCACTATGGTTCAGTAGCACCAATTCAAAAGGCATCCCAATGAAGATCCCAATGAGCACTTGGGTAGATTCTTGAGAATGGAAAACATTGTAAAATTGAATGGAGTTAGACCATATGTTATTAAACTACAATTGTTCCCATTTTCACTGAGGGACACAACAACCGGTTGGTTTGAGTCCCTACCATATGGATAAGTCAACACAAGGGAGGAGCAGGTAGAAGCTTACTTGAGCAGATATTTACCTCCTACCCTCACTCCAGATAGGAGAGGAGAAATCATTGCATTCAAATGTAGTACATTGAGAGTCTTTACAATGCTTAGAGAGATACAATGCCAATATGAGGTGTCCAATGCATGGCATAGAGCAAATGACATAGATGGATATCTTTTATAATGCCATGAATCACACTTCAAAAGGTATCATTGATGCAGCTTGCTATGGTGCATTCAAGAGGAAAAGTGTTCAAGAGGCCAATAAGCTCATTAAAGATGTGACTACGAGCAACTACAAAGCTCCATTTGAAGGTTCAGGGAGAACAACAAACTAAGTGGAGGTAGTGTGATTGAGCTTAATAAGATGACTGTAATAGAAGCAAATCTAGATGCACTGATGAGCAGATTGGGTAATCAGATGTAAGAGTCTATCTCGTACGTGAAGACAACAATCTTCTAACCCACTACACACTAGCCTTAAATAACCATGGAAACTTGTCATATGGTAGTGGAGTACAGAAGGGTCTAAGGCTAGTGCAGAATATCCAGCAAAATTATGCTTCACATGATTTATAGGACAAATGTTACATCGTGGCAATCATGCAGCGTAGAATCAAGGCTGCAGGAGGTCCTCTTTCATCTTTTAAGGATCAGATGCTGCTTCTCGTGGGTGGAAATAAAGACTATCAACATACATGAGCGTATTGTCGAGCTAGCAAGATTTCGTAAACACAACTCAGAGCCAGTTAACCCTAATGCATCTCGGGCACCGAGACTAAGTAGGCAATTAGCCCTATCTATGCAAAATCAATCTAGGGATTCTTTCCCTAGTGACAACAAGAAGAATCCCAAGGATTGCATGGAAGTTACACTTAGAAGTGGTAAAGAATTGCAGAAAAGAGGATAAGAAGAGACAAAGCTGACTGAGAAAGAGGAGCAAACAAAAACTGGCAAGGATAGGAAGCTAAACATAACATAATCAATGTAAGAAGAAGAGCGTGTAGGTGCAAAGAAGCACAAGTAAACCTCCAAGAGGGGAAAACTCAAAAAAGCATTTCCCGGAGGAAATGAAAGCCTATGTACCTCTTATTCCATTCCCTTAGAGACTGCAAAAGTCCAAGTCGATTTATCGGGCTTTGTTAAATTCTTGAACATGTTCAATAAATTAGAGATAAATATTCCTTTTGTTGAGGCATTGACTCAGATGCCTCATTATGCTAAGTTTATGAAGGACATCCTCATCAAGAAAAGGAAGTTTGATGAAGATAGAGTGGTAAACTTGTCAACAACATGTAGTGCAGTAATCTTAAAGAACCTGCCACTGAAAATGCAGGATCTTAGTAGCTTCACCATTCCCTGCACCTTAGGGAACTATGAGTTTTGGAGAGCTTTATGTGATTTAGGAGCAAGCATCAATCCGATGCCATTGTTTGTGGTGAAAAGACTTAGTTTGGGGGAATTGTCTCCTATAACAACGACTCTACAAATGGTAGATAGATGTGTTGCTCAACCAGAAGGAATCCTTGAAGATGTACTGATCAAGGTGGGAAATTTTATTTTCCTAGTGGACTTTGTCGTGATAGACATTGAGGAAGACAAACAAGTTCCACCGTTGTTACGTAGACCATTCCTTGCCACTGGAGCAGCCTTGATTGATATGATGAAAGGGGAAATCACTCTAGGGGCGGAGGATGAGCATGACACTCAACCCGATTCAGCTTGGAAGAGTCTCGATTTTGAAAAGCTAAATGTAAGAGTTGGGAAATGTAGTTCCTATAAGTTTTGGACTGAATGATGATTAAAAAGAGAATCACATTCAATGAATGAAAAGATGATGAATTTCCAGTATATTGAGGATCTTGATACTAAATGACTTAACGCCAAGTGTTGAATTAAAAGAAATAGTTTTAAGTCTGAATGAAGAGAATGCAGAAAAATCAAGCAATAGTGAAGAGAAGGTATAGGAGATAGAAAAAAGTTTTGAGGGGTTAATTTTGAAAGAATTACCCAAACACCTTAAATATGCCTTCTTAGGAGCTGAAAGAGCACAACTTGTAATTATAGCAGCTTACTTGTGTTAAGACCAAATGATATATAAAAATTTATGACACTACTACCAAAGGACTATTACCTAATCCCCGACAACGGAGCCAAAAAACTTGTTAAGACCAAGTTATATATACAAATTTGTGACACTACTACAGAAGGACTATTACCTAATCCCTGGTAACGGCGCTAAAAACTTGTTCAGACTAACTATATGACCTGATCAGTTTATGCCAATCTTCTAATACTGCCACACAAGAACTTTTCATTCCACGGCAACAATGCCAAAAACTTGTCAAGACCATTTTTCATATGTATGAAAAGATGGAATTGTTCTTTGTTTTTAAAATGACTCATTTAAATGATACACAGCTGTCTCTTGGACACGTAAGTGCACAAGTCGTACAAGTAATAAAAAAGTGATATTTAAAGTCCAAATATTGTTCCCAAGAGGAAAATGATAAATCAAAAGACTAATCCACCCCAATTACTCAAGATCACATTATTTGGAACTCCATTGATATGATGACAAGAGGATCAAAATGTAGTCCTAAACTGAAATCTTAAACATACAAAAGCAAAGTTTAATAAAATCAAGGCTGAGATCATCATGAGGCAAAATCGGATGGATAAATTAATAATAATCAATTTCTCGTGATCAGTCGATTCATAGCGCTCAACCATCAATTGGAAAACTGAGTTTGTTAAAGATGCAAGGTAGTATAGTTTGGATTTCTCCCTTAACCATACTTTTCACTGATTAAAGGTTCATATTCATTTATGATACATGCCCCTCTTTCTAAGATTTAAGTATTTTTCCTTTTTTTTAGTACTTCATACTCACATCTTAGGACTAAAGAATTCTTTCCCTATAGACAGGATATTGCAAGCCTTCTCCAATTTGATTGACACCTCATCCTACACTTCTGATGAAAATTTCCATCTCCTCGACAGATCTCAAATTAACACGGATCTAATCACTCCGAAGAGAAATATGAGAGACTTTGAGTGATTAAACAGAAACTTTATTCAACCTTCCTCAACTTATAAGTTGGTGATCTATCTTAGTAATCTCAAAGTTCATTAGTTCCATATATGGGTCTACCATACCTACAAGGAACTCCGCTTCTTACACTCTCGTGGATTCTCCATCTCTATGCCATTCGCAGGGCTCTCTCTGGAAATCGTGAGTGGAGATACAATACTCTTTCATCAAGTACATGGTACTAGTAATTGAACAAATAAATTTATGTAACACAATAATCAAATAAATTTAAAATTCTAATTAAAGATTTCTTCCACCTTATGCGTGCCAGAAAAACGACTATCACCGACCCATTTTGAAGAGCTCAAACTCTTTCAAAACTGGTTTACTCATATCAGTGACTAACGGATCAGGAAAATTCATTGAAATCATAAATGAATTGAAATAAATGAACTTCAGAAACCTTCTAGCATCCATTTAAATCAAACAGTAAATGAAAAGAAGAATTTAAAAGAAATACACTGCCGCACTTTTAGTATAACACCCAAATTCAGAAAATTTCAGAAGAAACTAACAAAATAAAACTATGCTAAGCTAAATCTACTAAAATGGAAAATGAAAGAAAAAAAAATAAAAATAAAAATGTGCAAGAGTCTTCAACCACCAAGAAATCTTGGAGCTTCCGAAAGCTGCGCATATTATTATAGAAGCGTGTATTTATAAGCTTTCCAATGTTGGGCCTCACTTCATTAATTGCGTTGTGGATTCCCCTGAAATTCACAGCCCAAATTGGTTTCTTTAATGAAACGACATAAAGAAGGTTTGTTGTGACAGAGCTTTTAGTCTTTGTCGTTGTCTCTGTCGTAGCTTCTTGTGTTATATCGCGACCTGTTCTTTGGGCTTGTTCTTGGATTATGTCACGACATACTTTGATAATGTCATGACATAAATTGTATTCAGCAGTCTTGTTCTTATCGTGATAGGAATGCCTTGTGTCGCGACACCAAACCTGTTTGCACCCAGCTTCTCATGTCCTTGTTCTTCTGGAGTTTGTCGTGACATAATTTTCCTTGTCGTGACAAACATTTACTTTTCAGCCTATCAACTCTGTCGCGATAGAGTTTTCTCTATCACGACAAGATTTCTTTAAGTCCTTAGCAATTTCTTTCACGACAAGAAACTCCTTTCTCGCGACAAACTTTTCTTGTCGCTTGCTGAGCTGTTTGTCGCGACATAGAATTATATGTTGCGACAAAATTGCCTTAGCCATTCTCAAATCTTCTTCAATTTATGTCGCGACCAACTTTTTTCTGTTGCGACAGAATTTTATCATTCCATAGCTTTTATTGTTGTAACAGAAAACTTCTTTACCGCGACACAGGTTTTTGCCTTCAACTCTTAATTATGTCGCAACAAGAATTTCTTTGTCGTCATTCTTCTTGTGTTGCTCTTTAGCTTGTATGACAGAATTCACCTCCTTAAGTGTTTTGTTTGTCCGCGACATAAATAATCTTGTATGTAGAGATTTTGTTGCTTTTGTTTGTGAATTCTGAATGTTATGTTGCGATAGGATTTTCTTTATTGCGACAGAAATTTCCCCTTGAGTTGGCTTAGTGCTGAAAACTTGTTGCAACATAAAAACACTTGTCTCAATTGACTTGTGTTGTATTCTTAGCATTTTCTTTCGCGATAGAGCTGTCTTTTGTCACGACAGAGTTAATATGTTAATCGTCAACCCTTTATGTCACGACAGAGGAAATCTTGTCGCGACGCAGCTCCTTTGCTCATTTGGCACTGATCATTGTCGCGACCAGAGGAAGCGATGATTATCGATGATCTGGTTTTGCTTCTCACCTTTCTTCAATATTGTCCACCGATGAAAAGCTGCTGTCGCGCGACATAAATTTCTCTTTTGCCATTGAGCTTTGTCTGAACTTTGTCGAGACATTTAGTTGCTAGCTACGACATAGTTCCTTTGGCCTGTTTGAATTTTGTGTCGCGACCTGGCTAGCTGCTACCTTACCTTCTTTTCTACTTGTTTTCTACGTATTTTTTTTTAAATAACTTACATCTGAGAAAACTTATAAAGTTGGTGAATATTCCATAATTTGACATACAAATGGATCTAAAATTGTTAAAAACATGCCAGAAAAATGGGTTAAAAATAGATGAGTTTAAGACTCATCAACTTGATAGAAGAGAAAGAGTAGAAACTGATTAAGATTCTCAAAAAGCATAAAGAAGCCATAGCTTGGTCAATAGAAGACTTGAAAGGGACCAGTCCATCAATCTGCATGCATAAAATCCTCTCGTAAGGGAATTCAAAAACATCAATTGAACATCAGAGAAGACTAAACCTAGTTATGAAAGAAGTTGTCAGAAAAGAAGTACTTAAATGGCTGAATGTAGGATTTATTTATTCACTCTCAGACAACCCTTGGGTAAGTCCAGTTCACGTGGTTCCCAAAAATGTTGGATTCACAATCAATCAAAATGAGAAGAATGAATTAATTTATAAGAACTATAATGAGATGGAGGGTATGCGTTGACTCTATGAGAAAATTTAGATCTTTGCCCGCGAAAGGCTCACTATCCCTTGCCTTTCATTGATCAAATTTTGGATAGGTTGATAGGACACTCTTATTTTTTTTTATTGATGGATATTCAGGATATAATCAGATTGCCATTGTAACACCCTGAAATACACCCTAGTCGTTTTTAAACATAATTAGGGTATATATTTTGAAATTTTTTTGCAATTATTATTTTGCTAAGTGATAAAATTTCAAGACTTGGAATTTGTACAAGATACAAGGGAAAATTTGAAAATGTGAAATAAGGACCTAAGGGTAAAATGAAAATGAGCTTAAATGCTAAAGTGATTTAAATGTTAAGTGGTATGTTAAATGGGAGTGAAAATAGACATAAATGCCAAAAATGATAGAAATGAGACTAAAATGTAGAAGGAAAAACATGGCCTTACACTTAAAGGGGGTTTAAAGACCAAACTTTGGTCTAGAAAGCTCATTTTTGAGCAAATCCTATTTTTGGGAGAGAAAGGGAGGAGAAAGGGGGAGAAGAGCTAGGGCTTGAAGAAGATCAAGTTTTGGTTGGGTTTCTTCCCATTTTTTCTTGCATCACTTTTGAGTCAACGACTTAGAAGTGAGATTTGGGAGGCTATGGTAAGAAACCCTAACTTTCCCTTTTTGTGATTTTGATTTTAGGGTAAAGCCTTAACTTGGGAAAAAGAGGTTTTTATTGATTATAACCCATTATTGGAGTGGTTTGGGTAGGATTCCATGGTGGATTATGAGATACATGAGTTAGGATGAAGTTATTTGAGTTTTGTGGGTGAGAAATGCAAAATCTGCCATTTCTAGGCAGAACTTGCACATTGGTACTAGTATCGAAAATGGGTACTAGTACCCATGGACAGAGGCAAAGTGGTTCCGGTACCGATCAAAGTGGCACTGGTACCCATTCATAGAAAGTTACCGGTACCGGTACCGATCAAAGTGGTACCGATACCGATGCTTCCACTAACCCTGATTTTTGTACTCTAGCATAGTTAAGCCCCAGATTTGTACACTGATAGTATAGGAACCCTAATAAATGACTAATGGGGGGTTCAAATAGATAGAAACCAAGTAGAAAAGCTGCCGTACCCTAATCGTAGAGGCAAGCTACTTTGATGTTGCTTGAGCTTAATGCCCTTACGATAATATCGTAGTTCGAACATATAATTCTGGGGTACATCTGGGGGCAGGATATTGAATGACCGATGCCTCTATTCGTGAGCGGGGCACGTATGGTACTTGGTACTCTCTTATTAGTCGCGGGAGCCGCTCTGCATTTGATAACCCCGGTACGATTAGTGCTGCGGGTGCTAGTTGGTGCGACGACGCATCTACATCAAAATTTACAACTGACACTCTCTTTATAACTACATTCCCTCGATACATGTCGTACCTTTGGGCACTTATTGTGCTATGTCTAGGCTGATTTGCTTATTAATGAGTCTAGGTAGTTAAACATTTATATGACAAGGTACGAATAGCAGTGCATAGTAAAGTAATGTACATCAGTTACTCACGAATGGCACCTCTGGGTACCTTTGGCTAAAGTAACATAGCTCAGAAGTAGTACTCACACAGTTACCTCCGATACAAAGTATAAGCTCTGTAACTCTTCTTGGAGATCTGAACAAGTATAAGTGTCCTATAAGTACAAGTATGTGTATAAGTTTATTATATGAATTCATCAAAAATTCTGATATCTACTAATGTGTATCTATTACTATTATATGCTTACTATAAATGAGTATTAGTGCATGTGTATGCGTATAAGTCATATGTTTTCCACTAAGCGTTAAGCTTAGCACGGGTTTTAATCCTTGTAGGTATAGAGGAGGACGTCCACGATCTTCCCATGCTAACCGGGCCGCTTGACTGAGGCGGGGTTAAATAATAGTAAGTTTTTTGCGCTACGATTAATATGTAAATGTACAGTTTTTGTATATGTATATGTAAATGGGACTCAGGATTGTATGTATTGACACTGTAAACACCACTACGGTGGTAGTTTTATTTTTGGTATCTTTGTATATGATATTTGATTCAGTTATAAGTCTTTGGAACACTAATGTTTGAAAAAGCAAGTAAAGAGTCCTAGTATAGTTTCGCGCCCCATACATCTGCCTAGGCTAGTGATTGGGGGTGTGATAGCCACAGCCCCTGAGGACCAGGAGAAGACTACCTTTACATGTCCTTATGGCACTTTTTCCTTTAGAAGGATGTCATTTAGACTATGTAATGCTCCTACCACCTTTCAAGGTGTATGATGTCCATTTTCTCTGATTTGGTGGAGGAGGTTATGGAAATCTTCATTGATGAATTCTTATGTTATGGATCCAGTTTTGAGAATTGCTTAGGAAATTTAGAGACTGTACTTTAGAGGTGCTAAGACAAGAATCTAGCTCTAAATTGGGAGAAATGCCATTTTATGGTAACTCAAGGCATTGTCTTGGGGCATAAAATTTATGCAGATGGACTTGAGGTTGACCAAGCAAAGGTTTTTGTTATTGAAACTCTCATGCCACTTACTATAGTCAAGGGGATAAGAAGTTTTATAGGACATGCTAGATTTGATAGAAGATTTATTAAGGACTTCTCCAAAATTTCCAGATCATTATGTAGATTGTTGGAAAAAGATGCCATATTTGAATTTGATGAAGCATGCAATTTTGCATTTGAAGAAATAAAATCCAAATTGGTTATAGCTCCCATCATGGAAACACCAGACTGGAACAAGGATTTTGAAATCATGTGTGATGCAGTGACTTCATCACGGTAGGGCGATGTTAGGACATAAAGCGATAAAACTTTCAAACCCATATACTATGCCAACAAAAATTTTAATGAGGCATAAGAGAACTACTCAACTACAAAAATGAGATGTTGCCAATGGGTTTCTCTTGTGAAAAGTTCAGACCATATATACTAGGATCCCATGTTATCATACACACTAATCATCCAGCAATCAAATATCTGATGGCAAAGAAAGATGCAAAACCAAGATTAATCAGATGGGTTTATTCTTTGCAAAAAGAGCCCCAGGCCCAGGTCAAGGGCGAAGGCGGTGACAATGTAGTAGCAGGTCACTTGTCGAGATTAGAAAAATCTGCGAAGAGGAACGAGGATTTAAGGAAATAGAAGAGAATTTCCCTGATGACCAACTTTTTCAGGTATTAGTTCAAGTTCCATAGTATGCTGATATTGTTAATTACTTAGCTTATGGAATTATGCCACCAAAATTCAACTACCAGCAAAAAGAAAGTTGAGGATTGATGCCCAATTTTACATATGGGATGACCCACTACTATTCAAAAGAGGAGTAGATCAGATCATCAGAAGATGTGTACCAGAGGAAGACCAGGCTTAAATTTTAGATAAATGTCATGCATCACCATATGGAGGACACTTTATAGGAGACAAAATAACCCAGAAAATTCTCCAATAGGTTTTTATTAGCCAACTCTATTCAGAGACTGTTCTGAATGGATGAAGCATTATGATCGATGTCAAAGAATGGGCAATATAAACATAAGAAATGAGATGCCTTTGCAAGGAATCCTGGTAGTGCAAATTTTTTATTTATGGGGAATAGACTTCATGAGACCTTTCCCACCCTCATTTAGAAATCTATACATTCTCCTTGCTGTGGATTATGTATCCAAATTGGTGGAAGCTATAGCTTGTCCCATAAATGATGCCAACACAATTATGGGGTTTATTCAAAAAAAATATCTTGAGCAGATTTGGAGCCCCAAGGACAATCATTAGTGACCAGGGAAGCCATTTTACAAAAAAATTGTTTGCAAAACTATTGAGTAGATATGGAGTCAAGCATATTATAGGATTGGCTTATCACCCTTAGTCAAATGGGTAAGCTAAAATATCTAATAGAGAGATCAAGAATATATTGGAAAAGACAGTTAATGTAAGCAACAAAGACTAGTCGGTAAAGTTAGATGATGCACTTTGGGCTTATAGGACTGCTTGTGAGTTCCCTATTGGAATGTCCCCATACAGGATAGTATTTGGGAAGCCTTTTCATCTCCCTCTTGAGCTTGAATATAAGGAAATGTGGGAAATCAAAGCGAACTTTGATTTCAAGGCACATTAAGGAAAAGAGACACTTAGGATGAATAGGCGGAAGGATTTAGAAATGAAGCCTATGATAATGCCAAGATCTACAAATATAAGACCAAGAAATGGCATGATCAAAGGATACTAAGAATAGAATTCAAAATAGGAGAATCGGTCCTCTTGTACAACTCAAGCGTGAGACTTTTTCCAAGGAAACTCAAGTCCAAGATGAGTGAGATCGCCTACACGATGATTGCGACTACACCCTTTGGAGCAGTGACACTAAAAACCAATTCAGGAAATGAGTTTAAAGTGAATGGTCAGAGATTGAAGCATTACCTTTGAGGAATTCTAAATGAAGAATAGTCCCATATTAGAAGAGATTGAAAGAATTGCTGAAAAGAGAACATACTGCAGCAATGTCTAGCTAAAGACATAAAAACCGAGTAGCTACTTGGGAGGCAACCCAAGCAATTTTTATTTTTGCTTTACGGTGTGATTTTGTTTAATTCAATGTGTTTCGAATAGTTTAATTGATATGAGTGGTTTTGTTTTAGTTATTTGAAACTTGTGTTAATTAGGATTTTGTTTTATTTCAGGACAAAGAAGCTGCAAATATCTATGGAATTTAAATGGAAGCACTTCAACCCAAATTCAATGGTGCGGAGTTAACTACAAAGGGGAGTCTATTTCCCTAACTTATCTGATTTAGAAATTAAATAGCAACATAAATGTTCGTAATTATTGTTTTAAAATATATTTTCTGAATTATGTTGAAAATTTTAGTTTTTATAGCCCATGCTTGAATTGAGAGACTTAATACCTGTTAGATTTTTATTCACACGCATGATTAAGTGAATAGAAATGAATAAGAAAAGGGAAATAAGTAAAAATCAGGATAAGGAAGCTGAAATTACAATGTCGTGACATAACTTTAATGTCGCGACATCATTTCTACAATGTCACGACATCAAAGTTTAATGTCGCGACATCAAATCGATGTTGCGACATTGCAATCCTAGTGTCGCGACATTAAATTAAGTCACTCAAAAATCTTATTCAATGTCATGACATAGCAATCCCAATGTCGCAATGTCAAAGCAATGTTGTGACATAGGAGATGATATGTCGTGACATTGAGTTGAGTCACTTAAAAATTTTAGTCAATGTCGCGACATCGCACTTAAGGCAGCCCACCTATTTAAAGGAACACTTAGTGAAAATTTTCAAATCAAAACCAAATCTCTCAACCTTTTGAGCCCTAAGATTTTCCAAATCTCCATTTTTGAAGCCAAAAGATGTTGAACCCTAGCTCTCCTTCCCTAGACGGGGTAGTTGAAAACATCGTAGAAGAAGTATTAAGAGAGAGAGAAGAACAACCAGTGAACCAGGAAATCGCTCCTTAGGAGGTGAGGGAAGAAAATGAGGAGGAGATTGAGGTTGAGGTTAAGGCAGGAGATGCCATAGCTTGCTATTCCTACAAGGGGGCAGAAGCTTTCAAGAAATATCTCGCCAAGAAGGGGTTTGTAGAAGAGAGAGAATTTAGAGAAATTGTGGCGCCCTTCAAAGAAGAAGTAGAGAAA
The DNA here is from genome assembly GCA_016808115.1 of Tetrastigma voinierianum. Classification (NCBI taxonomy): domain Eukaryota; kingdom Viridiplantae; phylum Streptophyta; class Magnoliopsida; order Vitales; family Vitaceae; genus Tetrastigma; species Tetrastigma voinierianum. The sequence goes on along the minus strand of JAEQBH010001074.1, from coordinate 51,424 downwards.
AGGGGTAGGGAGAAAGTGTGCAAACAAATGAAGTCGGGCAGAAGTATCTCATATCTATCTTTCTGTCTATCTATGGCTATCTTCAACCTTTTTCTTATCATTTTCACTTTTTTTTTAGTCTCTAATATCAAATTGGGGCGATCGATTTCTTTTCACTTTCAATTAACACAGATCCAGTAATGATGTTTACATTTTCTTCCATATAAAGCCTTGTAAGGCACCATTCCAATACTTGATTGGAAACTGTGCATGTCAACACTAAGGCTTGGACACACACAAACAAGGTTTGTCGACATGCAATCCCCAACACATTATCCTACTTGGGTATTTGATCTCTACGTACTTTCTGAGAGTAAATGTAATATAGAGGTCAATGCTTACAAAATACAACTTTGATAGGATGTGGGCAAGCAAAACATTGTTCTAGGAAACTAATACAAATGGGAGATGGTAGACAATAAGGACATAAAACCCTAAATCAATGAGTACCACAAATTGCTGGAGGAATTAAGGCCTAAAATAATATAGCTACCAGAACAGTTTGTAGCATGACTGTTGATAGAGAAACTATTCGACTCATGGAATGACTACAAACAAAAATTAAAACAAAAACAGAAGCAGTTGTCCTTGGCTGATCTAATCACTCACATCATCATAGAAGATACAAACCGCAAAGAGAAAAAGGCAACCAAAGCAAAATAGATGACCTGAGCAAACTTGGTCCCGAGCCGACCCCCAGGTATAGTCGTAAAGCTGAAACTCTAATAACAAACCTAAAATTTCTAACCCCCATACTTTAAAAAAGAAAGGCACTTGCTATGTTTGTGGCAAACCAAGCCATCATGCACCCCATTGTATAAAGAGAGTAAAAACCGAAAATAGTGGGGAATCCCTCTAGGCCCGACTTGGTCGAAGTAGCATAATAAGCGTTATTGTCTCTCCTGTTTAATATGGTGACCAATTCCAGAATTGGAGTGGTAGACATTGAACAACAAGGCATATTTTTGCAAACAAAGATGTTTTTACCTACTATACTTCAATAGGGGATGACGAAAAGGTTTTCTACCTTGGTGACTCTCACACTGCTTAAGTTTTGGGAAAACGAAACGTCATACTGAAGCTCACTTCTAGAAAGACTCTGGCTTTGAATAATGTGTTGCATGTTCCTACTATTAGAGAAAATTTAGTTTATGTTGCTCTATTGGGAAGAAGGGTTAAAGTATCATTTGAATATGATAGGATTGTAATGTAAAAAATAATGTCTTTGTGGGAAAAGGGGTTTTTTTTATGTCGGGGAGCTCTTTATTACTTTCACGTGTTTCTGAAGTTATGAATGGAAATTCTTATTCTTCTGCTTACTTGGTTGATTCCTATGATGTATGGCATGGGCCAGAGTTATGTTAGTAGTGGATACATTAAGCGGTCTGGAAAGCTCTAGGCCTTATAAATAATATCGATTATTCAGGCTTAAGTAAATGCCAAATATGTGCCACTTCTAAACTAACTAAAAAGACATGTGGGTCAGTGACTAGAGAAACAAAACAATTAGAACTTATTTGTTCTAATCTAGGAGATTTGAAACAAACTATGACAAGAGGAGGTAAGAAATTTTATGTGACCTTCATTGATGATTTTTCTAGGTTCACTAGAGTTTACTTGCTTCGAAATAAAGATGAAGCATTTGATATGCTCTTAAGATATAAAGCTGAAGTAGAAAATCAACTTGATAGGAAAATCAAAGGATTAGATACGATACCTTTAAATGAATTTATTGTGAAAAGGAAGGAATAATTCATAAAGTAGCTCCTCCTTATTCAGAGCCAAATGGAGTTGCGAAAGAAGAATATGACTCTTATAAAGATGATGAATTCTCTATTTTTCAATGCTTTAGCTCCTAATAATTTGTGGGGTGGAGCCATATTGTCTGCATGTCATCTACAAAATAGAATTTCATATAAGAAAACTGGTAGGACAACCTATGAGTTATGGAAAGGTTATGCACCTAACCTTAAATATTTAAAAGTGTGGGGATGTCTTGCCAAGGTTATGTTACCTGATCCTAAAAAAAGGGAAATAGAATCAAAGACTTCTGATTGCATGTTTATTGAAAATATTTGCCATATGTTTCTATTGAAAAGTATAAAGCTAGGTTAGTAGCCAAAGGTTTTTCACAAAAACAAAATGTTGACTATTTTGATATGTTTGCTCATGTTACTAGGATTTCTTCCATTCGTATTTTGATTGCTTTAGCTTCTATTCATAAACTTTTTATCCATCAAATGGATGTTAAAATAGCTTTTTTAAATAGAGATTTAGAGGAAGAAATTTACATGTTACAACCTGAAGGTTATATTACACCTGGATGAGAAAATGAAGTTTGCAAATTGCATAAGTCTCTATATGGTTTAAAACAAGCACCTAAACAGTGGTATGAGAAATTTGATAATGTTTTGTTGAAAAATGGGTTTTTATCTATTGAAGTGGATAAAGCGTGTGCATGACGAAGTGTGCGAGAGAAAGAAAGTGTAATCATTGCAGTATATGTAGATGATATGTTGATTTTTGGCACTAGCCTAGGTGAGGTACATAGTACCAAGAGTTTTCTTGCTTCATAGTTTGACATGAAAGATATGGGTGAAGCTAAGGTAATTTTAGGTGGGAAGATCACAAGGATGGGTGATAGTATAATTCTATCATAAGAACATTATGTTGAGAAAATACTTCAGAGGTTCGGACATTTTCGATGCAAACTGTGAGTACCCATTATGATGCTAACACCCATTTAATGAAAAATTCAAGGGGTGATCATGTGGAATTCAAGCTAAAGTATGCACACATATTATTGGGAGTTTTATACATTTGATGAACTTTTCTAGACCTAACATAGCATATGCAGTGTGTAGATTAAGTAGATATACACATAATCCTAATAATGATCACTGGAATGCATTAGTTAGACTAATGAAATACTTAAGGGGTACCATGAACTATGGCATCCCATATAGTGGATTTTCCACTGTGTTGGAAGGATATATGCGATGCTAACTAGATCTCTGATTTAGATGAGATAAAGTCCACAAGTTGTTATGTCTTTAATTTGGGAGGTGGTGTTGTTGCATGGAAATCATCTAAACAAACCCTCATCTTACTTATGAATCAAGTTTATGGCTCCTTATGAATCAGGAATTAAAGGCTGAGTGGTTAAGGAACTTCCTGTCAGGAATTCTTTCAAGAATGCAGTCGACACCTTCGATGTCTATGCATTGTGATTGCCAAGGAACAATATCGCTTGCAATGAATAAAGCATTCAATGGGAAAAACAGACACATTCATTTAAGACACGAGATTGCCAAAAACAACCGTTGAAAGATGGAATTATTTCTATTGACTATGTAAAGTCAGAAGTGAATTTGGCCGATCCTCTAACTAAACCTTTAGGAAAAAAATTAATTTTGGAAACATCGAGTGAAATGGGACTTAAGCCAATTAAAGATTAGCAATGATGGGAACCCAACCTTTGTGCTTGGAGATCCCATGAAGAAGGTTCATATTGTTAATAACAAGTCACTTGCTAATCCTGTTAGCACCAACAAAATTGTCTGATAAGAAGTATTTGAGTTTTATATTAAAATTACCCATGAAAAGGATATGCAATTCTTGCCTATTTGCTGAATATCGTGTGTGTAATCTGATGTACTAAGCGTACAAAGATCAGAATCCACAGGAGGCCATGATCTTTGAAATGCGAGGGAGTTGAGCTACCTCTCTAATATCCAAACAAACAGTTGTGATGATTTTGGATAAGAAAATCTAAATTAAAATACTAGGCAATAAAACTAGTAAATTGATTACGCAAGTTGAGGGTTTCTTAAGATAAAGAGGTTCTAGGGTTGTTGGTCTTTATTAGACAGTCACTATGCTCCCGAACCCCGAATCACATTCTATTGTTTGAATTGGATAGTTCTCCAAGGCGATTCTTGACTAATGCTGATTCTCGAGACCTCTTGAGGTCAAGTAACCTACTAACTAACACTAGGTTTCTTGCTTCTATTTCAGGCCCAACCTTGTAGTAGGTGCCTTAAGTTCAGGAGACAAATCGCCTCCTAATTACTGATGATTTCTACACCACCGAGCTACAAAGGTCGATTCACTTAAGTCTAATTCTCTACTCCCTTCTTAGATATCGTAGAGAATCACACACCACATTAATATTGGTCGGACATTAATATGCAAATAAAATCAAGAATGAATCAATAGAGGTTCAATCCCGCTAGAAAGCAGTGAAAAGGGAAAAAATTCTTAGTAGATATATGTCTAATATGACCAAAGCCCTAGAGTTTAAGTTTAGGGCTATAAGAAATTTGTATACATAATAAAATCTGGAGAAAACATGAAAGTAAGGCGGAAAACTCTAATGTTGAAAGATTTGGTGATGCTCCATCTTCTTTTCCTCCGATTCACAAATCTCGACCAATAATGATGTGGATCTCTATGTCCGTCTCCCTCTACTATCATCAGCCATAATCTCTTAAAGTGCGAACCCCACATCCTCCCACCGTTCTTCCTTAAAAACCCATGAAGAGTGCGTTCCTAACTACGAATGAAATTTGGACTTCTTGACAGAGCTTCGCGGCGTCGAGACGTTGGGACGGGGAACTCGATTCTTTTCTCTCTTCTGGCCTCGAAATGCTAAATTTGACCTAATTGCAAAAAGAAACTACATACTAGTATATGAAGCAAAAATGCTATTAAACTAATTATAGAAATGGTCTAAAACATTCCAAAACCCAGGTATGTAATGAGTGTTTTTAGACACTCATCACACCCCTAAACTTAGCTTCTTGCTTGTCCCCAAGCAAGAGACTGACTCAAAACACCATTGACACATTGACAACAATGCACAAACTAATAGGAATGAGGTGGTATGAGTAACATGATACCTAAGTGGAAAGATCAATCGGAACACAATTCAGGAATATTAGCCGTATCACCTAAAATTGAGGATCCTTAAACTATTAAATTCTCTAAATTGTGGCAAGCGAGCAGAAATGACCAGCATAAATCAACCCCCTAAGTCCTCGATGGATGTATTTGAGGAATCTACTTGTGGGTTATAGCATGGTCTCTAATGTATAGCAAGGTCCTAGCACCCCCAAACTTAAGCTCTACTCACCTATTTGGAAGAAACTAGCTAGGCAAGGATAAGAATGCACCCTTTTTATTCATTCAAAAATACCGAAACATTACCTAAATACCTAAAAATGAAAGAAAACCAGTGCCAAGAAGTTTTAGATGAGTTTTCCTATAGCGGGGATCCATTGGTGACTCCCCACCAGTTAATTAAGGGCACCAGGCATTTAGTTTACATAATTTCACTAAACACTCAGCAAACTCCAAGGCCTTAGGTCAGTGGGAAGGATCCATCTTACCATCCCATGTAGCGGGCAAGCGAAGTCAATGACTTCATGACCATTTGGCTCAGGCATTGACTTTGAAGGCCCTCGTTGTATTGCCCGAGATTCTGAGATTGGAACTCCACACAGTATTCTTATCCATATACCTATTTTTGACCTTTTTCTTTTTATATTTTCTTTTTCACTTTTTCAATTTTTTTTTTTCTTTTTTCTTTTTTTTTTTAGTTAGGGGCTCAGTGGAAATCCTCTTTTTATTGGTGTCCCATATCTTAGGTGGCTAGAATCCCCCAAGATTAGCTAAATTCTGTGAAAGGGTGGATAAGGGGTATACGGGAGATCAGTGTGTGTGATAGATTCCTTACTGAAATAAGCTTCTTGTGACACAAGCGGTACTAAGCTAAATCACCCATACCACTTATGACACACAATTCCAAATCATTCAATAGCATAAGGGTCTAATTCCACTGTACACTTGGCATTTTTCAATAATTTGTGTTCAACATGACCTTTTATTAGCAATCAAGGTATCAAACTCACTCAAAAGACCTAAGCAAGCAAGACACCACAGGCACAAGCAGAATGAACTACAACCTAGCTAAAGCATCTGAATTTATTAACAAACATTAAAGCTAGCCTATGCTAACGACATATCACGGTCCTCAGCTAGACCCGAATAAACAAATTAAACACAAAACTACCAATTGGAGCCAACAAACATGTGTGATCATGATAAGCACGAATCGACCCAAAGGGCTTGATATATGAATGATCAGAATCCATGAATAATGCGAACCAATCCACCCACTGATTTGAAATGAGCATTTGTCCCCGATGTGAATAGCGATAAAGGTATAGAGGACTTCCCCAGTGGCGGTATGATCACCACGATGGTGGTGGTGGAGTGAAAAGAGGATCTAAACCCAGTACTTTTTACTTGATGGTCTATTGATTGTATCTTGAGCACTAGCTTGTTTGTGCGGCAGGCTCGTCCATCTCCTAGCTCATCGAGACATGATGCTCCTGCGTTTCATCCGATAATGCATCAAGCCTCCTTTGTGAGGTTGTGAATGACACGATCCTCGGCGGGGTGTGGAGAAACAAAGATTGGACTTCTCATGGGGCAGCCACAGGTGGTGGGTGAGTAGAGAGTACCGCCCTCGCTGTCGTTTGTCTTCGTCTCACATCCCAAACATGGATTGATAAGCCTCAACTCTTCCTCATCTAAAGGCTCATTCCCGGAGTCATACACCTCCTCTAGTCTTGGTACACCAGGCTTATTTTCTTTCCTGGTGCCTTGATTATAGGTGTATCCCAAAGCCTCATTCATTTTATCCAAGGGCACCTGACTTTCTTACATAACACGTATATTAGGAAAGGGTGCCCCAAGGTTCGACCCCAGCATTCTTGTTGTGGAGTTATCCTTAATGATATTACCACATCACGAAGGGATGTCTGAATGATGGGAATAGTTCAATAAGTGTGTTTGACGTCCAGTGCATCACGTTAGTGGCAGTCATAATGAGTCGGGAAGTAATGAAGTGGTGTCAAACTTTAGGATTGTAGGCCAAATTTTTAGCCTTGAAGTGTATGACATGCCCTTCATTATTGAGTTTCCATTCCCCTTGGCCATTGGTGAGCAATTTCATTTCTCGGGGTAGTTAAGGAGCCTCTTGAATTCTAATATGCGGCTTCATCATCCACCTTCAAATTGATAAAACTCATTTATAGATCTAGCATCAAAATCTACCAATACCCCTCTAACTCTAACCTTTTCACCACATGGCGCTAGGTTGGTGTAGAATTCTCACACCGCCCATTGTGGTATTGAAACTTAGGGGTTGGCAAAGCCCTCCACCCTTATTTGCAATAGTTTTTCTAAAGAATGTATGAATTGGTGAGACCCTTTTTCATGATGAATGAATGGTTCTTGAAATGAGGAATTGAACTTCTCGGCGCCCACGTATTGACAAACTTATACTTATTGAGTCCTCTGTTTACTTTCATCCACTCTACATTCCCTTCTTTGAGCTAAATTTTTTTGCCTTTTCGAAGACATGGTGTGTCTAAGTCGATTATGGGTAAAGCTAGGAGTTAGAAACTTATAAAAATCATACCAAATTGTCATTTAATCCTCGAAGATATTGACAAACTTAATGATGCCTATTAGAGTCCTCATTTGCTCAAATCCTTTATCAGACCCTTCTTTGAGCTCTCGATTTTGCCTTTTCGAAGACATGGTGTGTATATAAGTCGATTCTGAAATTGACTAGGAGTTTTGAAACTTATAAAAATCATACCAAATAGTCACTCAATCCTTGAAGGTGATCACACCTCTCGTTTAGAGAAAATTCACTATCAAGTGGTCATTGAGACAATTTATCGAGCTGTTGGTGAGTGTTGGGTTGAGCAAGGTTCTTCAAACAATCCTAACCTTCTATAGCCTCACTGCACCCACACTCTCTTCTTTCCAATGTAAAACAAAGCTAAAGAAGCACAAATTTTCAATTGAATACCTTGAAATGCCCTAAACCCGAAAATCTGCAGAAGCTCGAAAGACCCTTGATGAATGGTAGAAAGCAACTAATTATCGGTGAGTTGTTCGTTCTTGAGAAATTAGGGCTTAGAGTGCTTGTATTGTAACCATAGGAAGCGGTTATGGAGGAACTGAAGAGATTGAGAGAGATTAGGATTGAAGATAAAGTGTTTAGAAAATATGGTCGTTAATGGCATAAAAACAAAGCGATGTTCTGACGTTCGACGAGAACATCGTACGTTCGAGTGTTCGTATTAGTAGCGTCGCGACGTTCTAGAGGGGTGATAATTTAATGTCGCGATGTTACGTCAAACGTACTGTGCTATAGAGGGAAAATTCAGCGTCATTCCGGAGGGTTAAAAACCAACGTCACGACGGCGGGGGTAACATCGCCCAGTTGAAGTCAACGTTTCGACCGATTAGGTACATTTTGAATATATATATGTATATATATATATATCTAATGATCGAGCTCCTCAACGTTATCACCCCTGAGCTACTGCTCCTACAGTTATCTCTCTTCCATTGCGAAGTCTCGAATGGGAAAACATGACAAAAAAATCAACTGAATTAAATTGTATCGAGCACTCAGAAAATTCAAATTTCTAAACCCTTAAACCCAATCAAAGACAAAAAAACAACTAAAGCGCATATGCAGGAAATTAAAACTTAGAAGGCTTGGGTTGCCTCCCCAGTAACGCTTTTGTTTAACATATTGTCAAACTGGAAACAGCGCATCTTAATAATGGTGTCGAATACGGGAAAATGCTTAAGAATCTCTGCTCAAAGAAAGCGTCTTAATGTGATGTACTACTCATGGTGGATGGAATACTATTTCCCCTGCATCAGCTCAAGTGGTTTCTTTCTTTATTTGCTGATCATATCCTTGTTTACTGATCATACCGTACCTTGGGGTCGTGTGACTAGATTAAGGATGCCGTCATTTAGTGGAATCATCGATGCTTCATAGCTTGGAATACATGGAACGTGACCTCATCTCCTTAAACTCTCAATTTAAGTTCACCCTCTTGAACTGGTAATTTGATTTTCCATTATGAAGATCTTACCGATATGATAGGGACCTTTTCATCTTCTTCGTAATCTGAATGATAATTTTGTTGGGAAGAGGAACTTATCCACACTAAGACATTTTCAAGTTAAGCCTCATGGATGTTTAAAGGTACAGTGTTGACTTTTTGTGTGTGCGACAGGAACAACCCATCAGACTAACCTTTTGGCGACTAAAGAGCGGCATCAAATTGATACTTACCCCCAAGTCGTAGAGAGCTTTACTTGATAATGAGTTCCAATTAGAGAATGGTATGAAAAACACGTTTATCTTAAAGTTTGGTGGGGAGCTTCTTTTTGGAGGATTGCGGCCCATTTCTAGTGTTAAGCAAATGTCTCATATTCACCCGAGCTTTTTCTTATTTGCCAAGATTTTTTTCATGAACTTCACGTAACTTGCCATGTTCTTATGTGCATCCATGAAGAGTATATTTATGTAAAGTTTCTTAAAGATATCGAGAAACTTGACAAATTGTTGCTCCAACTTACCCTTTTTTAACTTCTGAGGGTACGGGATGCACAGAGTGGGTACTTGGACAAAATGCTTCTCTGTTTGTATCTCATTATTACCCTTCTTCCTATTTTCCTCATTTTAGGAGGCCTTTTTTCCTTATAGCCTCCACATTCTTTGAGGAAAAGGTACTTCTGTGAGATCTGGGAGTGGGTTATCCGAAGACGCCTTAGACTTCGATTCTTTCCATTATTTTTCAACTGGCTTCTTTATTATCTTAGGCCTCGAGGTTTGACTTGCCTCCATGTCCTTTTCCTTGGCTTTTCTTAGTCCCTCAAGCTCTTTTCCACTTCTCAAGGTGATCGCTTTGCAGTGTTCTATACCTCTCTTTTTAGGTTGACTTTCGAGGTACTCGGAAGATTATCGTGTTGCTTTTCGTTGAGTAATAAATCCATTTGACCCATCTACACTTCCAAATTCCTAAGTTGAGTGGCTTGATTAATTAAGGAAGTTAGATACTCATTTTTGAGCGGTGCTAAGATTTCCACATCTCTATATGTATATCCGCTAGCTGCTCTAGTTTCACTTATAAGTTGGACTTCTTATCTACGAGGTGGTGGAGAGGGTTTCATTTTCTCCATAGAATTTCCAGCGTTAGAGTTCTTTTATGAGAATTTTAGGTGACTTTTCCTACTTGGATTGTAATTTTGAGCATAAGGGTTGAAGTTCTGATTGGGAGGGAATTTGGCCAAGTACTAAGCCTACTCAATTGTTAATTCCCCTATTGAATTCATCATTTGGAATTCATTAGTAAGGTGGGGTCCATGGCAACTATCACAGGATGGAGCGTTGGCTTGGACCTATGTAATTTCTTTAGGGAATTTTATGATGACGACTGGCTAGCAAGTAAAGAAATCTCGGGCTGCCAAATTAGCTGTCTCAGATCATGCACCTCAGCCACTTTCTTCAGCACTGCTCTTTTTGTTGGCCACTGATAATTGTTCAGCACTATAATCTCTAGAATCTAGTATGCTTCTATCTCATAGAATAGCTCCTCTCACAGAAGCATCAATCAGAGTTCTTGTAGGTATACTTAGCCCATTTTAAAAATGATGCACTTGCATCCATTTAGGTAAATTATAATTAGGGCACTTCTTATAGCAGAGATCTTTAATGCCCTCTAAAGCTTCATAAAAGGACTCACCATCTAGTTAGTAGAAATTATTGATGTCTATCCTTAACTGCTACCTTAGTGGTGGGGGCTTGAATGAAACTGATAACTATATCTCATCCCATGATGTGATGGAATCAGAGGTAGTGGTAAAATGATTCTTTGCCTTGTCCTTGAGAGAATGGGGCTGTTCTGGCGGATGGCATCATCATATAGTCAATTGTATTTCACCATATACTTCTAAGAAGTTCAGGATGTGAGCATTTGGATCCTCATAGGGAAGTCCAGTAAATTGTACTCCTTGTAAGAGTTGGAGGGTGATGGACTTGAGCTCAAAGTTATTATTGAATGCATATGGCCAGGTCTCATATCACACGGGGCTGAGTAGTGGATGGTGAATGAGCATAATCTCTGATGGGTCTTAGGACATTGTCCATCTGTGTAATATCAGGTGATGCACCATCTCCCGTTCTGGAACCAACTTCTTCTCCTCTAAATTCCTCTATATTTTCCATAAGCTGATGTTCTAATTGAATAGTTGCTCTCTTATCTCTCTGAATTCTTCTCAAAGTCTTTTCAATTTCAAGATATAATGGTATAAGATTTTCAGCTCTCAATCTTCGCATGCAACCTAATGGTACTTAAAAATTCAAAGAAGAAAACTAAATCTCAATAATAATAATAATAATAATAATAATAATGAAAATTTAAAACAAGAAACTTAAAAAAAATGTTTAAAGTACTGAGATGTACTTTGTATCGATAGCAAAAAAACATAGAAACTCCCACGACAATGGCACTAAAAACTTGTAATGGCGTATTGTTTTTTATATTAAAATTACATGAAAAGGATATCTGATGCTGCTGTTTCTATGTAAGCACACATGTGTCGAAATGTCTGATGTACTAAGTGTGCAAAATCGTTAGATCCACAGGAGGAACATGATGCTAAGTACGAGAAATTGAGCTACCTATACAATATCCAGGCTGAACGGTTTGTGATGATTTTGAATAAGAAAATCTAAATTAAAATACTAAGTAATAAAACTAGTAAATTGATTCACCTTGTGAAGTTGAGGGTTTTAAGATAAAGAAGATTTCTAGGGTTTTGGTGTGATTAGACAATCCACCTATATCTACGGGCAGACTCCTATTCTATTGTTTCATTAGATAGTTCTCAAAGCGATTCATCTGACATCCCAATTACCAGGCCCCTCTCGCAGGTCAAATAACCTACTCTCCTAATACTAGGTTTCTTGGCTATCATTTAAACCCGAGCACTAGTAGTGCCTCAAGTTCCAAGAACCCAACACGCCTCCTAATTACTAATGATTTCTACACCACCGAGCTAATTAGGTTTATTCACCTAAGTCTAATTCTCTACTCCCTTCTTAGATATCGTAGAGAATCACACACCACATTAATATTGGCTAGACATTAATATGCAAATAAAATCAGAATGAATCAATAGAGGTTCAATCCCCTGAAACAATAAAAGGAAGAATTCTAGCAAGTAAATATAAGTTTCATGTCTAATACACAACCAAAGCCCTAGAGTTTAAGTTTAGAACATAATGAAATTCATATACATCATAAAATCCCGGATAAAACATATGATAAGGTAGAAGAACTCTAATGTGAAGATTTGGTGATGCTCCTTCTTCTTCCTCTAATTGTGTGGATCTCATTGGTTTGATGTTGATCTCATGTCCGTCCTCAGCTATAATTCGAGTCGTTGTCTCAAAGTGCGAGACCCCCTATGTGCTTCAATATGCCTTCCTGATTCTCTTCTTAAAAACCCTTGTGAAGAGTGTTTTCCTATCCCAGAATGGGTTGGATGACGACGGGGCCTGAGCGTTGTAGCGTTGGGACGGGGAACTTCCGATTCTTTCCTCTCTTAGCCTATAGAATGCTGAATTTTGACCTAACTGCCAAAAGAAACTACGTATTAGTATATGAAGCAAAAATGCTACTAAACTAATTATAGAAATGGTCTAAAAACATACCAAAACCTGAGTATGTAATGAGTGTTTTTAGACACTTTCATCTCTCCCTTCCTATGGTGTGGTTATATGATTAAATGCATATTTTGATAGGATCGAGTGTCTCTTGTGATTCATATCATAAGAGATTGGTACATACTTCTAAACACTATACAAGAGTACTTACGTTTGTAATGCTTCATTTTATGTCGCTTTTAAAAAAATGTCACTGTTTAATTAAGATTATATGTGCAATGATGCTTAATTAAAAGCGTCGTTATCTTGTATAATTTTTTTTATTTCTATGGCACTTATTAAGAGTGTCATAGTTGTATGTAATCTTTATTATATGTACAGAACTCAACATAATTCACTTAAGCGATCATTTGCAATAATCCCAAAAGCGTTGGCACTTTTTTGAGTATCATCATCTATCTTATATATATGTAATTTTCTAATTTAAAGATCTTTCAAACTCTACCTTTTGATCTCATGCTTTAAAAACTCGATTCAAAAGAAGCCCTGACCCACCCCGACGATTTGAGAGGCTTTCCATGGGAAGTATTGGGAGAAGAAGAAAAAGATAATACATGTGACACCCCTATCTCGAGAGTCTTTGTTGATAACAAATCAGCTTTGAGGAAACTATGTCATCGAGATTGTCCAGATATCATACTCATTGTCTCATATAATGTAAAGGACTCATTCTAACTATATTTAATTCACAAATATACAAAAATATATGATAGACTATTTAACCAACAATCCTTTATACAACAAAAGTGTATGTTTTGGGTAAATTGGAATATATCTAGACTAAATAAAAACAAAAGCGAGCGCATCGACTCTCATCCTATAGTTCCATATAAGGGTCAAGCGCTACATTGGACACGTACCTGAAAGGGGTCCCACAACGGGGTAAGCAATGCAGTAATTTACTCTGAGGTTACTTCTTACTAAAAATGCACATGCAATGAGTACATAAACATCAATCACATTTCATACAATTTATACAACATTATAGTAATACGTATCATAAAGATTTATGACCCCCTTCTTCATCTAACCCAGAGTCCCAACGACTCCCCACACAGAAATTGCCAAGTGTTGAAACCAACCATTGGTATTTAACTTGATGACTTAAAACGATGGAGCGACACTCGATTTTAATTTATCAATTCGTAGTTTTCTTTTCTTTATGGAGCCATGGTTACCGGTTTTCACCACGGAATGCCTTTCCAACATTTCGCGAACTTATCGCCAGAATCATGTCAACCATGAATAGCGTTTGGGTCTTTCACCACAGGGGCGGGGAGAGATCTACCCAAACTTACTCCCCGAAAACATGTAATTTATCATTTGATCGATTTACACTAGTGAGTCTCAACCTTGGACTTTGTCCCATTTTCCGAGCTCACAACCCATTCACCAACACGTTGAATACTCAACATCATACACCCACACGACCCAGCGTAATGTAGTGCATATGAAATACATGATACTGATACATTTCCTTTATGTTATGTATATATGAGTGCTACATGAACATTAATACACCATGGATAATTATAATTTTTACATATAATTTTACATCCATACAATCCATGTTAATACATCCAAATAACCAAAAAGCGAACATGATACCTTTCACACAACATATTTATTCCGCATGCTTGTGCTCTACAACCGAAGGCCACAATCTTAGACCCATCCAAACACGGTACCTCGATCCGCTTCCTGGCATAGACCAATTTTGGTTCCATGCATCCTCCATCCATTCCATGACCCCTAAGCGAATAATGTCGTACAACCTTCCATAGGCTAACTCATGTGAATTCCCCTACCTGATACAGCCTTTATAACATCTTTGTAGGACACGAAATGATGTATATGTGAAAATATGGCCAAGGGAGTGAATGTGGTAAATACTCAAAAATTGATTTGAAGCAAAAAAATCATTTCAGCGAAAAATGCAAAATGTATCAACCCTCCAACCCTTTTCATAGTGCCCACGGTCATCTAGTAATAAAGTGGACTACAGGAGTCAGGATATCGTACTACAGTTGAGTTCTCTCGGTGGAATTTGATCACCCTAGTTAAAGATAATAAATCTATTTAGGCGACCCAGTAGGATAATAGGTTACACTTCCGTGAGTCTCAACCTTGGACTTTGTCAGCACCAACTCCTGACCCATTCTTGACAAGTGGGCCACAAATATCATACACCCACACCACAAACGGCGTGATGTGACCGTGCATGTAAATGCATGATGCAGTACATTTTCTTATGTGTAACATATATGAGTGCTGTGACATTAATACACCATGGATAATTATAATTTTTTTTATATAATTTGCATCCATGCAATCCATGTTAATATCGACTAATCTGAACTGATACCTTTCACTGACATGTTGTTCATAAGCCGCAACACACAACAATGCAATCTGGGCCAGCTAAAACCGCGGTACCTCACGATCCCTTCACAACATGAACCAATTTGGTTCCATGCATCCATACATCATTCCATGACTAAACGAATAATGTCGTACAACCTTCCTTAGGCTAACTCATGACAATTCCTACCCAATACAATAGCCTATAACATGCTGTAAAGGACACCAAATGATGTATATGTGAAAATATGGCCAAGGGAGTGAATGTGGTAAATACTCAAAAATTGATTTGAAACAAAAATGGTATATCTCAAAAAGCCGAAATGCAAGTATTATCAACACTCAGCCCTCCGCAAGTGGTCATACAAGTAATAAAGTGGACTCTGGGAATCGAGATATGGCACCCCACAGTTGGAGGTTCTCTCTAATTGGGGTGATCACCGATTACAAGGGCTCTTCCTTTGTTGGCGGCCAAGTAGGATGTGAATAAAATCGAATTTAATTGAAACAAAAAGCTGATTTAAAACAAATCCCTAAAAATCTACCAAATAAACAACTTAATTCTAAAAATTGTGAAGAGAGTCACTTTAGGATGGGGATAATTGTTACAAAGAAAGTTGCATTTCCTTGAAAGACACAACATTTGTAAGTTGAATGCTAGATTTATTAAAGAAACAATGTATTATAGCTTGGATTTCTCCATACACCATACATTTCACTAGTTAGAATCCATATTCCTTTTAAGGACAAATGGGTCTATCATATAAAATTATCTTCAAGTTTGATTTATTTTTCTTCATTTTAATATTTCTGAGTATTGAATTATTCTTTGTTTATGACAATAAATATTCTCGACATCAGTAAAAATGTCATACTAAATGTTAAATTTTCTATCTCATGTTGAATATTAAACAGGGATAATGAGTGCTATAGTTAAGACCTGATAACAATGTTAAATAATATCTAATCATCCCTCTTTGCTTGATAAGTATTGATCTATCAAAATGATTTTGAGTTCATTGGTTCAAGATACAAGTCAACATACCCTAAGTTGCCGCTCTTTGCTCTCGAATCTCCATCTACATGTCACTCAAGGCCCTCCTGAAATCAGGGAAGTAAAGAATCTGACTCTTTTTGGGTATAACCACTATGTCCTGAACAGTGTTCTATGTTCTTATGATTATATATGATTAATTTAAACCACTAAAATCTTAGCTTGCAAATTTGAATGTTCAACAATTAATCTAACTAGGGTGTTTAATGTTCCATTCTTAGATTCCAATCATCACTAATCAAACAAAAAATGAGAAAATGAAAAATGAGAGAAGAAGAAAACCCATATTTGGGCTTAAATCTTCGCCTCGCGGTAAATAAGTGAATATAAAGTGCAACCACGAAATCCCTTCAATAGAAATAAAATCTGCTCTAAAACTACTCTAAGATCTATTAAAAATAATCTGTGTGGCTTAGAAAATGATTTAGAAAGCCATGAGAGAGAAAATCCGATTTTAGCTTCAATCTTTTTATTAGAACATTGTTAGTGAAATCTGAATCTCTGATGTCACGGCATAGAAAAATCTTCAATAGAAATAGAAGTGCGCTAAAAAGTACTCTAAGATCTAAAACAAATAAAAATCGCAGAAAAGCGGAAAAATGGCGGAGTCTAGAGAAAACCCATGAGAGAGAGCTCTCAATCTTCCAGCTTACCCTCTTTACCTAAAAAACGAGTATATATATGGTCTAAGTGAAATGGGCTTGAAGTGGGTCAAAAACTCAATTTTCGGCCTTTTGGGATTCTGCTGACATTTTTAATTAGCGACAGTTTTTAAACCATGACACGCAAATTCTATCGCGCTCATTCCCCCAGACAACTGGTTTTTCTTCTCTAATTTGTCGGGGCACACTTCTTCTTTTGCTTCAGTTTGGGCATGTGCGATGCTGGTTGGAAAGCTCTTTGAATGTAGAAATGCATCCATGGGAATTTGAACCATTTGATATTCTGAATGGTACAGAAAATTCCATCTTTCATTGATGTAGCTATGAGACTCTTGGTTAGCTCTTCTTTTGGAAATAATTGCTCATTTCTTGACCAATCTTTATTCACTTTTCATCAATAATCCTACAAACCAAGTTTAAGAAATTTTATGGTTTTACATGAATATGGATATAAAATACAAGAAAATAGCATGTGAAATAATAAAGCATAGATGAGTTTTACTCGTCAACCTTAAACTTGAAGTTTCAGCATACCAAACAAGAAAAGAAAGAAGTTGCTTTTGAAGCAAATGAAATAGAAGTTCATTCTAACTTTTTATTTAACCAAAATCGGTAATCAAAAGCTTTATAAAAGTGTAGATGTCTTAAGAATCACCCTTACAAGGAATATGAAAATATGATCAGATAATTTATTCATTTTAATAAAGTGAATTAATCTCATAATAGACAAATTTAGATCATAAGTTCTCACTAGTGTGTGTGTGTAGTCTTCCCCTATCCAAACAATTGCTAGCTAGATGAGTTTATGAGAATTGAGATAAGTATGCTGGATCTCCTAAGATAATTTATTTAGGTTCCATAGAGCATTTGTTCTTATCAATCTCCACTAATGTAGGCACACACAACTCTCAGATCAAGTAAGATCTTTATAAGCTTGTAATGTAAGGCTTGGGTAGGGTAGTTGAGTAGTCATTTTAGGCTAAATCTTACCCGAAACATACATATTTTACGTGCAGCTCCTATATCTGATTCTTACCATCAACATAGACACTCTCAAGCACCAGCGTTTGGGGTGCATCCTTCATACTCCTCTTATCACTTTTCTGCACAAATTCATTCTTCATTAAACACCCGAGAGAGAAGCCTTTTCTTTAAGACAAGGTTATTAGAGTAGTGCAATGTCAAAGCCCTTAAGCTTTCTACAACCCTTGCTTGAGCTTTAAATCAATAGCTACCAAACGATTAGCCTTAGGGTGTATTAAGTGTTGAGACACCCCTTAGGATTCGCAGTCTAGGGAAGAGGCTCACGAGGCTAGACTCACTTTTCCCTTGACTTTTATTGTATTTTGCTTCTTTTAGACTGATATTTTCTTTCTTTTTTTTTCTTTTTTTTTTTTTGACAGCCTCTTTTGATTTTCAACAACTCATTTCAACCAATTTTTGTGTTTCCTGTGGAAAAATAACTCCCCAATTTCTTTCCTCTACATTTCTCAATTGTGTTGATCTCATGTTATGGGTGAGTTTGGTTCTTTATTGAGGGATGATGATGTATAGGAAGGTTATTAGCTAAACTTGGTTTTTCTCACTTTAATTTTGGCTTTTAAGGCTCAACATCTTGGTACTAGAGGAATATGCATGTGTGCATATTAATAGGTTAACAGAAAGGCACAATCTTTCAAGGATAGCTATGTCATTTCTCAATTGTTGTGTTGCCTGAGATTCGCCTCAATGATAATTAAACAAGTTCTAGAACACGGAGATAAAAATTAGATGGATTCTCATAAACCTTCTCGCAAATAGCTGCTTTTCAAGGGTACTTAGTATTACATTGCATGATTTGAAACCGGCTGACTAAATAGCTAATAAGAGATAATAATTAAGCATTAAGTCCTATTATCTCTAATATTGTCCATATAGAAGGTTCATTTATAGATTAACATTGACATCTAATAACTCAAGCAAAACTCAGTTGCTCTCAATAAAACTCCTTTAAAAATATGCCGAACTAAAGATGTAAGTTAGGAAGCATCAGGCAGTCATTATCCGGAAAAGCACCAGAAAATTTCATCCTCAAAGTTATCATTTTGCAACGTGTGGGGTGTGACATGGAAATAAACTAACAAAAATAAACACTGAACTTTGAGATGAACATTATCCCTAAATGTCTAGCAATAAGCAAAGGAAGCAATAAGTAAAGTAATAAGGAGTTGGGAAAAGTGAGCTTTCCCCTTTGTGATCTTGGCCACTTTAGAATAGGAAGCGATGATTTTCCAGACGACATTGGTGTACTACCCCTTGATATACTCTTTTGCTTCTTTGGAGCCATGAAAGTGGCTTTGGCATTTTCTAAAACACTTGGTGTGCACCAACTTCCTTTACCTCAAATAGGTAGGATTTTGATTCTTCAAAACCTCCTTGATACATGCAAATCACTCCACAATCAACAACCGATCTAAAGAACCAAAAGCAACAACCCGAGCACAAAATTTTCCTTCATTCTTAACCTCTTTGATGCTTGGAATGATGGATGGAAAATTGAGGGTTGACAAGGTAAGTTGTGGAGTTTGTGATGGGTTTTGAAGCTTGAAGATGATGGAGATGGATTTAGGAGAATCTTGATTTAGGATTGAGTGGATGAGAGATGAATTTGAGTGGTTTGAAGTTACAAGGGGTTGGAGGGAAGAGTGGCAAGATAGAGTATAAAGTGGGAAGAAGAAAAATGGGTTTTAAAGGGTTAAAAAGCCTCTGTTTCGTATTGTGAGTGTGGTCACGTCAACAATTCTGCTCGGCACACTATTTTTTATCACAACTTGTTATACTCATATCTCCCTTCATTTTAGCTTTCGGAATTGGATGTGTAAGGACTCGTTGGAAAGCTCTTTCAATGTAGAATGTGCTCATGGCTGAGGTGAACCATTTGGAGCCTCAATCAATACAGAAAAACCAGAATGTTCAATGATGTCCAGTGTGATGATTTCTTGACTCCTTAGGTTCTCCTTGCTTTGTCTCTTGCCCATATCACTTGCTATCCTTCAAAAGTCTTGTTTTATTATATAGTCTTAAACCTCCAATAAAACCCTTAATGCTCATTAATAACCCAAGCTCATCTCTTGTCTTCAATTCTCCTCAGCACATGATTCATGTAGCCTTTAACTTTATTCAGTTCAATTTGGTTCTTTTCCATCTCAAGCACAGAAATTTGATGAACATCTCCACTCCATTTTTCTACACTTCAAGCACTATAATTACATCAACCACTTTCCAACTTCTTGCCTTAGGCTCTTGCAAACTAGTCATGACAACATATTGGGCTTCAAACTTATCTTATTAAGAAAACCTGTATATGAAGTTAAAACATTGTTTGAATTTTCATCCCAACGTTAACGACGTAAATAAAATACTTCAAAATTTAGAAAGGAAAGAATGCGTTGAGATCCTTATTACCTAGCTTGGTTTACTCCCAAGGAAGCTGCTCCGTTTTGAAGTTCAATGACCTCATTGGAAAATACTAGATCTTCCGTTTTGACTGATCTTCATCTTGAAGCTTCTCTTCGCAACCATTCGACTCGAGGATGTTTTTCTTTCGGACTTTGAAGAGGGAAAGAAACTCAAAATCCCACTAATTGCCATTTGTTGGTTCTTGTTTCTTCAAAAGCAGTCCCCTCTTTGCTGATGAATGCTTCTGTTGCCCTTAACTTAGAGATTTGTTAATGTATCATGCCATTTTGAGTTGAAGCAATTTTAAAATTTCACACTTTGCAATAACCTTCATCAAAGGTAATGGTTGGTGAGGTGTTCTTTCCTCACCACCTAAGCAAGGTGAGCTCCCCTTATTGATCATCAATCCATGCTTGGCTTGAGAAAAGAAACGATCTTCTTAAAATGCTCATGAATTTTGTAAATCCTTATTTCCAGTCACAAAATCCATGGGAAGATAAATGTATTAAATCTTTACTAAAGTAACAATAATATTACTTGACTTACTTCTTCAAATTTGGTTATCCAATAATGACTCTTCATCATCTATAGTTAATTTGAGTACCTTGTTCTCAATTTCAGCTCATTTTCACCTTAACACAGTTTCGGGATAGGAAATTTACGCACAGCGCTTTCGAAGAATTATGATGCATTCATTAGGATTTGGCAGTGTTGCTGGAGAGGTCCTAGAGAATTTTCCTTGAATGCTTGGACCAGTGCCCTCTTGATCTTCTACATTTTTCAATCTAGACTAGTGTTGACTTGGAAGGCATCTAAGTCTGGAAATTCTGCTCATGAAGATTAATCATCTTCTTGTTCCTTCCATGTAGATAAAATGTATCCTTAACTTGGACAACTCTTCTTCCTCCCGAAATGTGGGATTTGAACTCCCTTGATAAGGCAGAATACTCTTGTTCCATGGTGAGTCATTTGTAAATTCTTTAGTCAATTTATGAAAAGTAGTTCAAGCTTGGCTTATGGGCAAATCTATCTTCCTATTGAGATGTTTCCTCCCATAAGAATGTAAGACAAATAAGAAGAAAAACAAAAGAAAATAAAGTACAAAATACTAATAAAAATTAACTAAGAAACAAATACAACCAAAAGATAAAAGCCAAAAAATAAAATTGCCTAAATTAACATTAAGTTCTCAAAATGTCAACTTCAATGAGAAGCGGCAGCGAGATCCAGAGCAACGGCGCCAAAAACCTAAATACTCAGCAGGATTAAATGATGTATGTGAAAATATGGCCAAGGGGTAGATGGTAAATATAAAACTGATTTGAAACAAAGTAAGTATACTAAAAACTGAAATGAAAAGTATTCCTGACACTTTCATTACTTTCATGAGTACAGGTAATACAAGTAATAAAGTCAGGACTCTAGGAGTCGGATATCTCGTACCACGAGGATTGGAGTTCTCTCTAATTGGAATTTGATCACCCGATTACAAGGGCTCTTCCCTTGTTAGCGACCAAGTAGGATGTCGAATAAAATCAGATTTAATTGAAACAAAAACTGATTTAAAAACTAATCTAAAAATCTACCAAATATATTCTTAATTCTAAAGATATGATCACTAGGGATAGGATAATTATTTACAAAACGGTTTGCATTTCCTTGAAAGTACAACATTTGTAAAGTTGAATACTAGATTTGTCCAAGAGCAATGTAGTATAGCAGTTTCTCCATACCATACATTTCACTAGTTAAGAGATATATTATACCAAGACAAATGGGTCTAAATAGCTGCTTGTAAAATTGGCGCTCTTTAAGATTTGATTGTTTTCTTTTTCAATACTTCACAACCATTCTGGGATGAAGAATTCTTGCCTCCCATAGACATGATAATGCGGCCTTCTCAATGTAGTGGTATCAGTATTAAATCTAATAAAATTTTTCTATACTCTTGGATTAGATCTTCTTGGCTGGGATCGAGATCATTTC
Organism: Tetrastigma voinierianum; assembly: GCA_016808115.1. Lineage (NCBI taxonomy): Eukaryota > Viridiplantae > Streptophyta > Magnoliopsida > Vitales > Vitaceae > Tetrastigma > Tetrastigma voinierianum. The sequence goes on along the minus strand of JAEQBH010001074.1, from coordinate 29,268 downwards.
ATCAGACTAAGGGAGAGCCTCGATCCAACTAAATTGATACATCATCTGGTGAATCACTCACACCATGAGTAAATTGGTGATCTATCAAAGTAATTTTTGAGGGATTCATTGGTTCCAAGATATTGGTCTAACATACCTGGTTACGCTCTTTACTCTCATGAATCTCCATCTACGTAATCACTCGGAGGGCCTCTGGAAATCACAGGTAAAGAATCTGACTCTTTTTGGGTATAAGCTCATGTGCGAGCAGTTAATTATATGAACTATACCAATTATATATAAATTCAGTTTTCAAACCCATAAAATACTGCGAAAAAGCGAATCGGATGTTCGACAATTAATCCCCGACCACACAGGGTGTTTAATGTTCCATTCACTGGATTCCAATCATCACTAATCAGTAAAAGTAGAAAATGAAGAAAAGAAATCAGAAGAAAAACCCATATTTGGGCTTATAAATCTTCATACCAATGATAAATAAATTGAATATCCAGTACAACACAAATCTTCAATAGAAATAAAAATGTATAAAACTACTCTAGATACATTAAAGCCAAAAATGCTGCAGCCAAAACTAAGAAAATGGGCGAGTTTAGAAAACCATGAGAGAAAATGGAATTTTAACTTCTAATCTTTGTACATTATTAATTGAAATACGAATCTAGTGTCAAACTACCAAAAAATCTTTAATAGAAATAAATGCTAAAAAATTACTCTAAGATCTAAAACAAATAAAAATACTTTGTAGAAAAGCTAAAATGTGAGTCAGAGAGAAACCCATGAAATCTCAAATATTAGCTCACCTCTTTACCTAAAAAACGAGTATATATGGTCCTAGGGTGAAATGGGCTTGAAATTAGGTCAAAAACTCGAATTTTCGGCCTTTTAGAGTTCTGCGGCATTTTGGTGCCGACAAGTTTTGTCCGCGACACCATTTCTTTGTCAGCGACACCGTTTGTGCGACACCGATATCTGTCGAGAACCAATTTTCTAAACGGCAAATGGTTTCGCCTTCTCTAACTTGTCGGGCCATAACTTCTTACGTTTTTAACTGGACTGGCGTTGTGGTACTAGTTGGAAACTCTTTGAATGGAAATCTGACCATGAGAATTTAAGCATTTGATGTTCGGATAGTGAAAAATTCATCTTCTAGTGGTGTATGAGACTCTTAGTTGACTCTTCTTTTGGAAATAAATTGTTCATTCTTGCCAAATCACTTGCTTTTCATCAATAATCCTACAAAACCCGAGTTTAGAAATTTTATGAGTTTTACATGAATATGGATATAAATGCACAAAATAGCATGTGAAATGAACTCATTATGAACAAAGTTTTGCACTCATCACCTTCCCAATAATAATGTCAAAACCCGGCTATTTACATAACCTAACCAAACAACACCTTGGTGCAAACGCAGGATTTTCAAGAAATGTTGTGATCACCTACTGCCTCCATAGGCACATGGATGGAATCTTGACTCAATGGGCTTTCCATAGAGTCAAGGCAGAAACGGAGTTCGGACAAAGAAGTTATAAAATGATCGGTTGGAGGCCAGACGCCAAAAAAAATGACAATTTTTGTCCTGCATTCGCGCACACCATGGCGTCTTTGCTCCACTTTGGATAGATTGACGTTCCACTTTGGATGAATTTACGGGCATAGCGTTGAATTTGGATATACCTATTTCAAAGAGATATATTTCTCCTACCAATTGTTTACCCGAAATTTGAATCATCAATTTGGATAATTGGCGATTATAGCAAAACATAGTCATGGATTCGAAGGAAAACTAGGCTGACACCTCCAGGAATCAAAACTTCGTCATGAGCGATCCAGCTGTACAACAAAGTCAACCTTAAAACCAGCAATCCGACAAGCCGGTTCGAAAACCAACTATGAACGGTCTCGGAATTGTCAGAAAAACAATCTTCTTTCGTTTGAATCTCATCGTCTGGGACTAAATCCCACCACCGACTAATCATTACCAGGCAACCCATGCTATTATGTGTCTTTGATAAAATAAACCCAGTGGAAAATTCCTTGCATTATGGGTTGTCGAGCTCAGGTTTTTGATGATCACATGTGGGCCGCCTTGTGTGTACCGACTTTAGTACTTTCATTTGACAGAAGCGATCTGTGGGGCAGAATCCTCCACTTTTTCTTTCTCTCTCCTTCTGTCTCTCTCCCCACTTATGCTCACACTACCAGTTCTCACTTTTCTTTCTTTTTATTTTTTTCTCTGCTATTATTTTTCTTTTCTTGCTTTCTTTCTTACCATCTTACTTTCCTTTTGCTTTCCTTTTCTTTCTCTTCTCCTTTGGCATTTCTCTTTCCCATTTTGAATCATTATTGACCGTATGGGTCAAGGGGCAATTCATAAGTTTACTCCGAAACGCAAGTGTGTGTCAATTTCCTTCTTTTTCTTTTATTCTGGCTTTTCCCCTGCTTATGACACATCACACTCTATAAACCATTTGGCATTATCCTTCAGTGAATATACATGGATTTTCGATTATTAAGCTCTTAGGGTCTTAGAGTGGCATCCCTAATCATGTGTGTCAAGTAGGCGTCGCGTCTAAAGCAGTAAATCCACATTCGCCGGAATCAGCGAGTCAGCGATGGTGGCTAGATTTAAATGAGGTTCAGATCAGTCCATTAAGTGATGAGATCTAGAAAATTCGATTTTCTATAAATCTATTTTACCATTTTCAAAAATTTGAATTTTCTAGTGTTTTACAATACATTAATGAAGGCATGCGATATCAGTCGATGATGGAGAGAGGTCTGCATAGAAGACATTTTTATGCTTTCGATAGTTTAAAGAACCAACCAGAAAAGAGATTCTGTAAAGAGAATAAAGTTTTTATGGGACTACGTGTTTCGGTCTTAAAGGATACCCACTGAAGATGTTGGATGAGGATAAAGCAAGATGCGAGGAGCAAGTTTGAAGATTTTCTTCAGCCATGGTGGGTGGCTGGTTGCAACAATGGAAGTGGATTTGCTTCTTTTATCTTTTTGTGAGGATTATTTGGGTTGCTAGCCCAGTGTCGATTCATTAGATAATGGAGTGGCGATAAAGGTAATGGTGGACTCTTGTTTTTGTTATGTAATTTTTATTTGGGTTAGGGTTTTGGGTGAGAGCGATTACTGATTAGGCAAAGAACGAAGTGGAAATTGTTTGTTTTGGAGAGTGGCTGTGATAGTTTGTTTTTGGATTTCAGTTTTTTTTTTTTTTTTCTTTTCGAATTTGAAGATGGCGTTCAGAATAGTAGGAAAATATTTGATTTTTCTGGGTAGATAGTACATTGGATATCATTTTTGGTGTTCAGTCTGGCTGTTGTAACCACAGTATAAATCTAGAGATGCTAAAGGCATGCTTTTTAAATATGATGCTTTTGGTTCAAAGACAATGTGTTCACTATATAAATCTATCTTTCTTGATAGAGATGAGATGAAGCTTTCTATAGAATAGAGCTTTATTTGGCAGGAATAGGAATTCCAATTCTTTTTATTTCAAATGAAGTCACTCTTTGGGTTTGGTTTGTTTTCAGTCAACCAGCCACGGTGGTGCGTTGTCTTAATCTTTTTTTTTTTTTTTTTTTGTTTAAATGATATTGTCAAGTCTCCATGATAAATATAGTGCTGGTACAGAATTTTCTTGAATGTGTGCTTGTAAATTTATTGTATAATCTCTTAATTTGCTCCAGCTGCTGATGTCTTATTGTGGAAGCAGAGGCGTGTTTCCTATGGGACTATTGTTGTGGCAACAGTTAATTGAATCTTATTCGAGTCTATGATTTTTATCAATTTGTTCAGATGTGTTGCTGATTTTGATTGTAGTGTTGTTTCTTTATGCCAATTTTGCTGCTTTAAGAAATAAGTATGGCTACTCTATCCTCTACATTAACCGATGCTTACTATCTTATCATTACTGAAACCTGTTTGGAGTGTACTACTATTTTTATTTAGCAGACAACTGACGTCGTTACTTGAGCCAGGGGTATGGAGAAATGTTGACAGGTGCTGCAGCATCAAACAACGCGAAAATCAGGTATGTGTTGCTTGACTCATAGTCTTCCTGCCATGGCAGATTTTGGGCTCTTCTTTTAAGATCAGTATTGGAATAACAGTATAAAATTGCCAGGTCTTCACAAAAGTTATTACTACGATCATGAGTATATATTTATGTGAACACTCACAGTTAATGAAATATTATGTTGACTCACATGATGTGTGTATTTCATGGAATACCATTCAATTCAAGTACCAAATGACTAACTGCTGACAAGCAGATGGAGGTTGACATGTCTCACCAAATATGAAATTTTATTCCCTTGAGAAAATTTTGATATCCCAGTACAGATCCTAGGAGGATTATAGCAGATATGGAGTTGATAGAGAAAAGTAATATGACTCTGTTGTCAAATATATTATCAGTGGAAGGGTTGACAATGGTCTGTTTGGACACACCACATTATTGTTTTTTATGATGCCATCTTGGTTCAAAAACACCTAATAAAACAAAGACATGGAAGAATTATTGCTGATCTGAGCTGCAGCTCTCCTCTATATGCCTTTATTTAGATTTTGCTGTAGTTTTATGTCTATATTTCTAAAAATTATTCTATGACATCTTACAATCTTTGATAACTGCAGACTCAAGTAGTCTTTGTGCATAGAGTTATCTTGTTGAGGTAATAAACAGGTTTCTGTTTCTATATAAAAGTCATTTCTTGAATTTTGTGAGACCAAGCTAAATCATAAACAAGAAATTAAGGAAGATATCCTCTTTTGTAAAAGAAATTGTAGGAACGGGAACCCGTAGGAAAAAAAAGGACACTTCTTAATGTTGTTGTAGTCAATATACTTCAACAACACAAACTCTGCTGAGCTTTAGCGATTTTGTCATATCGGAAAGTTCTTCAAACCGGCATCAAATCCACCTGCATACCATAAAAGTCATCAAATCACATAGGAACATGCCATATCTTCTTTAAAAGTGAAGTTTATTATTCATGAATAGGACACAAGTAGAAGAGGCTTGTTGACCTTGGTGTATTTATTATGAACATATAATTATTCAGTATATGGCTTAATGAAGGTAAACATATATAATATTTTATTTTCTCTCTCTATCTATCTACTATTTACCTTTAACATGGTGGCATTATTAAGAATTTCAAATGTTATTATTTCATATACCACCTTTATCTTTTGGATATCACGCGTATTAAATAAACAACTATACAAATAGTATAAGTTTTATTGATTTTTAATGAATGGATCTATAATGTAGTGATCTTGTTTTAAATATGCTGGAATAAGGTTTGCATTTACTGAGTCAAATCTGTATATTTTCATCATTTTCATTTGTTGAGTTGCATATTGATATTTTAAGATTTTATTCTTTTAAAAATTTTATTAAATTTAATATTTATTTAATGGTTGTATGGATATTTTAAAACATTTTGTATCTATTTTAAACAAATTTGAGAAAATAAATATTATTTTGATAGATTGTATACAATTATTTGTTTTAAAAATATAATCCTTCCATGCTTTTCTAGCTTATAATTTTCCTTTACTGGTAATTCTATTAATTATTTTTATGTTTATTTGATATTAAATTTTAAATAATTTAAGAAATTTATTATTAAAATGTTAATACAAAATATACAAATATTATTCATTTTAATGATCTTGAAAGTAGTATTTATCATAAAAACTTGTGCTCTATTGTTGTGCTGAAATATTTGAACTACGAAAGCAGATATTAGGGATAACGTTGAGTAGAAAGAAAAAAAGGAAGTTTTTAAAAATGAAGTTTTGGCAATATGGAAAGACCAAATATCGTAGGCGTTTATGTCACTATCTTCGCATTACTTTACAAATGTTTTGACACTTCTTTTCTTCTTTACTTGACAATTTATTGGAAACTTTCAAATGAGGCCCAGTACTGTTATCCATTTCTACAGGTCTAGTACACATTAATATTCAGGAAAAATAATTATCTACTGAAGATAGGTAATTCTTATACTTCTTTACTTATAAAGTTATCTACCTCGAAAACTTTTGTAATATCGAGGTATTAATCTCAAGAGAAGTGATTGTTACCATGTTCTTACATTTAGTAGTGCGCTACTTGTTCGTTTGCTTGAAGAATATATTCTTAATGTGGTTAATCTGTGTTTTGTCAAAACCAAGTACACATTGAACGTATCTAGGGATTATTTCTCCTCACTCTAAATAGGTTTCAAGATTTCTTGGTTCTTATGTAGTTATTTTTGTTTTTATTATTAATTTTAGACTTTGTTGTTTTGGTTATAATTGATAACTAGGTTAGTTTATTTTAAATAACAGTTAATTATTTTGGTTTTTTCTTAGTGAAGTGACATGGAACTTTCTGTGGGTGCACTTAAAGGCCATATTTTAGAGCCTTTCATTCTCTATTTGATGTCATGTTTTGTTAATTATTTGAATATCATCTTTCTTCATATATATTATTGAACCGACATTCATGGAAGAAACATCAACTCCATCTAAGTAATAAATATAAGTATTGTTGAATACTTTTATTTTCTTTTAGTGAACTGAACAAAAGGCCTCGGGGTGGTGGCTTTATTCTGGGCTTAGCGCACTCTCCAAGGAAAATCTTCACCCTATTAGAATTATAATTTTGTATTATACTCATGAATATAAGAAAACTTGTTGGAAATATACACAAATTCATAATGATTTTGGATCATTTGTATATATATAGATAGTTTTTTACTTATCTATGTGACTTTGATTTAGAACATGAGTACTGTGCTTTCATATTATGTGATTTTAATAACTAAGATGTATATTAATTTTATAACCGTAAATTAATATTTGCGAAGTCAATTTTAAATATCAAAATAGATAGTGCTTAGCGTTGGCAAGATGTGGGTTCAAAAAAACATATAAAAATCGTGACATATATGATGATAAGAATAGGTAATTTTCAAATGAGTGTCATGTTTTTTGTTGCAAGGTGATCTTGTAACAAAAGTGTTTTTTAACATCTCCAATCTTGATTACACCATGGCTTTAAAAGTATTATTCATAACGCTGCAACATTATGTCTTGATTTGAAATTTTCCTGGTAGTTAAATGTAGTATGCATGGCAAATCACCTATATAAGTGTGGAATAGGTTTACTCCATGAAAATGTTGAAAAATTTCTGAAACATATGATGATGTTGCGATCAGCTGTTATTACACACTGCTGACAATTGAATAGCAGAATGGTGATGGCGATGCGATGATAAAGATTAAACCCAATTTACGATCAAAGTACTGCAGTTTAACAAGCTATAAACTTTATAACCTCATAAAAATAAATCATCCATTATCCTGTTTGATTCTTGATTATTGACATAAATTAGGCAAACACACCTTCTTCATATTCTAAACAAAATGTTTAAATTCAATATCTTTTAAAATATGAGATTGTTAGTAAAGAATAGTTTTCAAAGATCTTGTTCCTATGGAAAAAACCAAAGGCTTTTTGGGTTTACCTCATAGCTTCAGTTGTAGAACTTGCATCTGAGGCAGATGAGGAGGCCTTGTGCGCACAAAGAAATAGGTTGAAAACTGACTCATTCTGAAATCAGTGGTTACAGCCCCACCCACCCCACTTTATAGCCTACAGGACCTTTGGTTTGCCAAATCAATTTGGTTATTTATATTAAGCTTAAATGATTCTTCAATTCAAAATAATATTTTGAATTCATCTATAACTATTTTGAATTCAAGTTCTCATGAGTTTTAAAATTAGGCCTTATTACAACCATATTTTGAATTTCAAACCAAAGCTGTTACAACTTACGGTTTCCTATAAATTAGAGACATGTGCTGGTGTTGAAAACACATATTCTTCCCTTCATTCTTCCCCCCACATTCATACTATTCATAATTACTCGAAGAACAATCTTGGGAATAAAATTACAGACCGTGTGCCAAAAAACGCGCCGGATTAATTTAGTTTCTATTACCCCCCTCCATTTACGGTGCGCCGTAGTTCCATTCTGTGCTTAATGGTATCTAATTCTGCACTGTTGCAGCCTCCTCATTCAAACAACTAGCGGTAGAACTAAAAATTCTTTGGTTCTAAATTAATATATAATAATACCGAGGTTTAGTTTCATCAGACCAACCATGGTTCAGGAGTTGATCAAGATAATCATAACATTGATTTTATTGGAAGAGCAAATTGGATTTTGATGATTGAATGCTGTTGAATGATGATTTTCTTGGTTTCATAAGTGGTTAAAGTTAAATCTACAGTGAGTCTACATTTTTTTTTTTTGAAGTGGTTGCTGCAACGATCAGTGTGTGATTGGACTACAGTAAATATCAGAAGAAGGTGTTTGCTGTAGTGGTGTTCTTCATCAATATTTTTCCAAAGGTCGTCTAATAGTGATACCCCAACCTAGAGCTCTTAAAGACTTTTACCTCAAGCCACAAGCGATGCTACTTTCATTCTCTCCTTAGAAATTCAGCATGTTTTGACACTTCAGTTTCTATCATGTGTGCAGCTTAGTTCACCCATTTGAGTCTAACTACTATATGTGGAGAAACAACTGGTGAGAAAATAAATGAAAATTTGTTAAAGAAGAGGAAGAAAAGCTGAATTTTATTCAAACTAATAATCAGGCATAAAAAAGTAGCTCCTTCATTTTACGTCAATCATCCTCATATATAGGATGTTTTGACACCCTTAGAAGACTTATTTGAGTGGAGTTCAATGATAATCACAATGGAATGCATCACATATGAAGTAGGATGAAAGAATAAATGTAAAACTAGTTCATATTTATTTGAGGCGTGAATTTGGCATCAAGCTAAGGGTGCGCATCAAAAAACAGTTCTCTCATGTTAAGAAGGTGTGAAATTTTGAGATGTAAGCTAACGATCAGACTCCTTAAAATATGCTCGCTCATTCCCTCAATAGTGCAATAGAGTCCCATCTTCACAATGATAGAATTTAGTCTGTTAAAGCTAAAGTTTAAACTCTATTGAGATTTTGCCTCATCTGTCGCCCAATCATGCTTTCGAAGGTCTCTGATCTTCATCAGATCTGAATCTGAAGCTGAAACAGACTTGAGATCCCAAGTATCTAATTTGATGGTCCTCCTTAAATCAAAGGCCGTAATTAAAAAATGCTTAAAAGGTTTGAAAGCACACATGTACTCAAGGAAAACATCAGTTTAGAGGTTTGGGATGCAAAACTTACAGGCAGGTAAGAATATAGATGAGTAGAATCAAGATCTTTTTAGAAAACATTGTTTTTTATAGGAAAAATGTCAACCTTTAAGCAGTTATCACTGCTTATAGAGACGCGTTTGGGTCAAAATCAATTTAGGCACCAACGGAAATTAAAGAAAAAAAAGACTATTTTATTTTTAAAGAAAGGGAAAATTAAATGGAAAGTAAAGAAAAGTCTATTATAATTTGTACAAAAAAACACTATTCTTTTAACACGCAAAGAAAGTTGGAGACCTTATCTATATTGATGATTAATTAACTAAAGAATCATAAAATAACAAGTGGCATCATATTCAAGAAAGTTTCGTCCGAGACTTTAAACATTTTCAAATGCGTCAAATTGCCTTATGAATAGATAAGACTTCAAAATCATTTCATGCAAAAACTACAACAAAGAAAAGAAGCAAAGGAGTCTTCCTCAATCTCTTCTTTATAATCTGTCTTTTCAACATATTTCCTTATTTTCATTTCTTTCCTTTGTAAATAAACTTTCTATCAAACTCTTCCAGATTTAACTTGTAATCAAAGTATATTTTTTCAAAACAAGTTTTATATAAAAACTTCTATCACTGAATTTTTGTTTATAGTTTATACTTTTATAATTTATTTTGTTTACTTGTTCTAATGCTTATTTCTATAATTTAAGTTTATCTTGTTTGTAATATCCCACATCCATAGATATACTGTTAACAACACCGTAAATCAGTAACAAAAATACGTTTCTATGTAATCATTTATATAGATATACACTATTTATTATTTTTTAATAAACTGTACAACAAAATATTCTTTTTTTTTTTTTTCATTTCTATTTTGTAATAGTCCGTGAGTTATGAGATATTATCGTGGAAGCCAGTGTTCGGTAATGTATAGACCGAAAGGATATGGACAAGATGCTGTTGTCGGGGATGGAGACAGGCACGGAAGAGTGGAGCCAGCATGAAGGTGGGTGCCTCGAGGGATAAGGGTCTTCTTGATTCCTGGATCTTTTTTTTCTTTTTTTTTAAATACACTATTTCCTAGTAAACTGTCTCAGATCTTAAAACTGGTTAAAAGCTACTTTTTATTTAATTTAAAAATACTAAAAATAATTTTTTAAAGCTAGACTGATGGAGCCTATTTATATATATATATCAGACGACGCTTTTTTAAACTGCGAATCATTGAGCGAGCGGTCACTTACGACCCGGATTGCTTCGGCGGGCGACGTTTCATGCTTTCAGATCGCCCAGCCGGTTAGGATTGCGCGTGGGTCTCTATTGATCCGGCTCAACGTAGCACCGCAAAGCAACAAAAGCAGTAAAAAGCGGGCCACAGTACGCGCTCATGACCGCCCGACGCTGTTTCGCTTTCTCGGTAAAAGCAGGAAGCCGCGGCGCGCGAATGCTGCTGGACGCACCTTTCATCACGTGTGCTACTTTCAGATGATAAGTAGATGCGCATCACGGACATGATAGGATTCAGATCCCACGGACGGATATTTTTATTTCCTGGCCAATAACCGATTTTGCATGCGATTTAAGGAAATTGCTTGGTTTTCAGATAATCCTCCTTTCTTATCGGGAGAGATCCAACCTGGCGATACCTGCTATTATTTTCCCTTCCTTGTTGATAAGGTTTGGTCTGACTACAGAATAATATATCATAGTGGTTATTCTATTTTCAGACGCGATATATAATCTGATTCATTGGATATGGACCTTCTTATTCGTCAGATCGCCCTGGACCCTGGCCCTGCCTTCGTATTGGGCCTCCAGACCGGAGGGGTCCGGGTGTCAGGTCACATCACCTCTTCGCTGGGGCTTGGCTAGCTGCCCGCTGAAACTCATTTTTCAAACCCTATCGTTGGCTTCCCAAATTTCGTACGCCAAGCGTGCAAGTACGTAATTTTCTCAGACCGTTGCGCTTCCACGCCGTTGTCACAAGTAGTTAGCCTGTCAAGCCATGTGTCTTCAGGATAATGATGACTCTTAGGTTTTCGCGCTTCATTTCTCCCACTCCTTCCCGCTTTCCTCTGCTTTTCGGATATCTTTCGCCTTTGCCTCGCTTCGCTTCCTTTCTTCTTAGCCTTCGTCCGCGCCTCAGGCGCCTTATCCGCTGTGATCTTCTGGTCCGCTGTGTCTCAGATTACTGCTTTTGATTGGTACGACGAAACTGTGGTTTAGTCGACTGGATTTGTTTCTTGTCGTCTGCCTGGCTATGGGTCCTGTCGCTTTAAGGATTGCGGTGATCCTGGCTTGTCGCCAATATCAAGTGCACTAGGAGTGTCGCCGACCGCCACCGCTGGCTTCGAACTCGAGATGCTCCTGAGGCGCCTCCTCTTCCCCTAGACAAGGGTAAGGGGAGAGTGAGCCTGATTGAATATCCCAAGGGATCTGATTACCTCGACCTCGCCGTTCAGCATGCTATAAACCGTGGGGCCCAGCAAGGTTGGTCCTTCATATGGGGCTACTTTCGCCGAACGTTTCCGACCTCCTTTTGATGTTCGGGTGTGGTCCCCTGATATTTTGACTTTTTACGTAGTTCCTGTACCAAAAATGGTGTGCTTCTTCGAAGTCGCCTTTGAGAATGGTCTTCATTTTCCTTTGCACCCCTTCATAAAAGGGGTTTTACAACATTTTAATGTCTCGCTCTTCCGCCGCGCCCAATGGTCAGTATCTTGGTTGTTCTGCTATTCCTTTAGGGATGCACTCCTATGGTTCCCAATGTAGCTTTTCTTCTTTATCTTTAATTCGAAGGACACCACCGAGCTTCCTTTATTTTTTTCTAGAAGGCCCTGATCTCCTCTGTACTTCCGATCTTCCTTCTTCTCATATGTAATGACCCGCACTAAATAATACAAGTTTGCAAACACGTTTGACCTAAGTTTGACTAAGCTTGACCAATTAATTAGGTTTGACCAACACTTAGGAGGTTGGACTAAAGTTAACATTTTCAATGATTTAATAATTTTATATTTACTAAGACACCATTTCAGAGCCTCGCCGATACGAGTTCATAACCGGTCGAACATCCAAATCCAACTTACTAGATAAAAAGTTATGACCTTGGGTGAAGTTCAAACTAGTTGTTTTAGCAAAGGTCCAAGTCAGTTCGTGTTTTACCTGAAAGCGACCCTAAGCCCTATATATACATAGCTTTGCGTGCCAAAGGAAACCCTAGCCCCAAACACTCACTTTGAGCTCCAAAACCCTAGAAAAACTCCTCAAACCCGTGAGCACCAAAACGGGTCAAGCGAACCCATTTGTAGGTCGTCTGCTTCAAACCAAAGGAGCCACGGCCACTTTCACTGTACACCGCCGCCGACACGCGTGCAGGCTGACATCCAAACGAAGCCAGAAAATTTCACGCCAACCGCCGCCGGACGCGCCGGATCGGCCGACAAGCGGGCGCGGCGGCGGCCACCGTGGTCACGGTATTTTCTGATTTTCCACTTTACTGCGCCATTTCCTAGCCACTCCCATAGCTTCTTTCCACCATTTTGGGTCCTTCGAACTCATTTCCTCGTGTCCTTTCTCCGTATTCATCAATGGCTGAAAGATACGACAAAACAAATTTACCGACCGGTTGATCAAGTTTTCCGCCACCACAAAGAACCTCGACCAAGCGCGAGGCTACTGATGTGTTCCTGGTCTCTTTGGCTTCCATTAATATGTGGTTTGTAAATTTGACGCCGCTTGGTTAGTTTCCATTTTTAGGTTGTTTCTCGTATCAATGAGAAGTCAGGATCGAAATAGAGTATCAATTGGTCAAATTTGGACAAACTTGAAGCTGAAAAGTGAAATCGATGTTTTTAGAATTATCGACGGTTCAATTTCGAGAAATTAGCTCCTAGTGAAAGCCCCACTTCTGCATCGGCCTATAAGGTACACTGTAATTGACCCGCTTGGTTCAATTGGGATGGTTTCATAGTTCTAAAATTATTCTAAGGTTCTCGGGTATCCCAATGTTGCTGGGTTCAGCTTTTATCGAGCCAAATGGTGTTTTATTTATATTACAGCACTCACGTCGGCCTGGGTGGATTCTTATCTCGTAGGGAACAGGACTCCAGCCATTCGTAGTCTCGCAGTGGTTGATATGCTTTTAAATGATTTGGCGTATTATGTTGATATATCTATTGTGATTAAATATTTTACATATATACTGTTTTGATCAGATGGTTGGTTGCATTCAAACATGATTTTCGGTTTCATATAAAACAAGTTATTATTTCATGTGAATTTGGTCAACATTTTAACTATTTGAAAGTTTTACTGTGTTCATGGATGAGTCGGTGGTGTTTGAATACTTTGGGTACATGGATTGAGGTTGTGAACTATCTTGAAAAACTATTGTTAAAAAAGTGGATCCGAGATTGTGGATCGACTCTAATACTGGGCATTGCTTGGAAAGGTACATGTGAGAAAGGGAACTAAGAGTATTGGTTCAACACGTGATTATTTCAAGTTACCCGGAGGTTCATTAGTTGTCACGTGATGGGCCTAGTTTACTCCGAGGTTTATTAGAGGACACGTGATGGATGTGTTCACTTCTGGGAGGTTTGTTAAGGCCACTGTAATGGCTAGGTTTTCCTGAGGTTTGTTAGTGCCACGTGATTTACCAAGTTTACCCTGAGGTTTATTAGGTGCCACGGATACAGGTTTACCCTGAGGTTTATTAGGTGCCACGTGATGGGTCGGGCTTTCTGCCCTGAGGTTTGCTAGTGCTAATGGATGGCCTGCCCACCAAGGTTTGTTATCGCACGTGATGGCCTGGTCTACTTTGGAGGGTTTGTTAGTCGCCACGTGATGGCCTGGTCTACTGAGGTTTGTTAGGTTACCACGTTGATGGCCGTAACCACAGTTCATTAGTTGTCACGATGTCGTGGGATCTACTTAATTGACCGCTTATGACGGGTATGTGGTACGGACGTTGTTGTTTTTCTTAAATATAGTATAACTATTTTAATACTCCACATTTTGGTGCATTTCAGTTATTACTCATGCATATACATGTTTCTCAGGTTGGCTTTATATTGTGTAATACAAGCAAATTATGGTTTTTCTTAACATCAGGTCACTATTTGTGGAGTATGATTTCAGATACGTTGACTCGGGGTAAAGTCAGGGTTTTGTGAAATGTTTCTAAATCCTGGAGAACTTAGTAAAGAGCGAACGGAAGGTTTTGAGAGGAGAACCATTGAAAATATAAAAATGTTATTTCCTATAAACTATGCCACTCACCGAGATTTATTATCTCACATTATTTGCTTTAAATTTTGCTCCCAAGTCCGACGCCTGGTGAGTGGGCCTATTTTACACAGATTTGACTTCGCTCTCCCCGCCACAGCTGTCGTACTTTATCGCATTTATCTATTTTGTGTTTGTTGTATTGGACTTATTCATTTCTACTTGTACCCCTAAATCCACAATACTCTTAACGTCTGATATTCAGACAACTTTTATGAGAATTTCATTTATAATTGTCATATATATACATGTATAATCAAGTATTAAATTAATACATGGTGTTACTCTCCCCGTTTAATATGGGTCCCACCGTGATCTTCCTAAAGATTATACGTTGGGACTCTCACTAGGCTGACCATCCGGAAATTCGGAGGGTGGCCTTGCTCTGGGTCCCGCCATCACAGTCATGGAAGGGTCGCATTTTGCTAGCGGTCGAGGTTGGGAATACACTTCCTCGACAAAGATGACACATTGGGCGTCTGCAATTGACCACCCCGAGAATCTCCATAAGTGTCTCGTGGTCGCTGGGTATGACTCGTGACGAGGTTGTCGAATACTGACCGCGTGTCCTTCGGCTTCCCCAGTGCTCTGATTGATCTCAACGCCGAGGATGATGTCGAAGGTCGAGATCGCCGAATGCCCGCCGCCCCTACGCGGCCAATTAAATCGACATTGCCGGCCCCACTCCAGCCCGTCGTCACTGCCGAGGCCCTCGCCTCCTCTAAGAAAGTCTCTCCCGTTGCCTTCGCAAATGCCACTCCCACCCGGGGAGAGGTTTCTGCTCAATCGGGAGGCCATCCCTAAGCCCTGAGGTGAAGTGGAAAATCGGGCTTCGCCGATACAAGATAGGCCTATCCGCCAAGGTTCCAAGATTTGGGGCATCTTCTCTTCGCCTTGTTCTGGCCGTACCGTGAGTGGGTGCAATGGGCCGCAGGGGCTCCTAGTTTTGAGCTCGCACCCTTCCACGTCCGCTGCGGCGAAAAGATCTCGCGGACCTCGTCGAACAACCATTACGCTGCGCCATCAACCGCCTAGAATCCACCGACGGAGAGCGCCGTCGCCGCCGCCGCCGGCGGGAAAGGGTCAGCAGCCAAGGCCCGAATCAAAACCAACGAGGATGGGGATTCCGCTTCTAATGCCGAGCCTACAAAGCAGCGCAAAGATCGCCCATTCGAAAGACTGATCTGGAGGTCGAAGCGCTGCCCGGGTCGGTGACTCCAGGCTCGCTCGTTTCTTCGCGTCATTTCAGAAGTCTCGTGTCTCATTGCGTCTATCTCCCGTATCGATCTTTACGTAGGGATGTCACCCATGTTTGATGTTCAGGTAGCCACTCATTTGAAGGGTTTGGCCGAGAAGGCCAAACTAAATGAAAAGCATGTGAAAATTGCTCGGATTTATAAGGCGAAGGTGGCTTCTCTTACTTCCGAGCGAACTAAGCTATAAGGACGAGCAAAGATATCACTCCGAAGAAGTAGAGTTTAAACCGATTAAAGCACACCATGTCGCCCGCTCGCGGAGTGCAGTAGAGGGACGGCTCTGAGTAGCCTCGACATACGAGGGCGAGCTTCGGAGGTTCGTGGCGAGCTGGGCGGGTTGCGCTAGACGACTCGCCGAGACTCTGGATGGGTCGTAATCTACGCATGAACTTCAAACTGTTAGGGAAGAACTTATTCCCATCCCGAGGTGAGTCGCTACGAGTCTCGTGGAGGAGTCAAGGTAGTCACGGCGAACTGCGATGTTTACGCAGCCTAGATGCGGCTCGCCGCGGCTTCCGAGGTCAAGGCGCCGCTAGAGGTAGCCTGCCGCGCGCCCGAGGCCGTGAAGCTTACAGCACCGAAGGAGGAGTGTCACTGGACACGTGGGGATCTTCATCAGCAGATTTCTTTGGTGGCTTAGGGACTAAGGTTATCTAAGACCGAGAGACCAAGCCGTCATGGGCTTTCAAAGGATCGCCTTCAAGAGGAGGCAATTAATACTTATGCGCACTAGACTTCAACTTCGACCTCCAAGTGACGAGGAGGCAGAATCTTCTCCGCAAATTCATTCTCAAGATCCCGCGCCCCGCTGAAGCCGACTTCCCTCTTCTCCATCCGTCCTCCCGCGATGTCTAATCCTTGCACTCGTCTACCCGACTTCGACTTTCATACTTTCCTTCCCATGTATACTTGTTTGCTTTTGTCAATTCGAGCCCGAGATATATGTGGCCTCCACTTCAATAAATATTCATTCTTTATATATATAGATATATATATATATATATATATATATATATATATATATATATATATATATATATATATATATGTTTTTTTGTATTCGCTTGCATTCGCTTTCCTTTTGAACGATCTGAATTGAGTTTGGGTTGAGCAAAACAAGCTTCACAACCAAGCCAGTTGAAGCCAAGGTGGCTATTCTACCGAGCCGAGACGAACCCTTATGCAGTGTGGCGTGTGTGGAATGGTGAGGTCGTCAAGATGAGCGTGTAGGGCTTCGTCTGTTGATTTGCCTGAGTGGCGATGATTCCTCGTCAAGGTGACTTGCTTTGATGGAACTCAAGTATTCTGGACACGACCTCCATTGCTTCATTTCGCATGAGTTGAATCGTAGGCTGCATGGCTTATCTTTGGAAGAGGTCGTCAATTCGTACTGTTGATCTCCATTAGTTGATTAGCCTGAGTTGGGTTGATTCCTTAGGTTGAATGTCCTGCCTTTGGCTGAGGTCGTCAATGCAAGTAGATGGGTAGAGCTCGCCAATGTGAATGGCTAGCAGGAGCTCATCCTCGTGAATTGAGAGGAAGAGCTCGTCTGAGTGAATAGTTGAGTAGAGCTCGTCCGAGTGAACTGATGGGAAGAGCTCGTCAGAGTGAATAGTTGAGTAGAGCTCACAATGAATGGGTTAGCGTGAGCTCATCCTCGTGGAACCGAGAGAAGGTTTCGCCTGGTTTTAATAGTTGAGCAGCTCGCTCGAAAGGGATCTCGAGAGGAAGGGCTCACAATATGAATTGCCGAGTAGAGCTTGCCTGAAAGTGGTTCGAGAGGAAGAGCTCAGCCAAAGTGAATAGCTGAGTAGAGCTCGTCATCGAATACTACCGTGAGCCTATCCGTGAACCGAGGAAGAGCCTGGGCTCCGAGTGAATAGTCGGTAGAGCCCGCCTGAAGTAATGGGAAGAGCTCACGAGTGAATAGCTGAGTAGAGCCTGCTCTGAGTGGGATCCGAGAGGGAAGGGCTCGCAATGTGAATGGCTGAGTAGAGCTCGCCTGTCGTCCCGAGAGGAAGAGCCTCACAAAGTGAATAGCTGAGTAGAGCTCGTCAACTGAATGAGCACAGGAGCTCATCCTCTGAATGAGAGGAAGAGCTCGTCTGGAGTGAATAGTTAGCAAAGCCTCGCCTGAGCGAATCACGGGCAAGAGCCTGGGCCAGAGTGAATAGCTTGAGTAGAGCTCATCCGAAAGATCCGAGAGGAAGAGCTCGCCATGTGAATCCGAGCAGTCACCTGGCGGTCCGAGAGGAAGAGCTCGTCAAAGTGAATAGTTGAGTAAAGCTCGTCAATGTGAATGGCTAGCAGGAGCTCATCCTCATGAACTGAGAGGAAGAGTCATTCAGTGAATAGCCGAAAGTAGAGCTCGCCTTGAGGGAACCGGGATGGGCAAGGTTTCGCCAGAGCGTAATACGAGTAGAGCTCGCCCGAGTGAACTGATGGGAAGAGCTCGTCAGAGTGAATAGTTGAGTAGAGCCCGTCCGAGTGATCTGAGAGGAAGAGCCTGGCCACGTGAATTGGCCGAGTGTGGCTCGCCGAGTATCTGGTGATAAGAGCTCACAAAGTGTAGGAATAGTCGAGTGTAGCCCCGTCCGGTTGACCCGAGAGGAAAAGCTCGTCATCAGGATTTGGCCGAGTAGAGCCTGGCCCTCGAAAGGATCCAGAGAGGAAGGGCTCGTCAATGTGATTTGCTGAAGTGACCTAGGAGGAAGAGCTCGTCAATGTGATTTGCTGTAGAGCTCGTCCGAGTGACCTGAGAGGAAGAGCTTGTCAATGTGACTTATCAGTGTAGCCTCGTCCGAGCGACCGAGAGGAAGAGCTCATTTTCAATGTGATTTGGCTCTGAGTAGAGCCCGGTCCCGAGTGACCCGAGAGGAAGAGCCTCGTCACCTGCGGGCGTCCCACCGAAAGTGGTGATGTACCTCGAGCGGCGATGCACCCTGCCGGTCCGACTCCTAAGGCGCCGCTGCCCGTGCGAGTAGGTGAGCCTGGCCAATGGTGGCTCCAGCCGAGTGGCGACATGTAGCCGAGTAACAATGTAGCCCGAGCCGTCCGACTCCCGAGGCGGGTGGTCTCAGGCAGCGTGAGCTCAATAATGGCAAAGGCTCACGAGCGGCGATGTGTACTCGAAAGTGGCAATGTACGAGCTGGTCCTCGACCCGAGGCAACGTGGCCCGTTTCGGAAAGGTGAGCTCACAATGGTGGCGTCCCAAAATGAAAGTGCGGCGATGGCCTTGGTAGTTGAAGAGTTTGATATGTCAAACGCTTCGTGTTGGCCGGGTTAACTTTCAATTCTTGAAAGAGAGGCGAGCGCCTTAATGATTTATGGAGAATTTCGAACGACAGACGGATTTTCAAATGCACATCTTCTTATAAATATGTTTCATTGCTTTTGAGGCTTGTTCTTGTATATTTTGCTTTCTCTGATGCACAACTGAAATCTACGTGAGATGAAGAGCCGGTTTGGATCAAGTCACTGAGATCTTCCAAGATTCAATCATGCCACTGTTTCTACATGGAGTCATGGTTTTTCCCTAGCCTCCCTTTATAGAGTCATGTTGTCTCAGCTTCGTATGTGGAATGCGTCCCGAGAGGGCTTTTCGTGCACTTTGCAATCGCTCTCTCTATTTTTTATTTTCTTTTTCTCTTTCTCCCCTCTACTCCTCTCTTTTCCTCTCCCTTCTCTTTCTCTCCCTCCTCTTTCTCAAGCCTCCCTTCCTCCTTTCTCTTTTTCTATTTCTTTTCTTTTTTTTGCATAAACTCCTTCCATCCCTTTTCTTCTTCTCCTCTTTTCCACTTTCTTCTTTTTTCTTCTTCTCTAGCTTTTCATTATGTCTTTCTCCTTTGTCTCCCTTTTCTTTTCCTCCTTTTTTTTTTTTTTTTTTGGGTTTTCGAGGGAACTGCTTGTACTTTTCAGATGTAATCGAGAACACCACCGAATGTAATCGACAGAATCGAATGCGCCTATTGAAATAAAGAATAACTTTTCCCTTTATGTCTATGAATCTTCTATCAGGCCTTTTTCTCTGCTTACATATATGAAATGCTCTGAGATGTCTAACCAAATGATCAATGAACGCCCATTTGTCAGCGATAAGATCCGATAAGTCATTATTTAACACTACAAACCGATGCTTACCGGTAAAACGCTGCTGTTCCGTGATTCCATGTATGCCGTAAAGATTTTTCCCCTTTCCGTTTTGAGTTCATAATTTCATTCGACACCCTGGGATATGATGTAAGGACCTTCCCAAATAGCCTACTTTCCACATACCGGATTCTTCCGCCGCAGGAGCTTTAAGACTAAGTCGAGCACGTAGCTCCTGCTGACTTTTTTGATTATAATACCCGTTTCCTTTGATACTCCCTCCGCACGCCTCGAACCTCCTCGTGCTTTCTTCATCTAAGAGTTCAAGTTTAGACGAAGGGCCTCGTCATTATGCTCCTCTGATGCTAACTCGATCCTCGTAGAGCCCTTATTCCAACCCCACTGAGCTACCGCTTCAAGTACAAAGGCTGGGCAAATGGGGTTTTTGAAGTTGCTGACTTCTCGTGTCAGTCTCAGAAGCCCATAGTACTCAAGGAGGTATTTCACCCTAATTTCCTTAATGTCTTCCAACTCGGGTCTTCAAGGCAGCCTTTAAGGGTTCGGGATGAGGACTTCGCCCGCCCATTTGATCATGGATGGCCGGGACGAGCACAATTTTAATTCCGAGCTCGGCACAAAAATTTCGACTTAGCTGCCGAATCAAGCTCGTTGTCCTGACACTGTGGCTCGTGATGCTAAACTCGCAGACATGATGGCTCGCCACACCGAAATCACAGATCTTTTGTCTCGCACTGTGGCCAAAGGCTCGCTTCGCCCACTTTGTGAAGTAACTAACGCGACAATTATGAATTTGCACCGTCCTTACCAATGGGCAAGGGGTCCCAATAAGGTCCGAAACCCCATCGTTGGAGCGCTGTGGACTTGTGATCGATGTTAAGTGGCCTCACGGAGGCGTGAGATCCTGGCGCGGCTCCCGCATCCCGCACTTCGACTAAGCCTGGCTTGCATCCTTGAGTAAGGAGCACAAGAGTATCCCCGCCCAAGACTTTCCTGCTAATGCCCTAGCTCCGATATGATTCCCACATACACCTCAGGTACCTCTCAAGATGTAATCAGTCCTCTCCCGCGATGCATTTAAGAAAGGGTGTGAAAATCCTCGTCAGGTAGCTTCCTTTATATTAGTAAACTGGGCCGACCTCACCCTTATTTTAGCCGCTTCTTTCGGGTCGCTCTAAGAGGGTTTTCGTTCATTATATAATTCCAAACGGGTCCATTCAGCTCCTAAGACCCACCTCTACCCTGCCACTGGCCATGCTATAAGGATCGATGAGGGTTTCGCCAAGATTCAACAAAGTGACCCAACAGGTCTTCCGTGAGGTCGTGGCTAACTTTGCCAAGGCTGCCCCGTCGGAATTCTCTGCTCCTTGGGACATGTTTGATCCGAACCAACACAAATCTTCTTTAATGGGACGCGACCTGAGGTATAGAATCATCGTTTACCCTTTGTACCTCGTGAGTATCTTCTTATTCGTCTCTGACCACCACTGAGCTCACATCAGATACCTCTAGCCGGTCGATTTCTAATGAACGGCAGGTCGAGGGCCTCATGACACGCCTCATACTCACCGTTGTTACTAGCATGGAACCCAAATCTAAGTGACTACTATCTATCCCTTCCCACAGGTTACCAGCCCGCCCGCCTTCCTATGGGCCAGGCTCCATCTACAGAGAGCTTCCAAATGGGGAGGTCGCCCTTTCATGAGTGGTCTGAGCAAGTTCTGTCGGCGAATTCCATGACGAAGTCGGCTAGGACCTGTCCTTATTTCGCTTTCACAGATCTAATGTCGAACTCGCTCAACTCTGCATGGCCCACTTCACACCCTTCCCAGAGAGCCTGTCTCTAGTGTACACACTTCCACCTGCACCCATCTGACTTCTATAGTGTGAGCCCGGAAATAGGGACTGAAGCCCCGAAAGCCGTAGTTACCACAAAGACACCCTCCATCCTCGAGCACCTCCTCC
The DNA here is from genome assembly GCA_016808115.1 of Tetrastigma voinierianum. Lineage (NCBI taxonomy): Eukaryota > Viridiplantae > Streptophyta > Magnoliopsida > Vitales > Vitaceae > Tetrastigma > Tetrastigma voinierianum. The sequence goes on along the minus strand of JAEQBH010001074.1, from coordinate 7,420 downwards.
GCTCCTCCTCGAGCTCCTGGCCACACAAGAACTGGTGTTGTACTCGCCTTTGTCTCGACGAGCACCGCTGGTTGAGAAGTCCGACACGGCTAAGAGGCAGAGGAGGAGTTCTCCGACCTGACTTACAGAACGGGTGGGAGAACTCGATATGTTTTTACGTCAGTGAATGCTTCTTCGCACTTCGCATCCCATCGGAAGGCTTTCTTCGTAGATTTCAAGAAGGGTTTGCACTGGCCACTCGCCCGATACGAACCGCTTTAAAGCCGCAATCTTCCCGCTCCGACCTCCTTTATTCCTCATGGCGATGGCATGTCGAGCACCGCTTTATTTTGTCCGGATTTGCCTCAACTCGTGGTCGACTACGAAGCCCCGTAAATTCTCCTTACCGGCCACGTAAGGCACATTTGGCCGATTCGCCTCATGTCAGAATTCAGATCCTGGAATTTCAGAGAGATGAGTGATGTGGAGATTGGCCGCGGGTGGATTTTACCAACATGTCGCTCACGATACCTCCATAGTCGCGCTTCATCTCGCTTCAGAAATATCTCGCTCACTAACCTTCCGGGTAGTCGCTCTCGCTGCTTCGAAACCGAATGGCATCACACGATAACAATAAGTTCCCGAGCCAGGACGGAAGAGGTCTTTTCGGGTCATCCGGGTCCATAGCCGACCATCAGAAATGAAAATGCATCCATAAAATTGGAGAGTTCGTGTTCGCGTGGCGCCCACGACGGTTCATCCGCAAAGGGAAGCCGTCTTCGCATGCTTTGTTTGCGTCGAAGTCTATGCAGAGTCACCACTCGCCATTTGCTTTTTTTCGACGAAAGTACAAACATTACCAACCACCGGATAGTACCTCTCCGATTGCCTCCTACTGGTGGAGCCACCAATCTCCTCGTCGATGGCTTTTCTCGCTCTTCTCACGTTAAGCTCCCGCGCTTTTGCTTTGAATCAAGTTCGCGACGTGGGTTGGTGTTCAATCTATGAGTGATTACTTAGGGCTGATTCCTCCCATGTTTGCCTCCGTCTACGCTAGGAACGCCTCTATTCTCGTCTTCCAAAACCGGAGCGAGGTTGCTTTTGAGGTCTTCCGCGCTAGTTTAGAGTCGGCGTAGCGGATGCTCGGGTCAGCCATCCAGCGATACCGATTCTAGTTCCTCCGAGTGGCCTCTGGGCCGGGTGGAGCACTCACACGATAAAGGTCAGTCTCACATTCACGCTTGTCGATCGCCCCCTTTGCTCATGGAGGCTAGTAGCATTCCCCGCCACCCGTCGATCTCCTGACCATTCCTACACCATGTAACGGTTGGGAATTTGATTATCATGTGATACGCCAGGGACGGCTTTTATTCCATCGAGAGAGGGTCTCCGCTCAGCAACATGTCGGTGCTCTGACTCGGGCATCTACGATAAGGAACCTTGCTGTTGTCGTCGCCTGGCAAGGGGGCTCGCCTAGGGTGAGCACCAGTTGAATCGAGCCCAATGGTAATACCTTTCTCCTCGAAACCCCATAGACGCGGTTGACGAGTTCTAGCTTTTCTCTCCCAATGCCCATTTTGTCAAAGGCTGACGCGAAAATGATGTCAGCGGAACTCCCGTTATCAATTAGAACCCAATGAACTGTCGTGTTGGCCACAATCGCGCGAATCACCAATGGGTTGTCATGGTGGATACCGCATCCCTCCGGTGGTCCAGCTGTGAGAATGATGGTAGTGTATCGAGTCGCTGGCAGCTTTAGATACTACTTTGTATTTCCGGCCCCTGGACTGATGCTACGCAGGTGGGCCTTCCGAGTCGAACTAGATTCTCCTCCTCCTGCGAATCCTCCCGAGATCACGTGGATTTCTCCAAGGGGTTGCTGGTGCTGAGTCGCGCTTCGCTCGAGGCCAGCCGCTGCTGAGCCCAGGGCCTGGTCTCTCACTACGGACTGACTAGCCTCATTCTGCCTGCTCCTGAGATATGAAACGCCTGAAATTCGTGTTGTATTAAGTATTCTATTTCTTTCGCTGTATACAATTGTCCCGTGCGATGCCCATAATCCCTGTGGAACTCGTAATACTTGTGTTGTCCCTTGTGGCGGATCTCGATTTCATCTCGAGTCACATCTCAGAACCCGCCGTTTAGTACTTCATGCAGACTCCGCACCGAGGTCAGTAGGGGAGTGGAAGCACTCGAGGCGAGTAATCGCTGCTCTTCGGGACAAGTGTGCCCGCACGGTCTCTCTGGCACTCTCCCGGGGACTGCTTCATCTTTCTTGGGATTTGATCTAGTCATCTTGTCTTTGTGACTTCGTCCTCGCCTCGTCATCTCCCCATCAGATTTCTCTCTTTACGTGGAAGAACTCTCTCCTTTTGGACATGAGGGCTTCTTCACGCTTATATATATTTCTCCGCTTGGCGTGCACCTCATGCCGCTAGGGTTCTTCTAAGATGGAAAACATCGCATCCTTTTGACCGCACTCCTAACCCCGTAATGAATGTGCCGTGATGGCGAATTTTTCATCTGGGCACTTCATCTTCAGGATCTGACGTTGAATCTTTGCACGTATGACTTTAAGCTTTCACAACCCTGCTGACTGGCCAATAGATGGTAACTCCTGGGCCTCACGCCTGCTCCGATGAAGTGAGACGAATGCAATTGATAGTTCTCCAATGTGCAGATTGATGAAGCCGGGATCCCATTAACTGTGCCATCGGGCCTCAGCAGAAGGCGAAGCTCTGCACCATGGTGGTCCTGATACCCATGCAACTCCATCGATTCTGTAAGTATCAGGTGATGGTCGACGGTCCTGGCTCCATCAAGCTTCCACTGTATCAATTTTGGCCGGAAGCGGATAGCGTACCTCGACCGTGAAGGGTGATTCATCACAAATTAAGGTATCCATAGTGTCTGTGGCACTCCCTTAACCACCTCCTTCACACGGTCGAAGCTCCCGCAAAGACTAAACCCTCTGCTCCCATGACTCGCTTCTTCCGACTCTGGGTGGGGATGATGGTTCTTTGTTCTCGACATGTCCTCCGATCACACTGCTTCCTTTCTTCGTGGCTAATCGCGGGTCCATGCCCTTCGCTTCGCCGACTTCGCTTCGCTCGGCACCTCGAGGAATGTCGTGACTGTGCCGTCCTTCGTGGGAGAAAATGTTATGACCGTCTCCGGTTTGTCGTGGTTCCCCGCTGATGTCGTGATTCGTTCAGTGGAGTTGTTCCTAACTTCTTACCAGCGCTAATTGACGAGGCGAAGGGCTTCCACCTTGTTCGCGCCCGCATCACTTCCACCGCCTCAGAGGTTTCACCGCCCACGCCGCCGCGATCCCCGCATCCTTGATCGGGCGCTGGCTCGCACGCTCGAAGTTGTTACCATCAAGAATCGCGATCAAGAGATTTGTAGAGGAACTCGCTGGCTCCATAGATCGCGCCAACCGGCGATGCTTTTTTAACCGAACTGGCTGCCGACACACGCCGGCTCAGACCCGCATTGCTCTGGAGGGCCGGGACGCCGCGCCCGGACGTCCGAAGCAGTGCCAGGGATTGTGTGGGGTTCCTATCGACCACGTCTGAACGTAGCACCTCCGCAAGAACAAAAGAGAAAAAGGGTCAGGCGAAATGCCTGACCGCTCCGATGCTTAAGTCACCTTCTTTCTCCGGAGGCAGTGCTCGCTAGCACCAACGTGTCAATGCACCTTCTATCATGGGGTGACCATAGCCATAGTAGATGTTTTACCGCTGGATGGTGATTAGACTGCATCCCATCGACGGGATATTTCTTATTTCCGTCAATATCTGATTTGGAACAGGATTTAGAAGGAGCTGTTTGTTTGGGATAATCCTCCTTTCTTATTGGGGAGAGATCCAACTGGCGATAATTTGTTATTATTTTCCCTTCCTTGTTGATAAGGTTTGGTTGGATCGGCAGGATAATATATTGTTAAGGGTTATTCTATTTTTTGTATGGGCGATATATAATCTGATTCGTTTGACACGACCTCTTATTCTGTCATAGATCGTCCGACCCGCCCTGGGCCTCTCGATCGGGCCAGACTCGAGGGCCTGTACTCGTGGTCACGATCACCCATTCGGCTTGGCAGTGGCCGCGAGCCTATTTTTCAAACCCCATCATATATATATACATATATATATATATATATATATGAAGTAAAATAAATAAATTGACAATATATGTAATTACCCATATGTAGAGATGAGACATAGACATGAGACATAGATACATGAGGATGATTTGTCAATTGTCACTGATCTTATCCCACATCCCCACTAAAACAAAAATAAAAGTTTGTTTCAATGATCAAGAATGGGAAAGATTAAGGCTAATTTGGTTTTTTTATTTTTTTTGAAAATTATTTTCTATTCAAAAACAAGAAAACATGAAAAACCTGTTTGGTTCTTAATTTTTTTTTTTTAGAGAATATAGAAAACAATAAATTTAGATAATAAAAATAGCTTCATTAGAACACTAAAATGATGTTTTATGTTTTCTAAAACTGCTCTAAGAATAGTTTTTAAAAACCGGAACCAAACTCCCAAAAAATTTTCCAAAACTAGATTTTATTTTTTAAATTAAATAAAACTGATTCAAACCTCAGCTATAAATCACAAACTCTTGCCTTGTCAATGGACAACTCACTCTTACCTCCACTCAGGACACAGCAAGCAAGCTATGGCAACCACCAGGCCACTGTCTCCCTCAATCCCAATTCACACACCGCCGGAAATCGCCCCTCTGGGAAACCCAATCTTTGCTAGAATCCGCATCGCCAACTCTTCTGACGTTCCCCACATCCACAAGCTCATGCACCAGTCAGCGCCCACGAGCGCCTCACCCATGTTTTCCGGCCACAGAGTCCTCCCTCACCTCCACCCTCTTCTAATCTTCTACCCCTCCAATCCTTCACCGTCTTCCTCCTTGAAGCCCCCCCACCCTTCCCGACCAACCCTGACGGCACCCTGTCGATTATTCTCCCATCACCCGCACATCAATCTAGGATCACCCTATTGTCGATACTGATGCGCCGGAATCTGGGTCAGGAGGCTAGTTGCGTGTGTGGTTCGTAAGCATTTTTCCCGAATTGGTGATGTCTTTGTAGCCAGGTGGTCTACACAGAGGCTTGCAATGCGTATGTTAAGCAGGAGGCGGGTTTGGGAAGATGTTGTCATGGTGGCAGCCTGGGAGCAGAAGATGGAGTATGGTAAAGTGGACTGGTTGGCTGCCTTGACTGGAATGCGAATGATTGGGTTCTACAAGAAGATGGGTGCTGAGGTTGTTCAAGAATATAGGATTTGTAGGTTGATTCAGGATGCTCTGAAGGCGTATGAAATTTAAGTGAATCGATGCAGCAGAGATCTGGTCATGTCCGATTGTCTTTCCTTGTATCCTGCAATTTTTCAGTCTGCAAATCTCACTAATTTCTAATTTTAAGGTAAAACTATACAATCAATTATTAATGGTTTACATATTTAAATTATTATATCATTAAGTTATAAGCAAGGAACAAAAAATCGGATATATCTATTGCTATATCATCGAAATATCGAATATCGGCTGGTATCGACACGATTTTACCAACCAAAAGTCGATTGGCCAAAATAAAATCTATGGCTAATATTTCGGGCGAATATCGAATTTTTCGGAGCATTTCGACGTAAATATTGAGAGTATAATTTCACGCTAAGACATGATTTAATTTACAAAAATACCAAGAAAATATCTCCATGAATATCAAGATATATCGAGAATACCAGATATATCGGTAAAATATCGGAGATATATCGGTGATATTTTCAAAATATCGACCACGCTTACCTTTTACCAGAAATCTGACGATCCAGATTCATTCATGCTTTGATCTAAAGGTCCAAATTTCATTCACTTTTTTAAAAGCATCAAAAGGCTATATGATACAATCCGATGATTGATTTTAAATTTGAAGCTTGATCTAATGACGATTGATTTGTGATATATATGATCCAAATCCGCTGATTTTAATTTTTGAAGCTTGATTTAACGGTTTACATTAGACTTCAACCGATATATGATGATCCAACTACGACGGAACCAAAATCAAATCCAACAGTTAAAATTAAACCACAATGATTTTTTAACAATCCAATTGACTGGTTTGATTCCAAAAATTCCTACTTATAACACCTCTTAAACATACACCCTTTACAAACCTCATCCATACACATCCAAGCTCCACTTGGACTCTCAAATATTTTTTTTGTGATTTATCCCAATATTTTGAAGATCTGTATGAATATTTTCTGTCTTCATCAAGATGAGATCCTTCTTATCAACAATGTAATTGAGCCACATCAGTCTTCATTTTTATTGAATGACCATTGCAATGTAATTTCGATAAATTATAATGAATATCGCCTAAACAAGTATTTATTTTCTTATTTATGTCTTTTTATAGTTCAATATAGTATTTCCATGAATTTCAGTATTTTTTGTTAACACTTTATCAATATTTTGTCAAAATATCCACCTATATTTCGGGGAGATATAAACTAAGTACCGATATATCCGTAATTACCTATATTTTGTTCCTTAGTTATAAGTATGGTTTCCAGTAGCAATCAAGTTCACATCTCTACCTAATATCACCTCAAACACAAATTCCATTGGAAATTCATTAGACTTAGTTAACTAGGTTAGGATTCCAATTTGATTACATTAAATAATTGGTCTCTTCTGATATTAGGATTTTATATGAAATTATTGTAATCATACTTGATTTGAAATTATTAGTATTGTATTTGATAGGAAACTATTAATTTTAATTGATTTTGAAGGTTTGGCTGACAAATTTTGAATGTACTAGCATATTAGAAATCAAAAGTTTTAAGAATGATTACATAACATATCTTCTATTCACAATTATAATTAAAAATGCTTGATTCAAGAAACTGTATTAGCTCATCTTACTAGGTTGTGAGCTCATTCTACTATTGACATCTTACTGCAAATAACCTTAGTTTGTGCATAAGTGATGATGACTAAGGATATAGAGAATCATTATTGTTAGGATTTTTTTGTTTTAGATATTATTATGGATATTGTTTAATGATAGAATTTATTTTCATTTGAATTATTCGATTTTGAGATTAAGTGGATAATAACCAAGTGTTGACTTCTAAATTTGAAAATTGATGATGTTAGGTATTTACCAATGTTTTAAAATCTGACGTAGACTAATCAAAAAATTTTATCAATTATTGCTCACCCGGCCTGACTGGTGGTCAAATCGTGGTCGACCTGGGTAACGCCATAAAGGAGGCACTGGCATATTATTAAAATTAAAAAATAATTATAAAAAAATGGTAAATTTTATAAAAATTTTGATTAACATATTGACACACCTCACGCCTACACAGGTGATGTCAGAACCCCACGTAACTCC